>SJYV01023610.1:418762-457965 GCA_006410875.1 Neotragus pygmaeus
ATGGACGTGAATCTGAGTGAACTCCGGGAGATGGTGATGAACAGGGAGGCCTGGCGTGCTGCGATTCATGGGGTCACAAAGAGTTGGACACGACTGAGCAACTGAACTGAACCAATAGTTAGTATTATCACTTTTGTTCCCTTTTCTATGAAATCATGTCCTTTGACCATTTTTGCTGCTTTCTAAGCATCTTTTATTTATTAAAGATATTACCTATTCTTTTCTTTTCTTATATGATGCTGAATGTTTCCCTACTGATTATGATTTGCGCTTTGAATCATGATTTTTAGCATACAGACATTTTACATTTCTAACAAAATATATCAATGTCTATTACATATTTTTCTTTGCTCTAATTCTTAAAATGTTTCTTCCTACTTTGATATTAATGAAATATTACTTACCCCTCCCTCTATAACTTTTCTTTTTTAACTCTAATTTATTTGGAGCTTGCTTTTATCTATGATGTGAGGTGTGACACTGCCTTGATTCCTTCCTAAATATTTACTCAAATTTGCCAAAGCCTGTCATTGAATAATTAATGCCCTTCCCACTTGTGTGTACATATTCAGTTCACTCAGTTCAGTCACTCAGTTATGTCTGACTCTTCACGACCCCATGGACCACTGCATGCCAGGCCTCCCTATCCATCACCAACTTCTGGAGTTTACTGAGACTCATCTCCATTGAGCTTTTTGAGAAGGAAATGGCAATCCACTCCAGCACTCTTGCCTGGAAAATTCCATGGACTGAGGAGCCTGATAGGCTACAGTCCATGGGGTCACAAAGAGTTGGACACGACTGAGCAGCTTCACATCTCTATTGAGTTGGTGATGCCATTCAACCTTCTCATCCTCTGTCATCCCTCTACTCCTGCCTTCAATCTTTCCCAGCATCAGAGTCTTTTCAAATGAGTCAGTTCTTCGCATCAGGTGGCCAAAGTATTGGAGTTTCAGCTTCAGCATCAGTCCTTCCAATGAACACACAGGACTGATCTCCTTTAGGATGGACTAGTTGGATCTCCTTGCAGTCCAAGGGACTCTCAAGAGTCTTCTCCAACACCACAGTTCAAAAACATCAATTCTTCTGTGCTTAGCTTTCTTTATAGTCCAACTCTCACATCCACACATGACTATTGGAAAAACCATAGCCTTGACTAGACAGACTTTGTTGGCAAAGTAATATCTCTGCTTTTTAATATGTTATCTAGGTTGGTCATAACTTTCCTTCCAAGGAGTAGGCATCTTTTAATTTCATGACNCATCCACACATGACTATTGGAAAAACCATAGCCTTGACTAGACAGACTTTGTTGGCAAAGTAATATCTCTGCTTTTTAATATGTTATCTAGGTTGGTCATAACTTTCCTTCCAAGGAGTAGGCATCTTTTAATTTCATGACTGCAATCACCATCTACAGTGACTTTGGATCCCCCCAAAATAAAGTCAGCCACTGTTTCCCCATCTATTTGCCATGAAGTGATGGGACCAGATGCTGTGATCTTAATTTTCTGAATGTTGAGCTTTAAGCCAACTTTTTCACTCTCCTCTTTCACTTTCATCAAGAGGCTCTTGAGTTCTTCACTTTCTGCCACAAGGGTGGTGTCATCTGCTCTGAGGTTATTGATATTTCTCCCAGCAATCTTGATTCCAGCTTGTGCTTCCTCCAGCCCTGCGTTTCTCATGATGTACTCTGCATATAAGTTAAATAAGCAGGGTGACAATATACAGCCTTGGCGTACTCCTTTTCCTATTTGGAACCCTCCTGTTGTTCCATGTCCAGTTCTAACTGCTTCCAGGGACCAGGGAAGCTGCATACAGATTTCTCAAGAGGCAGGTCAGGTGGTCTGATATTCCCATCTCTTTCAGAATTTTCCATAGTTTATTGTCATCCACACAGTGGAAGTGAGAACTAGATTTAAGGGACTAGATCTGATAGAGTGTACATATTACTTCCTTCAAAAATCTGCTATTTTATAGGGTTTTTCCAAAGATGAAAACTTGAATTTACTTACTATTCCTACTGTTTCCTAATTTATTATTTTATATGCTAATTATTTAATTTCTCTTGAGTTCCTTAGAAGAGGTATTGTTTCACGCTCAATTGATATATTTTTATTCCTTCTGATTTAAAATGAAAGTATTTAGAAATATGATTTTGCCTCTATTTAAAGCATCCAGTAAGTTTTAACAGGTAGTCTTTTAAAATTGCATATTTGATTTCAACAAGTATTTAGAATAATATTCTTAAAATTCCCCATTGATGATATTTTTTAAATGTTTTCATGAGTTAAAATTAACATTGCCCTGGGACTAAGGAGGATGAGATCTGTAAAATGCCTGCTAACCCTGAGCTCCAGTTTCTCTTCTGACTACTTGCATTCACCTGTCTATAGGAGGGGGTCACATCTCTCTATAGGCACTAAATGAACACCAAGGTTATTAGGAGGTTCTTGGCTGAAAAGCTAGGATCAGAAGCACTTAATTCAAAAGGAACAGAGAAGTGTGTGATAGGGTTAGCATGGCGGTTGGTGTGCTGAGGTCAGCAGTAGAGGAGGAAAGGAAGAAGCGGATGATCACAGAAAGAGGATCTAACTGCATCAGAAGGAAGGTCAAGGCTGAGGCTGCCCAGTGTCCAGTTGGGGGTCCACAAGAGTGAAATGATTGGGCAGGGACATGTGTTGATACCAAGACTGAAGGGCTGCTAAAGCAGTTTCCTGCCCTGGCTTCACACCTCTTCTAGGGACCAGGAAGGAGCACCCTGAAGAGGGAATCACAAAGCCTGAGTCTTAATTCCCACTTGGCCATAAATCCTCCGTGTGGCCTTGATCACATCACTTCTGCTCTCTGTGTTGTCAAATGGGGGATCTGAGCTAGATAACCAGAAAGATATGTGAGTCTGGGCTTGTAGAGCTGCAGGCTTCATTCATGGAGGAACAGGCATGGGCTCTGCATGAGGAGCGGGAGTCTTGGGGAGGCAGGTCTGCAGGTGGCTGAATGGGAGGAGTAAACTTGCTGGGAAAATCTCCCCTTGTCTCAAGCCAGACTGGCCCCGGGGCTCTAATGACACTTCTTCAGACTCCCTTTAGTCACCTGTGATGTCTTAACTCCCATCAGAACTGACGTCGGCCACAAGTGGCCTGCATCTTGTCTTACAACTCAAAGCAGATTCTCTAGACTGTGGAGGGGGGATACTCTGGGGGCTTTGCCATACAATCCCCGCTCTGTAAAGGCTACTCTGGATGAAGAAGAGTGAGCAGCCAGCCTCAGGCTATCGCTTAGAGATGGCGTTGATTAGATACAAAATAGAGCATCTGGTTTCTAAGCTTGTAGCTGCCACTTTTATTACGTACATAATACATCAAGCAGGTAAATCTATTTCTTTATCCATTAAAAGAGGAATGGTCATAACAAAAAGACTTCCTGGAAGATTCTGAGAATTATGAGAGATAATATATAAGAGCATCTCGTCAATGCTTCTGCCAAAGAGTATCTCAGCAAACAGCCCAGACATAAAATATCAGAGATAGAAGAGCTGTTAGATCTAGTGAAGAACATTAGTTACGCGGAGAGGGAAACTGAGGTCCAGTGAGACTGTCATCTGCCTAAGAGAACTGTTATGAGCCTCATCTAGGGAATTAGGCAGCCATGGGCTGTGTGTGTGCAAGCACACTGTGTATACCTATGTGTGCTTGATGTTTATATGTATATATACATGTAAATGAGAGAGCAAGTTGTTAGAGATTTGAGGGCACAGCTGGAAGGGCTGGCCAGCCTTTTAGAACTACCTCTGCTTAAATGATTCATACCTTCTAGTTGTTACTAACATTCTCCTTTATTCAAAAGAACAGGGCTGGTTGAATGATAATTAATAACAGGCTGATGATTCACTTCAGTTGAATGCACACATTCTAAGTGCATGTGCCACGTGAATAATTTTACATTTGAATATATTAAAATAGGCTCTTAAATAGGAAAGCATTAAAATGGGAAGCATCACATATGAGCATGTTATGTTCTTTTTGACTCTCATCCTTGGAAAACATTTTCAGTGTAACTCAGAGGGCCCTTAGGTAGACCTCTTCTATCTGGATTGATGGAAAATAACCTTAATTTTGCCCCATGTAAATCTGAGGTGGGGGCGTGGGGTACAGCCTAGAGAGATATGAGATTCAATTCTTTGGTTTACAGGTGAGGAAAAGCAAGGATCACAAAGTGAGTGACTTACTCAAGGTCACAACTTTTGACAGCAGCAGGGCCAGGTTTAAAATGTAGATTTTAGATTTGCAAGGATTCCCTGGAGGAATATTCTTAGCCTGTACATTTGAGCATGGATTTGATTTGAGCATAGACCCATGCCTTTGGTTTTATAGTTCATTACCTTTCATCCCAGAATAATCAAAAGTTTTCCTTTCTAGGAGTTGGCAAAACTAGTCACAGCCCACCCTCCCGATGCAATGTATTTATTTGCTCTGTATTTCCTTGCTCCTAAAAAACAAAGAAGGGACTTCAATTTTATTTAAAGCCTATTATATGCCAAACTTCATCTTTATCAGATTGCTATCTAGGAACTCATTTAAATCCTCCAGTGAACACTATAATGTAGGCTTTATAGTCAAGTCAAAGTCAAAGTCACTCAGTTGTGTCCGACTCTTGCAACCCCATGGACTGCAGCCTACAAGGTTCCTCTGTCCATAGGATTCTCCAAGCAAGAATATTGGAGTGGGTTGCCATTTCCTTCTCCAAAGGTGATCAGTTTAAGTCAGGTTTAAATCCCTTATGAGTTTGCTGATGGCATTTTGTTGATGCTGATCACCATATAGTCTCCATCTAAAATACAAAGAAACCCAAGGTGCAAGTGGTAAAGTACTTTGAAGCTTGTAACTGGCAGAGCTGGGATTCTGTGTTCAGTCATGGTAATGGTCATGGTAATGGTCAGGTAATGGTAATTGCTTCCTCTTTTAAGTCCCAGCAGATCCCAGATCTGCTACAAACCTAGATTAGCCTTGCCTTGTAGTTCCCAGAGTGCGGGGAACACAAGGCCTTCATGCAATTGGGAGGTTTTTGTATGAACAACAAGAAAGGAAAAAATCAAACAAATTCATGTAAATTGGGTAAGTGAAGTTAACTGATGTTCCTAATTACAGGAATCTTCCTATCCATAAGTAAACTGAGACTCTTCAAAAGGGATTTAAATACACAGTATCCCTATCTTATTGATAATGTGACCCTTTTATCACTGAGTTTAACTACAATGAATATACCCTGGAAAATGTTGGATTAGCCATCTGAGAAATAGCTTGAGGAAGCCCTCTTAAAACAAAAATAGTGAGAGCATAAATTCAAGCTTATGGGGCTTTTTCTTGTTGAACGGGCTGCAAGTGATAATGCACTTAGTCTGAAGGATGAAACATTCACTGGGAGGTCCCCAAAGAAGCCGTGTGTGCCACACACGCTGCTTGATCCGGTGGAGAGCTTGGCGGTGAGGCACATTCAAAGATAATCACCCTCAATGAATCCACACTAACAAAGCTGTCTAAGTCACTCCTTATATGGAGACAGATGGTTTAATGTATCCTTTAAGATGAGATTCTTTCTACCTGCCTAAGCTCTGCTAGCAAGCCTTTCAAGAGCAAGGTAAAGTATTCATAATTAAGCTAATAAATAAAATGAACACCAAAAGTGCAGATTTTCAGTTATCCTATGGGAGGTTAGGAAAAGGAAAACAACAAAAAGAGAGTCCAGAGGTTTTCTAAGCCAAGGTGCATTGGGAGTGGCCAAGCATGAATGGAATGGGCAGTTTCCCAAATTTATTTGAGCACAGAACTTTTTTTTTTTTCAGGACATGTGTTCCACAGGACACAGGATGAGAAAACATTGGTCTAAGGTATAACTTTAAAGTATATAAGTTCTTTGTCATTTGCCCTTTTCTGCGTCTCTGTCCCTCTCTTTTTTAAAACTGGGAGACTAGAGCCTACACATACCAATGAGAGCTGAATCCTAGGGATACTCAGTGTTCTTGCCAGCAACGCTGCCAACCTTTCAAAGGGCTTTTGAAACTCTTTTTCAGTGATTGTCTCCAGGGATCAGGACACAGTCCTCCGAATATCCTCAGTTAATGGCAAAGGTTGACCCTCTGAGAGGGGGTTTGATTTGGGGAACAAAACTGTGCAAAGTTAAGCCCAGCTATTCAAGTTCAAGAGGAAGTAGACAGATGTAGTTAACAGTGAGGATATGGATTTAAACTCTGACTTTACCTCTTATGAGGGGTGTGACATCACAGAGGTTACCTAACTCTTCTAAGACTCAGTGCTTCATCTGCAAAATGGACATAATCATACTTCCTCACAGGGTTACTGTGATAATGAATAAAAAATGAGACAGATAAAGTGCTTACCACCAAGCAATATAAGTGACAAATGACCCCTAACAAAACTTTGCCTGATTTTATTGTATGACTTGTAAACTGGCAATGAAGACAATTCTCAAAGATCTAGAAATGTTTAGCTATAGAAGCGAAGTTAGGAAGAATCTCTGATCTCCTGTAAGGAATTCTCTGAAAGTCAAGAGTTATTTGTATATATAAATTCTAGTCTGTTTATTTTTTAAAGGATCGGTTTTTTTCTAAGATTTTCTTTTATGTGGACCATTTTTAACATCTTTACTGAATTTGTTACAATTTGCTTCTGTTTTATGTTTTGGTTTTATCCCATAAGATGCATGTGGGATCTTAGCTCCCCCACCAGGGATAGAACCTGCACCCCGTGCATTGGAAGGTGAAGTCTTAACCACTGGACTGCCAGGGAAGTCCCCCATAAAGGCTCATTGCTTTTTAATCGCATTTTACACAGGTCATCTTGCCATTTAAATGGCCTCAACAATTTCTTTCCAGTCCTTGCCCTGTAGGAGGGATATTGAAACACTGTTTTATCATCAGCCACCATGGGAGGTCCTGATAAAGTCCCAATGGACCTGCTTGGGAAATTGGGAACTACATTATTATTCTACTAATAATTTTATAATAGCCAATTTCATAATGTGAGGCGCTTTCATTAAACAATCTAATTTACTGGTTTGTTAGAACTGATACAATAAATTTTGTCCATTTCCTTAACAAGGTCATTTTCTGTATTATATTAAAGTACCCTGTTTGTAGAACAGAATACAATAGCATGTTTAAGCAAAAAGAAACGTAAGTTAATTGAACATGAAGATCTCAAAAATGCCAGTTATGTGTGTTTTGTTTGGTCTTTATTCTGTTCAAAAATCTGCCTCCAGATTTCTGCCTTCTTCTGAAAATTAAAAAAAATATGACCCATCTTCATGTAGCACATTCTCATCAGCAATCATCAGTTGGAACTGAAGATTCATGTTTAGGTAAGACATGTCCTCTCCGGTTTAACCCCAGTCACTACCACTCCCTATTGTCTTATACTTAACAGTTTCTTTCATTTACCTTATCATCCCAACCCCCATTGGGCATTTGAGTTTGAGAACCATGTTTTAATCTACCTCTGGTATTTTATACATATAAAATCTGAAATCCAGGGATACTTGGTCACACAGTCCATTACTGTCTGAACTATATTTCAGAACCATGTCTCCTGATCTCTACTTCAGGTTTCTCTCCATCTTATCACAGAACTACTCATCTTAAGACTGGCCAGTGTTTATTTTTAATAAAACCTGACATGTTCACAAAATATGGTGCCAGTTGTTTTTTCATGAGTGAGAGGATTCTGCTTCCTCTTTCCCCTCCCATCCTCAGAAAGGTAAATAGTTCACCTTTCTTGTGAGAAGTATTTGAAGAAAGACTTCTTAGCAAGTTCTGATGCAGATTTATGTGTAGAACAATGAAATTTTAAAGCTAGCATTGTAGGCAAACCCAGCCTATACAATCAGATGCTAATCTGATGTTATGGTCATTCAAATTAAAGTGATTTTCAGAACAAATAATAAAAGCTAATGTTTATTGAGTTATAGGAACTGTCCCAAGTGCTTTACATGTATTATTTCATTTAATCCTGACTATAATCCTATATAACAGGTACTATGATTATTGCCCACTTTGTATTAATAGATGCAGGTAATGTAGCCTCTATCAGCCATAAGCTCAACAGTGGGCAAGAATCACCATCATCACCAATCAACTGAGTACCACTTTGAACAAAATGAGAGAGCTTATCAAGACTACTTTATCATACCTTTGAAGACAGGCAAAATAGAGTTTACCTTTTCAGGGCTGACCTCCAACTTGGAGCTGCCATGTCAAAGCAGGGAGGGAGAGCTGTCACTCACTCATCTGTGTGCCTCCCACAAAGCCCAGTGCTGTGCCTGCTACACAGTAGAATCCCAAAAAGTTTTTGCTGAAATGGGAGGCTTCTGCTTTCATTTTGTTACTGCTTGCAGCTATACAGTGAATAAACACTTGTTTTAGCTAAGCCACTATAAATAAAAAGGAAACTATCTTTGTGTTCACAAATTTGGTTTCCATCTTAATAATGCTTAATCAGCATCTTTCTTTGGATGTCCTGTCAGACCAGATAAAGGGGGAGTTTGACCTTTCACAGGAGAGAGGCTAGTCCAACCTGAGAGACAACCAGGGTGGCAGATAAGAGTCTGTGCTTGTCAAAGACCTAGAGGAAATCAGAGGGAGACAAAAGGGATCCAGGCAGTGGGTCTAAAGAAAGATTCTGGATGCTTTGTCTTTTAAGTTCTGGTACACTGGAAACATCTAAGATCATGAGCAAATACCTCTTCATGCTTTCTTTTGGTTCAGCCCACATTCCAGACCTCCACACTATTGGCTCATGTGAAATCTGATTGCATATATCAAACAAAAGGAAGTGTGAACATGACTGAAACTACTGATAGGAAGAGAGAAGTCTCTAGTATAAAATCTATGAAAATATGACTTGAATTCAACAAACATGTAATAAGCAAAGTCTTAATCTAAGCTTATAACATCCTTTCTATGATTATGGCTACTGAGAACTCTCTGTTAGAGACAAGGGCAGATACAAATAGCTTTAAAAATGACGGGAAGAATTAGAAACATCAGAAAAGTCTATAGAACTTGAGAAAATAGAGGTCAGGGAATGAGGTACTTCAGGCTGGCATGGATGGAGCTCGTGGTGAGTGTGTGTGTGTGTGCACATGTGTGTGTGTGCTATTGCTACTGTGAGAGATGATCCTAGACAAATAGCCAATTTCTATTAATACCAACTCAGATGTTCAGATGTTTCTGTTTCTAGGGAGCCATTAAAGGCTGCCAAGCATGAGGGTATCAGGATGAGATCTGCACTTCAGGAAGGTAAGGCTAATGGAGGTGGGGAGGAATGGGGTCCAGAAGCAGGGGGACCAGTTGTGACACCTCCCCCAGCAGCCTGTGGAACAGTGACTGCAGCCTCAGTTAGGATCATGGTCCTGGGGTCAAGAGGAGATGGCAGATTCTTATGCGGTTTGATGGGGGGGGGTGCTTTTCCTGTTGAAAGTGGACCTGAAGAGGTAACTCCTAACTTTCCTGGTTGAATAATTGAGAGAATGAAATACACTTTCAGAGAAAACATTTGTTATACAGGGCTGTGTGCACAGTCACAACAATTCAGTAAGGAGTTAAAAATCAGAGCTATGGGTCACTGGTCAGATTGTAGACAAAACAGCCCAGAGGATTGAAATTTTTACTTCTTGGTCCATTGTAGGCCATCACCTGGGCACAAACCAAAACATACTCATCCACAAGCACTAATTCCTCTAGAAGCTGACAGGTTTGGCTTGAGTAATCGTGAAGGTCATGAAATGTTTCTTAACACTTGTCATGTAAAGAGGAATAGATAAAGAGGCCAATCACTGTGAAGGCGATATAAGTTATGGACATTTTTCCCTGGACAAATAATATTTTTAAGAACTAACTGATAAAATTATAGTAAGGATGGACTTATTATTTGTCTTGTTCATGCTGATAACTTCTAGATTTTTTTGTTTTTGATTTCTTATGAACTATATATTTATGTGTTGATTAATAAAAGAAATGATTATATCCTCCCACCGCCACTACCCACCAAAGGATCAGTTCTATTGCTTCAAACAAGATCAGACTTCATTGGAATAAATAGAAAATTTTCCAGCTACCCTGAATTCTTATATAAAGATTTTGTGTGTGTGCATGATATTAACCGAACCCTGTTACTGCAAATAAAACTCTCTGAAGAGTTCTATTAGATAGTTTTAGTTTATTAAAAATTTTATGAACAAATCGTAATGTGTTCACATTTTATACTTTTAAATTTGAATTTTACTTCTGTAATGAGCCCATATCATTGGGGATTTTAGTCTGTGGTTGAGAAGAACAGGGCTGTCCAGTGTGAAAACACATTTCTGTAAATTCCATTCACTACAAGTACCACTCCCTCTCACTGAAACCAAACTAGAATGAATAATCATTCCCATTGGTTAAGTTTCACAGCAGGCCTATGGAAAACATGAATGAAATTACATTTCTTGGGGAAAGATTTTTTTTTTTTTTTTGCTGTTGTTTAAAACCATAGGTGTTTTTAAAAATAGGCTCATATAATTAATCTGATGAAATTTCATTGGATAATTTTATTCTTTCTCTCCTTTCTACAGAGTGTGGGCTTTTGTTTTTCTTGTTCTCTGACACACATTGCCAGCCACGGCCTACCAGGATCTTCTCCCCCAGAACATGTAACTTAAAGAGGCATTGCGTCTGTTTCCCTCAGCACCCCAGGCTGACATTTCACAAAGTACTTTTCATCACGACTTCTGCAGAAGGTCTGAAAAAGCATTTGGGGCCATAATGACATTATCAGATTTTTAGGGTGGGTGATGGGAATCCGTCTTTTATTTTTCTTTTTCCACAACTGAGCAAGAAACCAACTGCCTTTGGACATCAATGGAGCAGAACTGATTCAGAAGTTTATCTCTTCACAAACTATGACAGGTCTGTTTGGTAATCTGCAGTCACAAATGCTATTAGACTCCATTGCAACCCCCAAGCAGTGGCTGGTGGGATCCAGGTCTGGTCTGATGGCAAAGGTCATGCCAAGGCAAATCAGACCCCTAGATCTCCATGTTCCAGTGGGGAGTTTTCAGGGCACTGGATGGCCCCATCCCACAGAAGAACTCTTTGTGTCTATGAACCATGCATTCCCACCACTGTTATGATTATGACATTATTCGTACTTAGAGCCTTTTCATTTATTTCCTCCTCAATGGAAATGCACTTATTAGACCCTTTCCCAAGGACAGGAAGAAACAGAGAACATTGGACAGAAAGAATGGGGAGCAAAATCTTTAGGAAACAGAATTCTGGAGATTAGGGACAAACTTTGACCCCTGCCATGTTGAGTTTAGCCAATGTGAGTTAAGTAAGGACATCCAGGGCAAAAATTACTCGCCCTTTTGTTATTTCTGAAACCCGAACTGCTTTTAGAAATAAGTGTTGGAATGTTCCATAGGAACTCGGAGCATGGAACGCAGGGGCATGGCACACACACTCGGTGCGGGCTATTTAAAAACCAGTTCCTTGGCTTCCCTCTGTGATTCTAAATACATGTAATCACATTACCCTGCAGCAGCCGGTAACTATTTCTATAACACTGTCCAGCATCTGTGGTTGCTGAGGCTGGGTCCACCCAGCGGAAACAAAGTGGAGAGATGCTAACTGATGAGGCTGATCAATCCAGGTGTTCTGGGTCACAACTAACAACCGTCCAATGTTGTTAGTAGTGTGTGTCAAATGACACTTCTTGAACTGATCTATTTAATTATCCTGGGGAGAGAGAAGTGCCTTAGTCCATCAAAAGGATGCTTTTAAAATGAGCCATTTATGTATTTGACAAATAATAACATAGTCACAATTGATCACTTTCTCACATACAACCAATTCTTATTCTATGAAAGGATCGCAGCATTGATGACTTTGCCTCTTTTTTGAATTTGTCCGATGTATTAAATAAGCTAATTTGTTCGATGTACTAAACAAACTAATTTGTTCATTGCCCTAATCAACTATTAGCTGTCAGTCAAACAGATAATCACTTAGGAATATTCTACTCAATTGCTAATCATTCAAAGACATTAGCTAGAAGAAGGACATTAGTCAACATTATTACATAATGTCAAAACACTTGATCAGGTTTGCAAAATGGAATAGTCAAATCAGTTTGGGGATTTCATATAGACAAAGCAATAGATTAAGTGATTTTTCTAGCTTTTTTAGCTTCATGGAAAAAGTTAAAACCCTACCATTTATAAAATGTGTAACCACTTGTCATATCCTACGCCAAGCATTTTATCTACTTAAATCTCATTTCTTTCTGATGACCACCTTTCAAAGTATCATCACCTCCATTTTACAGATGAGAAGACTGAGGCTCAGAGAGATTTAGGCATTTGCACACAATTACATGTCTAGCTTCTAGGGAGTGGTGGAGTGAGATTTACATACAGGTCTCTCTCATTTCAAATCCATGCTATTTGCTGCTCTGTGTGTAAAACTTCAAATAGCCAAAATGGCCAAGTAAGGTAAGAAAACAAAAACCCTAAACAAACAAGCAGAAAAACTTGAGTCCTGGATCATGCAGTTAAGATAACCACAACTCAGGTGATGGACAACTGGCTGATGTCCCCCCCCGGAACTGGTAATGACAAGCCACTCTGTGGCCTGACACCTGAGCACCAGGGGCCCCCTTGTGCCCCGTGCGGTCTTGCCCTGAGGACTAGCACTCCAACTGCCAAACATTACCTATGAGAACAAGTTATCCGTGCTACATTATGCCTGTGGAAAGATCTGATTTCTTAGTCAAATATTTTTTTTTACTCTTTTCAGACATAGATTGAATATGTGGTTCCCTCATGGCTCTCTCAAAACACACAGCAAAGACTAATCTTTTGCACTATCCTATATTAATATTTTCTTCCCCTCCTTATAAGGAGGCGAGTTATAAATCAGGTGAGATTAGAAAGCAGTCACTCAAGAATGAATATTTTAAGGAATTACCTAGAAAGAACTGAGATTTTTTTCTTCCCCACATGGTAAATCATACAGAGTAGCAGCCTGCCCCAGGTCCCCCAGGACCACATCTTGAGCGCATATGTTATGCTGGGTTCTGTATTGACTAATTCGGAAACTCCAGGGTAAAATAACCAAAGTTCTCAAGTCAAAAATGAAACTAAAAGGGGAGAATGAAGTGAGGATCACTGTTACAACATTCCAACAACTTCACAAATAGCCATGAAAGTAGCCGGCATTACAGGTTAGCAAATTTACCATTGCAAGCATCAACCTGCACCGTTGGTGTCAGGTCGCAAACAAGCCCATCTACCTCTCACTTTACTGATAATTCTTTTCCTCTCCAGAAATATAATTACATTTGACAAAATTAATATTGAGATCATTTTACTAGAGGGCTTATCTAAATATATGCTATATTAAAAATAGTCATGATATAAATATTTCTCACAAGAGCTGCAGCGATGGTGTGAATAAAAAACTCCCTTCGGAGATTTCAGTAAAACCAGATCTCACAAAGGATCTGAAAGAAAACAAAACAACAAACAGACACACACAAAGAGACATACACACACACACAGAACACAGAACAATCCTTATGTTAATCCGGTTTAGCAAAACAGTCACTATTTGACACTATTTCATGAAGTATGATACTGTGCCTTGCCAGCTAAAGTAAGAGTCATGAATCTGCTGCAGGTTTCTCATAATAATGTTCGGGGAGTGGAAGATATCTAAGCATGTTCTGTAGCAGCTGATAAGAATCAAAATTTCTAAATGCAGCAGAATGTTAGCTCTGTCAAACAGCCAGGCGTGCAAGAGGAATCTCTCTCCCCATGCCCTTTTACCAATACATACAAAGACCCAAATACATCGGCTGGAATTTTTAAATCGTAAATTAGATATCAAAATGCTTACGGGCCTTACAATGAGATAACGTCAGGAGGAACGGTGCGTGGAATGGATCTGGCATTCTCACATAAGGCATTATCTTTGGTACAAGTACACACGGCAGGGCATTTTGGCTTTGCTGGTTTCTTCCCCTCAGTCAGCAGAAGCGCAGATAAGAGACATAGGCAATAAGCAATTCTTTTCAGGGGGATGCAGGCATTTCCCATCCTTTGGCTTCTCTCTGATTCCATGCAGTCGAAAAAATATCCCCAAACATGAACAGGGCTTCTGGAATTCAGATGGTGATTGTCTTGCTCTAAGATCAGGTCACATAAGAGTCCACCCTTTTCCTTTGCCTCTGTCTCTCTGCTTTTCAAAACAGGGACCTGCAGCTGATTCGTGAGCCGCTCCTGGCTCCAGCAAGGCACTGCTGGGGAAGAGACCTGTGAGGTGCTGCGAGATGGGAGGGACCCAATGGCTGGAGGAGAGAGCAGACTTGCATCACCACGAAAACACAGAGCACAGACCAGCCTTCGAAGGCAAAGCGAAGTGATGTAACAGAGAATAAACAGCTTTCTGCTTGCACCGGGAGGCCCTTTAATTGTTACCAAAAATAGGACGGCATTATGNTGTCAACCCAACAGGAAGCCTGACACTGCTTTTCCAGCTCGAGATGAGAGGGGACTTGCATGTCTTCACATGAGATGAGGCCTGACTCCCCTGTGGAAACCCCAGAGGAAGCCTGAGATCCATGTCAGTACAGGAGAGGAACACTGAGGTTCTGACCTCAACTCCAGATGAGGACCTCAGCCCCGGCAGCAACTGCAAAGGAATCCCGAGAGGTCCCTCACAACTCGCATGGAGACTGGACTTTCCTAAGGCCCCTACGAGCGGGTCCCTGAGGTCCCCGTCATAATTTGAGCCGGAACCCAAATTTGCAGCCGCAACTCGAGAAAAAGGAGGAGATTCTCCCCTCCAGGCAAGATGAGGCCATTTTCCACTGTGGCGGTTTAAGAAAAATAACACCTTCCCTCTGAACTTTGAAAGGGTCCTTCATACCCTTGCTGCAACTCAAGAAGGTCCCCGACGTACTGGTATCCACTCGAGAGGAACACTGAGGGCCTGCCACAACTCAAGAGGAGCCCCGTTTTCCCCTCTTCAACTCAAGTTGAGGGTTCATTTCCCTGCTTCATCGGGAAAAGCTTCCAGGTGATCCTGTCCTATGTCCAGAGGAGGCGCTCTCAACAGGAAATTCGAGAGGAACTCCAGGGGTCATGTCACCACTCCAACAGACCCCCAAATGTCTCAGCCCACTTCAGATGAACCTGATTTCCCTGCACTGCCTTGACTGTCACACTGAGTACCGACTCACCACTGGGGGCACGTATGACAGCCCTGNTGCCATCCAGCCATCTCATCCTCGGTCGTCCCCTTCTCCTCCTGCCCCCAATCCCTCCCAGCATCAGAGTCTTTTCCAATGAGTCAACTCTTTGCATGAGGTGGCCAAAGTACTGGAGTTTCAGCTTTAGCATCATCCCCTCCAAAGAAATCCCAGGACTGATCTCCTTCAAAATGGACTGGTTGGATCTCCTTGAAGTCCAAGGGACTCTCAAGAGTCTTCTCCAATACCACAGTTCAAAAGCATCAATTCTTCAGCACTCAGACTTCTTCACAGTCCAACTCTCACATCCATACATGACTACAGGAAAAATCATAGCCTTGACTAGATGGACCTTAGTCAGCAAAGTAATATCTTTGCTTTTGAATATGCTATCTAGGTTGGTCATAACTTTTCTTCCAAGCAGTAAGCGTCTTTTCATTTCATGGCTGCAGTCACCATCTGCAGTGATTTTGGAGCCCAAATATGATCCAGCAATTGCACTCCCAGGCATATATATCCAGGGAAAATTCTAATTCTAAAATATACATGCACCCCAATGTTCATAGCCACACTATTTACGATAGCTAAGTCATGGGAGAAACCTAAACGTCCAGCAACAGATGGATGAATGGATAAAGAAGATATGGTACATATATGCAATGGAATATTACTCATCCATAAAAAAAGAGTGAGATAATGCCATTTTCAGCCACATGGATGGACCTAGAGTTGATCATACTAAGTGAAGTCAGTCTGACAGAGAAAGACAAATATCATATGATATCACTAATAATGTGGATTGTAAAATATGGCACAAATGAACTCATTTATAAAATAGAAGTAGACTCATAGGTAGCAAACTTATGCTTATCAAAGGGGAAAGATGGGGGAGGGATAAATTAGGAAATTGGGATTAACATATACACTGTGCTGCCGTGCTTACTCACTCAGTTGTGTCCGACTCTTTGCAACACTGGGGACTGTAGCCTGCGAGGCTCCTCTGTCCATAGGGTTTCTCCAGGCAAGAATACTGGAGTCAGTTGCCATGCCCTACTCCAGGGGATCTTTCCAACCCAGGGATTGAACCCTGATCTCCCACATTGCAGATGGATTCTTTACCGACTAAGCCATCAGGGAAACGTCACATACACGTTACTATATATAAGATACATAAGCAACAATAACTTACTATATAGCACAGGGAACTATACTCAGTATTTTGAAATGACCTATAAGGGAAAAGAATCTGAAAAAGTATATATATCTGAATCACTTTGCTGTTATACTTGAAATTAACACAACATTGTAAATTAACTATATTTCAATTAAAAATAAGATATAATTTGATGTGAGGTCACCTTGGTTATATGGCAAAATATTCCAGTGTATTCATTTGAGTGACTCTCAGAAATTCATGGGTCAAAGCAAGCATCCCAGGAGTATGTTATTCAGTAAGAACTGGGGTTGAGGGGTGGATTTGTGTCTTGGCTACTTCCTGCTCTTTGACATTGGTCCTTGCTCTCTGCAACTCAATGCTATGCTCTAGGCAAGCTCAGTGGTCATCTCCACTAACCACAGGCTGCCCATGCATCCATCCACAGCAGTGTCCTGCCAGAGTTCTAAGTGTCTGTATGGTATTCTAACTTACATATACATAGATATCTGGAGCTACTCCAGTGGTAAAGAATTACAAGCGGTAAAGAATCTGCCTGTAATATAGGAGCCGCAGGAGCCATAGTTCCATCCCTGGGTCAGGAAGATCCCCTGAAAGAGGGCATGGCAACCCACTCTTGCCTGGAGAATTCCATGGACAGAGGAGCCTAGCAGGCAAAGAGTTGGACATGATGGAAATGGCTTAGCACAGCTCCAGCGCCTAGGGGAGGGAACAGTTGAAGGCTTTAAACAGAGCAGTGGCAGGAATCAGATTTTCCTTTGAAAAAGTATCTCTGATGTCATCAGGAACAGTGGGGTGGAAGGGAACAAGGCTGGAGGCAGTGAGACAAGTTAGGAGATTGTGGAAATAGTCCAGAGAGAGTCGTTGTGGACCCAGCACCTTAATCTTCTGTATTTGAGGGCGTTTCCATTCTTTTTTCCTACGATTTGGATTATAGACTAATCTCCTACCGTAAAAAACAAAAAGTCAGAGGCATGCATTTCTAGCCTTCCTTGTAGTTGAAAAGCTTCCCAGGCGGCACAGTGGTAAAGAATCCACCTGTGATGCAGGAGACACGAGTTCAGGAAGATTGCCTGGAGGAGGAAATGGCAAGCCACTGGTACAATTCTTGCCTGGGAAATTGTCTGCTCAATTGTCTGTCATCACACCAGTGGCAACAGTGATGGTGGCCAAAGGGAAGCTGTCCAGAGGCCACTGGTGGTGCAGAGCGCCTTTGCTACAGGGGCACAGTGTGATGGTGTTTGTGGCTGCCTGAGCTCTCTTTGTTCCTGCCCATGTTCCTGCCTGTTTTCATACCTCTGAGCAATTGCCACTCAATTTTTTAAAAAATAATCCTCAAAGAGGTTAGGAAGATGGTATGATTCTCATTAAGATGAAACTGGAAAGATAGATGATTTGTTTCAGAGCAAAAACTGGCAAGCAGCACACTGCGACTTGAATCGAAGTCTTTACAATGGGGCCCAATACTCTCCTCACTACCCCTTTGCTTATCAAACTTGGCAGCTCATAATCCCTGGCTCATGTGGCAAAGCGAAGGGAAATGCTAGAAACTGTGGCTTATTCCTGGCACAGCTTTCTACAGTTATGTAAAAGTCTTACTAAAAGCTAAGTTCTTTACGATAATATGCAAAGGGTTAAAAAGCAAAATCTAGATATATTCAGAAAATTCAAATAAAAATTGTACCTTTGTAAGAAGTGAGCATCTAGATTCCCCAGGGGTACAAAAGCATTCATCTCTGTAGTTTATACCTTGGCTGAAATGTGTAAGACATTCTGAAATGAAACATCAGCCAATCCCTAGGTTAGTGTTGCAATTAACTAAATGTCCTCATTTGACTTAGTAACCACCTAAGTTAACCCTGCATATCTGATCTATGTGTACACGTGTACACCCTCATTCATACATGTTCTTAAGGCTCAGAAGCCCAGAACATCTTAATAAATGTGTAATAAAATGAATTTGACTAAAGATTGGAAGAGTTGCAAATGTTAATGCTACTGAAGATACATGAAACATTCTGGTAAATACCCTACTGAAAAAGAGATAAAATGTCTTTTCCATATCTGCATGTTATATGGAAATGACTATTTGTCATCTGGAGATAATTACATGATAATTACATAATTACACAATGATTTCATAGTGAGGAAACAAATTTAAATTTCAATGAAAGGGTAAGGTAAATGTGAAACATAATCATTCTAAATTATAGTTATTAAAATTCTACAAATTCAAAACATTTCAGTTCTGTAACTTGGGCATTGAGTCTACCGCAAGCAGCAGTGAACAAATAGTATTATTTTTAGATGTTCTAAATATAGTAGGTTACGACTGACCACAAAATGTTTCTCGAGATTACTACTACCTATGCCCATATATTCATTCTACTGTTCATCCAGGCACTGCTAGGTCTGAAGGCAAGATAAATATCACATAAATAAGGAATTGTAATATGATGTGATATATAGTAATGGAAGTACATAGAAGGCACAGCGTAAGCATCAAAGAATAAATTGTCTATTGGCTTCCCTGAAGGGTTGATTCTCATCCTTGGGACTGGGTCCTAAAGGCTGAATATGAAAACAGCAGTGGACAGCATGCTCAGAGGAGGGAAAAGTGAGCAGATAATAGGATTTCAGACAGAGCGGTCAGCGTGTTCAGGGACAAGGAGGCATAAAATAATTTAATGAGTTCAAAGACTTGCAAGTATTTTTGTGTTTGTGGAACCTAACATTGAAAAGCTATGATGGAATAGAAGTTAGGCAGACAATGGACAGCTTGTATCAAGTACCTTAAACAATCATGCTATACGGGCTTTTATTTAATGAACATGGATGACACTCTGAGTTTCAGGTAGCAAGCATATGGCAAGCACACAGCAAGAGAGTTCTTACCGTTTGGGAAAATGACTTTGGAGGCACTGTGGAGATAGCTTGGAGAGGAAAGAGACAAAGATAGAGAGTCCAGGTGAAAAATTATTAAGACGTGCAAATAGAGGTGAGAAAATGAGAACATAAGAGAAATTTCTAGGTAACATCAATAGAATTTGCTAATACATTGGATGAGAAGGGAAAAGACTGGTGAGGACTTAGACAAATGAGTTATTATCAAGCCAAAAAACAAAATAGAAAATAGAGAACAGATTGGTCGATATAAAAAATAAGCTCAATTTTGGCAAGAATGTATTAGGTTTATCTGTGAATGACCTATGGGTCAGGCGGTGGTATACATGGAAGAGGTCAGAGCTGGTGATACTAATTTAAGTCATTGATCACACAGGTAGAAATGACAGCTATGGGAATGAGATTGCTCAATAGGAAAAAGATATTTTTAAAAATATTATGTATATGCCTGAAGTGTCATTAATAGGTACCACATCTTTGTCAGTAACAATCGTTGGAGTGTGTTTTTTCATTCATGCCAGGGAATGTGCACCATGACGTGGCAGAAAGAGTGCCGGACTGGGGAGCAGAAAGCTTGGTCCCGATCCTGGGTCCCTTGGGAAGTCACTGGAGGAAGTCATTCGGGCAAGCCACTCACCCCTTCCTTTCCTTGGCTTCTCTATCTGTGAGATGAGGAGGCTGGAGTCAGTGAGCAATAACACTCTGTAATTCTTTAATCAGCTCTCCAAAGCTTGTGATTTCCCTCCGATGGGCTCTGATGAAGCAGCCAGTGAAACCTGAAATAACAAAAAATACACATTGAGGGTGAAATGTGACCCAGGAAGAGCCACAGACTTTATAATTTTCCCCTGAGTAATGAAAAGTTAACCTTAAAAAAATATTTATGTTGTAATTTGGGGGCACTTATTGTAGAGTATTATGAAAATGTAGGGCTATTTATTGAAATGAAATATTTGGTCCCAAATACTTGGGTTTTGATTGGATGATCATTCTGGTCCGTTTTGATTGGATGATCATTCTGGTCTGTTATTTTTTGGAAAATAACTATGTAATATTGTTCCATTTAAAAGTCATCTACTCATAGTTTCATAATCATAGTCAAAGCTATGGTTTTTCCAGTAGTTGTGTATAGATGTGAGAGTTGGACCATAAATAAAGCTGAGCGCCGAAGAATTGATGCTTTTGAACTGTGGTGTTGGAGAAGACTTGAGAGTCCCTTGGACTGCTAGGAGATCAAACCAGTTGATACTAAAGGAAATGAGTTCTGAATATTTATTGGGAGAACTGGTGTTGAAGCTGAAGTTCCAATACTTTAGTCACCTGAATTGAAGAGCTGACTCATTGGAAAAGACCCTGATGCTGGGAAAGATTGAAGGCAGGAGGAGAAGGGGACAACAGAGGATGAGATGGTTGGAGGGCATCACTGACTTGATGGACAGAGTTTGAGCAAGCTCCTGGAGATGATGATGGACAGGGAAGCCTGGTGTGCTGCAGTCCATGGGGTCACAAAGAGCTGGACACAACTGAGCATGTGAACAGTTTCACGTCATTAATGATTGTGTAATAGGCCTGATAATATCTGTCCCTTTTGGCCAAATATGGCCACCTACAAATACTCTTGCCTGGAAAAATCCCATGGACAGAGGAGCCTGGTAGGCTACAGTCTATGGGGTTGCAAAGAGTCGGAGACAGCTGAGCAACTTTTTCTTTCTTTCTTTCTTATAAGTAATACAGGAACAGAAAACATTTACTGTAATTTTCTTGTATTAAAATTGTATGTTCTTGAAACATATATATTACCATATGTAAAACAGATAGCCAGTGGGAATTTGCTGTATGTCACAGGGAGTTCAAAGCTGGTGCTCTGTGATAACCTAGAGGGGTGGGATGGGGTGGGAAGTGGGAGGGAAATATTCCAAATATAACAAAACAAATAGAAATATCACCAACCTAGTATCAACTATACCAATAACTTTTTTTAAGTTACTTTACTTTTTAATTGAAGGAAAACTGCTTTACAGAATTCTGTTGTTTTCTGTCAATTAAGTTTTTATATGTTTTTACATATACACATGCNACCTGTGGCTGATTCATGCTGATACATGGCAGAAACCAACACAACATCGTAAAGCAATTATTCTCCAATTAAAAATAAGTAAAAATTTAAAAACTATATGTTCTCATGATGGGTAGCAGTTCAGGTGATTGAGAAGAAAGAACTTATTGATAGATGGGCTTCTAGGTGCTAAAGTGGCACCCAAACTAAATACATAAAAAGCTTTTCCTTTGTGTTCCCCAAAATGTAAGGTACAGTGGATTACAAGCACCAAGGAAACACAGACTGTAGTTCAACTAACAAATCAAAAATCTATGAAGAGATTCACTAGCTGTGTTGTACTATGTAAGTGACACGGTTTTTATTAAATTGTTTGTAGTTTCAATGAGTTGTAGTCTGGAAGTACCCTTATACTGCTGCTAAGTCACTTCAGTGGTGTCCGACTCTGTGTGACCCCATAGACGGCAGCCCACCAGGCTCCCCCGTCCCTGGGATTCTCCAGACAAGAACACTGGAGTGGGTTGCCATTTCCTTCTCCAATGCATGAAACTGAAAAGTGAAAGTGAAGTCACTATATTTCGTGTCCGACTCTTAGCGACCCCATGGACTGCAGCCCACCAGGCTCCTCCATCCATGGGATTTTCCAGGCAAGAGTACTGGAGTGGGGTGCCATTGCCTTCTCCGACCCTTATACTAAGCATCTGAATTACAATTACTCTCTGAATATTAGAGGACTACCTTGTCATGAAGATTGTAAGTGCTGTAAGTCACTGACTTACAGCAATCATGGCATCCAGAATTTCAGAACATAGAGCATTGCATTATAAAAAGAAATCTGGGCCAAGAGCAGTTTATTTAACTTAATCTGAGTTGTGAAAATGTTTAAAAATCAAAGCAGAGTAAAAGAGTAAAGAGTTAATGAGTGAAATTAATCTATATAAACAGACAATAACTTACTGAAAAATGAAAGATAATACAAAACCAAGCCCCAAAAGACATGATACCTAGGAATAAATATAAGAAGAAATATGTGGGCTTCCCTGGTGATCTAGTGGTTAAGAATCCACCTACTGATGCACGGGGCATGGGTTCGATATCTGGTCCTGGAAGATCCCACATTGCCAAGGAGCAACTAAGCCTGGGCACCACAGCTACCGAGCCTGCACTCTCAAAACTTCGCACTAAAGCTAGAGTGTAGCTTCCTCTGACTGCAACTAGGGAAAAATCTCAAGGAAGACCCAGCACAGCCAAAAATAAATAAACAAAAAAAGAAATGCTTAAGACCTATGTGAAGAAAAATTTAAAACACTACTGCATGGTTAATCAATTATACTCAATATAAAATAGAAAATTTTTATAAAAAAGCCACTACTGCATGAAGTTGAAGATGACTTTGGACAAATGAAAGAATTCCATTTGGAAAGACGTCCAGTATATATTATTAAGTGAAATAAACAAGGAACAGAACAGTATGTAAAGAATCCTACTTATCACATTAAAAAGAAACAATAAGAACTTATATTTCAATTTACTTGTGTATAAAGAAACTCTGAAAAGAGTCATAAAAATGTACCATAAAAATGGAGGATGTGGAAAATGTATGAATAGGAGACAAGAGTGGAAGAGAAGATTTTTTAATATCCATTGTAGAGCACGTCCTCATTTAGCTTTACAACTAGATAGTATTCCACTCTATGTTTGCACTGTAGTTTGTTTTAATCAGACTTCTGTTGACATCTAAATTGTTTTCAGTCATTTACTATTACAATCAAATCTGCAATTAATCATTTGAATGATTACCTTAAAAAAAATTTTTTTTAAACCCCAATTAAACTTTCAGATGAAAAAAATCCAGAAAGAGAAAGCAAACACGTTCCTATGAAAGCTTTGATTTAAATATAAACAGAAAAAGTCAAAATGGTAGGTCTTAGAAGTGGCCACTGTTGCTCCTAAGTCGCTTCAGTCGTGTCCGACTCTGCAACCCCATAGACGGCAGCCCACCAGGCTCCCCCGTCCCTGGGATTCTCTAGGCAAGAATACTAGAGTGGGTTGCCATTTCCTTCTCCAATGCATGAAAGTGAAAAATGAAAGTGAAGTCACTCAGTCATGTCTGACTCTTAGTGACCCCATGGACTGCAGCCTACCAGGCTCCTCTGCCCATGGGATTTTCCAGGCAAGAGTACTGGAGTGGGGTGCCATTGCCTTCTCCGAGAAGTGGCCAAGTCCAGACTAAATAGCAAGGTATCCTCACTCTCCTCTCCTTTTTCTACTCCAACCACAGACCACACACCCAAACCACACCAGCTCTCTTGCTTATGATGAAGCAGCATCCCTGGTCATCTTTAGAAAACCTGCTGTGCAGATGAGAAACAAGCCAAGTAATTTCATCCAAGCAAGTCAGCACAGGGCTCAGAAGGCAGTCTAGTTCATCAGGTATCATTCTCACCCTGTCTTGCCATGGTGACTATTTTGCTAGACTGGTAGGTGTGGCAAGGTAATTTATTACAATATTAACTTGTGTAGTTTTCCATCCTACATTTGAAGCAGATAGCTCAGGTTTTGCTCTCTTGTCTCAGAGGTGGTTGGTTGTTAAATGAAAAACGGAGCTTCATGATAAAAGGCACTGCGTTTATTCGTAGGCCCGTCAATTCACAGAAGAGAGTGTCATAAATGTCCTGAATTGATTAAAGAGAAAGAGAAGTGTCTATGACAGTGGCAGCAGGAGGAAAGGGTTAACTTGTTCATCCAGAACAGGGATAGCAGTCAACAGATTTGAAAAATGCCACCTGCTCCTGGCTCCCAGGCCAGGCCTCAGTTAGGATGGCTGCATGGCCTGGGAGCCCTAGGCATCAGGGTCCCAGCCTGGGTCATATCTATGTTCAGGGGCCCACGAGCAGTTTATCCCTGAATTTCGAGGAACCATTGGACAATAAATATATCAGCAGCCATCCAAGATGGACTGGACAGTAGAGTTGTTTCCTCTTTGAATTAGTTTAAAATGCTTTCAGCTGCAAATCATGAAAAACTCACAATACAGTGACTTAAACAAATTAAATCCTTATTTTTTCACTCACAACAAGAAGTTCTGGAAGAAAGTGAGTCCTGGAATTGATTCAGTGGCTCAGTGATGTTGGGGGCACCAAATCTGCAGTTCTCCTGGCCTATTCATGGTTGCAAGATGGCTGCTCTTATTCCGGACATCACATCCATAATAACTCAGGAGAAAGAGAGGAAGAGGGGATCCTAAGATGTTGCATATATTTTATAAGGAAAGGCAAAGCGTATCCTATGCACCCAGCAGATGTCCCCTTACCTCTCATTGGCCAGTGCAATCACTTAACAATTTGTCCACCCCTTGCATCAAGGAAGGTGATCAAAGCAGGAGTTTGGAAATTTCTGTTGGGTTAGACAAAACCACATCCAATTTTCTGAGCATTACATAAGCATCCTTGAGTCCTGTGTGATCAGTGGGAGATGAAACCACAATAATGACAATTTTCCACCACCCAGTGGATTAGAATGAATTTTAAAGAAACCAATTGAAGAAAAAATAAGTACATTTTAAAAAAGAGAAAAACAAGAAGATGTGTATAAGAGACAGGAGTTGTAGTCTGGAAGTACCCTTATACTGNTGAAACCACAATAATGACAATTTTCCACCACCCAGTGGATTAGAATGAATTTTAAAGAAACCAATTGAAGAAAAAATAAGTACATTTTAAAAAAGAGAAAAACAAGAGGTAAAAGGTGATGTTTTTTACATATCACAGTCTGTGGTGGTAAATTTATTACCTTTTACATGGGCACAAATAAAAATAAAAAATAAAAAAAACAGTGGTAGTAGACACTTCGTCGCAACCAGTCACCAGATCTTTTCACTGAGGACCTGCAAACTCAGGTGCGCACGTTTGAACACTGGCAATGAATGTAAACCCCGTTTATGAGGGACAGTCGACTAAAGGTCAACACTGTTTAAACTTAATCACAGAGACTCTAGCCTTTGTGATGCAGGTGGCTGGATATGGACTCTTAACAAGTCTCTTAACTGGGTAATGCCTATATTTTGAATGTCAGATGAGAGTCTTTCTTTATTAAATGTAATCAGTTTCAGTAAAACCCTATTCTTGTTTGGCAGGTGCCCCATATTTCTAAATTTCTGTTCTGTTCTTGCTCTGTGTCTTTTGGGACTTGATTTTCACTTTGTTTTTAACTGACATTAAACTAGTGAGTTCTGTTGTCTCTTAACCAGGTTCCGATCCCTCGTCCCTTTCCCCTCTGCACTGTTTCCGTTTTCTCTCCCAGAGCTATTCCCAGGAACATTTGTCTCCTCGTCGGCTGTCTTATCCCCCAGAAATAGCATAATGATACTGCCTGAAGAATGGCAGCAGAATCTGGGACCAGGCAGACAAGTGACTGCTTATTATAGAGATAGACCGTTACCTTCAAGTCATGAAACACCATTTGTCAGCATATGTCCTGCAAACTTAGTATAAGAAGGTCATTTCCAGTGGTGACCACTTGACAGTTGAGACTCGTATACCTATGATCAGGATAGATGAAACTGATGGGGGCCTTTGAATTCTTCCTGAGGAATTGTTTCTATAATGCGATGGTTTGCTCCATATCATGATTGTATTGCTAATATTAACAAGAACTACTTACAAGGGGGTTGGAGTTTCTGAGATAAAAGATGTAATATAAATAGAAGGAGTCCATTTGGGGAGATTGAATGTGAACACAAGGAATATTACATATGCCATCAAAGCACTGTGGGCTTATCCTCACAGTCATGTAGCTAAGGACAGCGGTCAATGCTTTTGAACATGATTTCCCCCGTAAGACACAACTTTCCATTTAAAAATTGTAGATACATCCAGTATTTTATTGAACATGAACAAGTACATTAGTGGAATCGTTTAAAAAATCCATTTTATGTGCTTCTCTGGATTATGGTTAGCTTTGTTTAATCTAACTATTTGGAGGCATTTTCATATAACCCCAATGGGGTTCATATAACCCCAATTCAACAATAACTTTAAAAAATGAATATATTTGTACAATTATAAGTTTCCATATCTGCAAAACAATTCAATAACCAAAGACTGGAAACACCCTAAAAGTTATCAACAAAAAAGACTAGTTAAAGAAGTTATGGTGCATCTGTCTGAATACTGTGCAGCTGTAAAAAGAAATGAGAAAGGTCTCTATGTACCAATATGGAAAGAGTTGCAAAACTACATTGTAAAATGAAGTGTAGAATGATATATATTTGTATGTGTGTGTGTATATATATATATTGCTGATTCAGTTTCAGACCACCACAATAAAGTAAATAGTTACATAAAATGAGTTGTATGAATTTTTTTGGTTTCCCAGTGCATATAAAAGTTATTTTTTATACTACACTATCTTCTATTAAGTGTGCCATAGCATCACATCTAAAAATACAATATACCTACCTTAATTTAAAAAGACTTTATTGCTAAAATGAAGACAAAACAATTACAATAGTAGGCTTAAAGATCACTGGGCAGAGATCACCATAACAAATATGATAATAACGAAAAAGTTTGAAATAGTGTAAGAATGGTACCAAAATCTAACGTAAAGTGAGCAAATTCTGTGGGAGACATGGCACCAATAGATTTGCTCAGTGAAGGGTTGCTACAAACCTTTAATTGGCAAAATACACAGTATCTGAAAATTGCAATAAAGCAAAGTGAAATAAAATGAAATATGTCTGTACTGTGCTATATAGTACAGTAAAAGATGGGGAGGGGGAATAAAGATTTATATTTACAATGTCTATATTGGTATAAAATAATTATGGAAGTTTATTTGCTTTAAAAAACATATTAAAAAAAAAGATTACTTTGTTTATGAAGCAACCTAAATGTCCATCGACAGATGAATGGATAGAGAAGATGTGGTATATATATATATATATATACAATAGAATATTAACCATAAAAAGGAACAAAATTGGGTCCTTTGTAGTGATGTGGATGAAACTAGATTCTGTCATACAGAGTGAAGTAAGTCAGGAAGAGTAAACAAATATTGTATATTAATGCAGATATATGGAATCTAGAAAAATGGTATGGATAAACCTATGTCCAGGGCAGGAATAGGCACGCAGATGTGAAGAACAGTCATGTGGGCAGAGGGTGGGAAATGGAGGGTGGGTTGAGCTAGGAGATTGCGTGCATGCTAATTCGCTTAAGTCATGTCCGACCTAAATGGACTACAGCCCACCAGATTCCTCTGTCCATGGAATTCTCCAGGCAAGAATACTGGGATGGGTTGCTATGCTCTTCTCCAGGAGATCTTCCTGACCCAGGGATCAAACCTGTGTCTCTTACATCTCCTGCATTGGCAGGGGGGTTCTTTACCACTAGCACCCCTTGATATATATACACTACCATGTGTAAAACAAATAGCTAGTGGGAGCCTGCTGTATAGCTAGCACAGGGAGCTCAGCTCAGTGCTCTGTGTTGACCGAGAGGGGTGGAATTCGGGGGTGGAGGTGGGAAAGAGGTCCAGAGAATATATGTATACACATAGCTGATTCACGTTGTGGTACAAGAGAAACTAACAGAACCTCATAAAGAAATTATACTCCAATTAAAAAAATAAGTGAACAAATTAAAGCCTGAGAACAAAAATAAAAAAGGAGAGAGAGAGAAGAAAGAGACATTATCTATGGTAGTGTTAGGTCTGGGAATTGGATAAGGGAGAAATAGGAGTGGAAGTAATATTTTACAGTTTACAGCTTTATGTATTATATATATACATGAAAGAAAGTGAAAGTTAAGTCACGTCCAATTCTTTGCAACCCCGTGGACTGTAGCTCACCATGCTCCTCCATTCATGGGATTTCCCAGGAAAGAATACTGAAGTGGGTTGCCATTTCCTTCTCCAGGGGTCTTCCCAACCCAGAGATCGAACCCAGGTCTCCCACACTGCAGGCAGACGCTTTAACTTTTGAGCCACCAGGGAAGCCCATATATATACATAATACATTATATATATATGTATTATACACACACACACACACACACACACTGTCAGAATGTATTATTTTCTCATAAAATCAAGAAAAGAACAAGAAAGTGTTTGGATGCTCTGCTCCTGTCTCAGTGTATTTATATTCTTTAGCCTTCCAAGTGTGTCATTATAATGAGCTCATGAAACTTCCCTTATAGTGGGAATCTTGCCATTCTCCATAGATTCCATGGCACTGTTAGGACAGATCACTCACCACCATGTCTGATTATTATTTATAGACGTCATTTTTCAGGCTTTTCTCTACTTACCTCCTGCCATGCAGGAGGAGAAGGGGGTGACAGAGGGTGAGTTGGTTGGATGGCATCACTGACTCAGTGGACGTGAGTTTGAGCAAACTCCAGGAGACGGTGAAGGACAGGGAAGCCTAGGGTGCTGCAGTCCACAGGGTCACAAAGAGTCAGACGCAGCTTAGTGACTGAACAATAACAAATGCTTGCCCTCACCTCTGCATGTTGTACTTTCTCAGTTTCTTGAACAGGTTTCATTCCCTCCCACAGAGAAGTCTCTTCTAATCCCCTTAACTTGGTTGGGTTCCCTTGCTGTTGTTTTCTATCCCTGTACATTCCTTTTCAAACTACCTATCTCACATGTTACTACTTGTCACATCGGTCTTCTCCATCAGAGTCTCAACCAAAAGCTCCATGAGGGGACTGGGCTGTATCGCATCGTTCCCTTTTGTGTCTCTAGGGTTTAATACAGTCCCTAGCAAAGGTTAGCAAATATGTGTTGACTGGAAGTGAACGTTATTCCTCCCTTACCAGAGAATGATTTCCTTATGGGTAAGTTATGCCATCTGTCTACACCCCACGTCATATAAAGGACAGCAGGCCCAGTGGATACCAGACAGGGGTTTGAGTAAGAGCACTGCTATTCCCTGACTCTGGAATCTTAACCTTTTAACCACTCTGGGCTTTAGAGTTCTCATCTATGGTAAGCTTTTCATTCATTCTGTCATTCAATAATATTTACTGATTATCAACCATGTGCCAGGCACTGTTCTAGTGACTGTGATACAATGATTTGCAACCCAGAAAAGTGTCTGCTGTCTGAGACACACATTCTAGTTGGGATAGGTAAGGAGATTGTGGAGAGAGGCGCAAAACACAAATGCATCAAAATTCCAGGAGTGATCAAGGTTACCACAGAGCAACTGAGGGTGACTAATTCAGAGCAGCCAGGGAAGGCCTCTCTGAGGAGATAATATTCGAACTGAGTCTTTGAGCGGATTAAGTGAGATAGCATGTGTCAATACTTTAAAATGATGTCTGGCATATAATAAACTTCAATAAGTGATAGCTTATTAACTCGTCAAAATAATGAACTGGAAGTTAGAGAAAATATAAACAAATTGTCTTTAGCATATAAAATACTATAATCACGACATTTATATGTGGATTTGGAATTCCATGGACAGAGAAGCCTCGTAGGTTACAGTCCACGGGGTCGCAAAGAGTCGGACACGACTGAGCAACTTCACCTTACCTTACCTTACCTTATATAGTGTTTTTGTGTGTGTGTGTGCTGAGTCAGCATTTGTGGCTAAGCGAATCTCCATTTTTGTTTTTTTTAATAAAGTTTGTTTTTATGTGAACCATTTTAAAGGTGTTTCTTGAATTTGTTACAGTATTGTTTCAGTTTTATGGTTTGGTTTTCTTGGCCCTGAGGCATGTGGGATCTTGGCTCCCTGACCAGGGATGGAACCCCTATCCCCTGCATTCGAAGGTAAGGACCTGCACTGCAACTCCAGCAAAGTCCCCAAAAATCTCCATTTTTTACTCTGAATAGTTGATGTGCACCCCCCGCCCCGAGGCAGTACAATTTTTACCCTGGGAGTGATTTAATTACTCACAGCACCGACTAACAATGTACTCAGAGAGAAATCACAGAAACACATGTAACGTTGGTTTTCGTAAATGGATTCAATGCTCTTTGGTGGAGATGGTTTAGTCTCTAAGATGTGTCCAGCTCTGGTGACCCCATGGACTATAGCCTACAAGGCTCCTCTGTCCACGGGATTTCCCAAGCAAGAATACTGGAGTGGGTTGCCATTTCCTTCTCCAGGGGATCTTCCCAACCCAGGGATGAAACCCAGGTCTCCCGCGTTTCAGGCGGACTCTTCACCGACTGAGCCACTAGGGAAGCCCTCAGTGGACTTTAAGGGCCCATGAACCTATGAAGTTTTCTTTTTAAATATTTTAAATATTCCTATGTCTGAATAATGTAAACACTAACTTGTTACAGCTGAGATGATGAAAGAGAATGGTTAGGGGTAAAGTTCTGAGAGACTAGGGATGTGTCCAAACTATTTAAAAAAAAAATCACTGACCATTCACATCTCCCTGGGGTGGTAGTAAAATTATTGGTGTGTACTGACTGGTGTGTATAAACAAGATGGGGCTGAGAACCTTCTCTGTGTCAGGCACCACTGGTTTCATCCCGGCAAAACATATGAAGTGAGTAGCATCTTAGGCTGGGTTCTCAGAAGCTGATCCCCAGATGTGGAAGCAGGGGTCAAGGTATGATCTCCACGTGAAGTCTACTGGGGCAGGAGGTCCCAGGGAAATTCAGGGGTATGAACTGTGTCCCCATTGGAGATAGGGATTGGGTGTGAACATGTGCTACTGCTACTGCTAAGTCACTTCAGTCGTGTCCGACTCTGTGCGACCCCATAGATGGCAGCCCACCAGGCTCCCCTGTCTCTGGGATTCTCCAGGCAAGAACACTGGAGTGGGTTAAACAATAAATAAGACCCAGAGAGGGACTTCCCTGGTGACCCAGTGGTTAAAACTTTGCCATCTAATGCAGGGAGTACAGGTTCGATCCCTGGTCGGGGAGCTTTGATCCCACATGCCTCTAGGCCAAAAAACCAAAACATAAAACAGAAGCAGTCTTGTAACAAATTCAATAAAGATTGTAAAAACAGTCCACACCAAAAGAAAGAAAGAAAAGACCCAAGGAATCTGGGCAGAGAACTGACAGTATCCTCTGCCTTATTCATATTCCTCAGTTACAGAAAAGGAAATTTGGGAGTGTGTGCACTCAGAGAGGTTGGATTCTTGTTCAAGGTCACCTGTCTATTAAGTGGCAGAGTTTGGGTACAAATTCAGACAAGTTTGAAATCACAGTTCCTGCTCATTCTCTTCTACCAAATGTTTCTCCCTTTCCTGACCATCCATTAGCCAAATACGCAGAAACATATTCTGTATTTATATAAATAGACATTCTCATCCAGCTTCCTGAGGCAGAAGGTTATTAGAAATTACCATGAAACATTATATTTGGGAATCTCTAGAGAAGCACTGTCCAATAGAAATAGAATACAAGTCATGTATACGGTTTAAGATCTGCTGGTAGCCACAACAAAAAAGAAACAAGTGAAATGACATTAATAGTATGCTTTATTTAGTCCAGTACATTCATAATATTGCTATTTAATATGTAATCAATATTAAAAAAACAATAAGATATTTCAAGTCCTTATTCCATACAAAGTTTTTTTGTGTATTTTACACAAAGCTTATCTCAATTCAGCTGGGAAATGTCTACTAGAAATATTTGATGTTAATTTAGATTTCATAATATTGACAGTTGAAAAAAGTAGATTCTCATAGCCAAGTGGGTCCAAACATATTTAAAAGTTTTTCATGACAGAATCAAGTACCACTTGTGAATGTAAATCAATTAAAATTAAATGCTAAAAATATTCAGCTCCTCAATCACACCAGGCTTCCCTGGTGGCTCAGATAGCAAAAAAAGCAGGAGACCAGGATTCGGTCCCTGGGTCAGGAAGATCCCCTGGAGAAGGGAATGGCTACCCACTCCAGGATTCTTGCCTGGAGAATTCCAGGGACAGAGGAGCCTGATGGGCTACAGTCCATGGGGTCACAAAGAGCTGGACATAACTGAGCAACTTTCACCTCACTTCAGTCACACTAGCTGCATTTCACATGCCCGGTAGTTTCATGTGGCTAGTGGTTACCATTCTGTACAGGACAGAAAATTTGTCCTATGAGAAGGTATGAGGTCATGACTCTGTACACCATCAGGAACAGAAACAAATATTGTGTTTGTCATGCTGCACACACATGTAGATACAGCAGTGAAAAAAAACCTGTGACCAGGAACAGTCAATGGGAGTTGCTCAAAGAGAATGAGAATAAGCCCTGTTAATTGTTTGGGATCAGAACCATTCAGGAAGAAGATGATGATCTTTGGTTGATCTTTGCTAAACCACCTACATGCACTACTTTATTTTCATCTCTGGGGGCCTGATTACCCAGTTTCAGTGCATTTTGTAGTCTGGTGAGATGCTCTGCAACCAGCTCAACACAGACAGGTAGACATTTTGACCCCATAGCCTCATCTATACATGCCAGATGGTGCTAGAAGCATAGCCAAGTGCAAACACATGAAAGTGCTAGAAAGACTCAGCCAAATCTGTGAACATATGTGCTGGTCTCTGTTCAAAAAGTCTTCCCTCTTAGTTCAGTTGGTAAAGAATCTGCCTGCAATGCAGGAGACCCAGGTTCGATTCCTGGCTCAGGAAGATCCCCTGAAGAAGGAAATGGCAACCCACTCCAGTATTCTTGCCTGGAAAATCCCATGGACAGAGGACCCTGGCAGGCTACAGTCCATGAGGGTCACAAGAGTCAGAAACAACTTAGCAATTAAACCACCACCACGCTCAAAAAATATTTCCAAAAGTCCTGTGCCAAAATGTTCATGGTACCTCCATTCCTAATCTCCAAAACCGGAAATAATCCAAACACAAATAAGCAGTAGAACAATTTAATAAATAGTGGAATTTTCTGAAATATTCATGCAGTGAGATACCCTATAGCAATGAGAATGAAAAACCTACAGTTATACCCAGCAAAACTGATGAATCTTTAAAATGTACTGAGTTTGTCTGAGGCAGACAGAAGAAAATAAAAATTTGTAAGATTCCATTTATTCCAAGTTCAAAAGCATGCAAAAGTAATCTATGATTTTAGAAGTCAGGATAATCATTAGTTTTGATAGAGGGGGGAAAAGAGGAAATTCTGATTAAAAAGTGGCATCTCCGCTACTGAGATGCTGGGAAGTTCTGTTTCTTAACTGTAAGCTGGTTATGCAGGTATGTTTGTTTAATGAAAAGAGGTGATCTGTGCATTTTTTGATGTATACACACAAATATATGTTTGGCTGTAAAATATACATCATAAATAAATCAATCATTGAAGACAAACAGATTTTTTGTCCATTCTGGAGCTCTAAAGACAAGGTGGAAATGTATAAGAAAGTCAAAGTTATCATTCCACTCTGTGGTTCTATCTTCTTAAAATCACAAGCATCTTTTTGATAAAAGATGCTGAAATAGCTTTCAGCAAAGGAAAATCAAGCTGATCATAGAACCAGAGGAGTCCAGGAGGACAGACGGTAATAAAAAAAGGGAACTGGTTTTCATGGATATTCCTTTGCCTGCCATGTCCTTCCCTCACTTCTGCCCAGTGACAAACCAACCATCTTCAGATTCTATTTATGACACTTCTTCCATGAAGGCATCCTTTATTGTCGTAAACAAAAATGGTCTCTTTGTAGGCCACTTGTCAGCACTATTCATCATATATTATAACGCCATGCATGTGTGCATGTTCAGTTGCTCAGTGTTCGACTCTGTGACACCATGGACTGTAGCCACCAGGTTTCTCTGTCCATGGGATTTCCCAGGCAAGAATACTGGAGTGGATTGCCATTCCCTTCTCCAGGGGATCTTCCTGACCCAGGGATTGAATCCAGGTCTCCTGCATCTCTTGCATTGGCAGGTGAATTCTTTACAATTGAGAAACCTGGGAAGCCCCTTTCAGTTCAGTTCAGTCGTTCAGTAGTGTCCAACTCTTTGCGACCCCACGGACTGCAGCATGCCAGGCTTCCCCGTCCATCACCAACCCTTGGAACTTACTCAAACTCATGTCATTGAGTCGGTGATGCCATCCAACCATCTCATTCTCTGTCATCCCCTTCTCTTCCTGCCTTCAATCTTTTCCAGCATCAGAGTCTTTTCAAATGAGTCAGTTCTTTGGATCAGGTGGGCAAAGTATTGGGGCTTCAGCTTCAACATCAGTCCCTCTGATGAATATTCAGGACTGATTTCCTTTAGGATGGACTGGTTGGATCTCCTTGCTGTCCAAGGGACTCTTAAGAGTTTTCTCCAACACCACAGTTCAAAAACATCAGTTCTTCAGTGCTCAGCCTTTTTAATAGTCCAACTCTCACATCCATACATGACTACTGGAAAAGCCATAGCTTTGACTAGATGGACCTTTGTCAGCAAAGTAATGGCTCTGCTTTTTAATATGCTGTCTAGATTAGTCATAACTTTTTCCCCAAGGAGCAGGCATCTTTTAATTTCATGGCTGCAGTGATTTTGGAACCCCTCAAAATAAAGTTTGTCACTGTTTCCATTATTTCCCCAGTGATGGGACCAGATGCCATGATCTTAGTTTTCTGAATGTTGAGCTTTAAGCCAACTTTTTCACTCTCCTCTTTCACTTTCATCAAGAAGCTTTTTAGTTCCTCTTCACTTTCTGCCATAAGGGTGGTGTCATCTGCATATCTGAGGTGACTGATATTTCTCCCGGCAATCTTGATTCCAGCTTGTGTCTCTTCCAGTCCAGCATTTCTCATGATGTATTCTGCACAGAAGTTAAATAAACAGGGGGACAATATACAGCCTTGATGTACATCTTTCTCAATTTAGAACCAGTCTGTTGTTCCATGTCCAGTTCTACATATTGCTTCCTGGCCTGCATACAGATTTCTCAAGAGTCAGGTTACGTGAACTTGTATTTCCATCTCTTTCAGAATTTTCCACAGTTTGTTGTGATCCACACAGTCAAAGGCTTTGGCATAGTCAATAAAGCAGAAGTAGGTGTTTTTCTGGAACTCTCTTGCTTTTTCGATGATCCAACAGATGTTGACAATTTGATCTCTGGTTCCTCTGAAGCTCCTTAGTTGCTTTATAATGAATAAACTCATTATGTGTGAAACCATAATGAAGCAGGGCCCTGAGGGGCCTTACCAGGGATGAACCCGGACCTGTCCCCTGCCTGCCTCTTGTTTGCAGTCCTTCTTTGAGATCCAAAGAGCAAATTCAATCAGAAAAGTGAAAAAAAATGCAGAAGCAAAGGAAATGAATCGAACAAGATGAAATAATAATAGTTAAGCCATAAAACAAAGTCAAGGACCGTTGTTTCTCCCTAATGGCGATCGACAATATCCTGAGCCATATCCTTGAGTTGTTTTGCAGACACTAAAACCCCTACCAGGTAGACGAAGTTAATTGCATGCTGACCCCAGACTAGTTGGAACCAGAAGATTGATGACTGAGATTCCTGAAACATCACCACGTTACCTCACCCTCAGCCAATCAGAAGGAGGTGTATGAGCTGGCCACACACCTTATGACTCTCTCTTGCACCTTGCCTTTAAATACCCTTTTCTGAAAGCTACTAGGGAGTTTGAATCTTTTGAGCATAAGCTGCCCATTCTCCCTGCTGGGCCCCACACCGGGCATCTATGTTTTAATTTCCTCCATCACAAGCAGTGTCAGTAGATTGGCTTTACTGAGTATTGAGTGAGCAGACCCAAGTCTGGCTCAGTAACACACACATCCCATGTAGGCTTGCCTTCCAGGAAGTCATGTTACTTTTTATGTTTCTCACTATAGCCTAAGCTCCATAAGAACAGGCACTTATTCACCGTAATATCTTCCACATTGTGTAACTCTGGGATTTAGGCTTTGTAGATGCTTGAGTTGAATCACTGAAAGAATGCTTGCCCTTGCTCACATGGTAATACTCAAAACAATCAAAGGAGAACTTCTATAAAACTCATACCACAAATTTTCCTCTCTCTGGGGTGACCAACCTACACCCATTTACCCTTGGCTGTGCCAATTTGGGCACTGAAAAGCTCATAACTGGGGAAACCCCTCAGTCCCAGACAAACCAGGAAGGTTAACTTCCCCTGCTTGCATCAGTGCTTATACACCTGGGCTGGCAGCTGTTTTTATGGATGAACAATATCATGACCCTATCTAAAGCCAAGCCCTTGTTCTGGTGGGTATTTCCTCTGCCCACTCTCGGACTGGGCTCTAAAGACTCTCCTCTCCCTTCCTGCATCAGCAGTCTTTCCTCTCTATTGAGCCATTCCCATCGCATACCAACAAGCTGTAATTTTTCCTATTTAAAAAGGTGTTAAACTTTTGAAAACAGCAACAGCAACAAAAACCTCAAAGCTGCATGTTTGTCAAGCTACAACCCATTTCTTGCCTTTAAAACAAAATTGCTTGAATGAATTGTCTATATGACATCTCCCAGTCCTCTTTACCCCATTCTTGGTTTAACCTCTTCAATCAAGAGTTTGTCCCCAACTCTCCATAGATACAGGTCTTATCACAATCTGCCAACAATCTGAAATCTTCCTTGACTGCTGAGTTATGAGAAATAAACTTCTAAGATTAAGTCACTAAATTTTGTCATTTTTCTTAAATTTTACTTTTTTATTAAAGTATAGTTGATGGTGGGCTTCAGGTGGTGCTAGTGGTAAAGAACCCACCTGCCACAGCAAGAGACAAAAGAGATGCAGGTTCTATCCTTAGGTTGGGAAGATCCCCTGGAGTGGTGCAAGGCAATCCACTCCAGTATTCTTGCCAGGAGAATCCCATGGATAGAAGAGCCTGGTGAGCTATGGTCCATAGGGTCACAAAGAGTTGCACATGACTGAAGCAACTTAACATGTATGCACGCATAGTTGGTAGTGTCATATTTTTAAACATAGAAGTTCCCTAATAGCTCAGTTGGTAAAGAATCTACCTGCAATGCAGGAGACTCTGGTTTGATTTCTGGGTCGAGAGATCCGCTTGAGAAGGGATAGGCAACCCACTCCAGTATTTTGGGGCTTCCCAGGTGGCTCAGCTGGTAAAGAATCTGCCTGCAAAGCAAGAGACCTGGGTTGGATCCTGGGGTTGGGAAGATCCCCTGGAGAAGGGAAAGGCTACCCACTCCAATATTTTGACCTGGAGAATTCCATGGACTCTATATAGTCCATGGAGTCACAAAGAGTTGGACAGACTGAACAACTTTCACTTTCACTTTAAAGTAATAGAGCTCAGAACTACCACATGTATTTGTTTGGTTTATATATCTTTTCTGTACTTCACACTTGTATATCCAGCTATTATGTAAAAAAAGTAGGACTAAACCACCACCGCTCTGCAACCAGTTGAATGCTAAAAAGCATCTCATACTTCAGGAGTCAAACTAGATTTTTAATTTCCATCCCTAAGCACTCCCCCTCTCTTAGAAAAAAGTCCTCCATTCTTCTCATCCAGCTTCCAAACCATGAAACCATCCCTATCACCTCTCCTCTCATATCCCACATTCAGTCCACCAGGGAAAGCCATCAGCATCTCTTGCCAGATACTTACCAAGAGCTTCCTAACAGGTCTTGCCACTTCCTCCCTGGCCCTAAGCCTTGTCAACACGGGAACCAGAATAATCCTTTAGAAATAGGTCAGTGTCAGTCACTCTTGTGCTCAAAACTTCCCCCAGAGGCTTCTCATCTCATTCAGAGTAAAATCGAGAGTCCTTAGCTTGACCTGCAAAGCCAGACCATCTTGTTCTGTTAGCTGTGTGACCTCCTTTCCCACCACTGTCTTCCTCTTTTCCTCTGCCCTGCCCACTCGCTGCCTTGCTCTTTCTGAAACACCAGAGACACCCTAGCCTCCTAGGCGTGAACTTGCTTCTTCTCCTGCCCAAAAGGCCATTCCCCCAAATGATAACATGCTCCACTCCCACACTTCCTCAATCTCTTCTCAAATTTTACATTCCTTCTTTTGAATTTTATATCATGTGTGTTCTCAGTCACTTCAGTCATGTCCAAATCTTTGCGACCCCATGGACTGTAGCCCACCAGGTTCCTCTGTCCATGAGATTCTCCAGACAAGAATACTGGAGTGAGTTGCCATTTCCTCCTCCAGGAGATCTTTCCAACCCAGGGATCAAACCCTGGTCTCCTGCATTTCAGGCGGATTCTTTACTATCTGAACCACCAGGAAAGTCTCTANAAACACAAGCTTGATGGCTTAAAATGAAAGGAATTGATTCTCTCACAGTTCTGGGGGCCATAGTCCCTCGAAGTCTCTAGGAGAGAATCCTTCTTTGCCTTTTCCAGCTTCCGGTGGTGCCAGGTGTTTCTTAACTTGTGCCCACATCACTCTCTGCCTCAGTCTTCGCATGGCTTCTTTGTGTTTGTCTTCTCCTCTTCTCTCTTATAAGGGTGCTTGCCATTAGGGCCCACCCAGATACTCCAGGATGATCTCATCTCAAGAACTTTAACTTAATCACATCTGCAAAGACCATTTTTCCAAACAAAGCCACATTCATAGGTTCTTGGATCACAACATGGCCATGACCTGTTGGAGGCCACCATTTAACCCACCACACTTTCTTAACTCACTCCTTCACTTTCTTCAAATATTTCATTGGAAGATGCCATCTCAGGGTGCAATCCTCCTCTATCGCACTTAAAGTGGAAACTTTCCTACCTCTATCCACTTCCCTCCTTAATTTAACTCCATAGCATTTATCACCATCTGGTGTGCTGTATATTTTACTTTTTTATTCTTTATTATTATAATAAAGCTGATTCTCCC
>SJYV01023610.1:466541-505222 GCA_006410875.1 Neotragus pygmaeus
CAGTTGTTGAATCTCAAATACTTTCAGTTCAAAATAATTCTTATGTCATGGTGACATATTCTGAAACCCTCTACTGGCACATAGTAGATGCTTCCAAAACATTTAGTGAGCAAATTTAGTATTCCAAACTTGCTCCTTTCCAGTGTTCTCCTTCTTAGTAAAAGTTACCATCATTGGCTAGTTGCCCAAGCCTTCAACCTAGAAATCAGCCTTGATTTCTCTCCTGTGACACATCCAATTAAGTAACTGTTCTTATCAGCTCTGCCTCCAAGATATACCATGAGTCTATCTACTGAACCAGAGATCAAACTTTCAAGATTCCTTGGATCATAGAGAAAGCAAGGGAATTCCAGAAAAATATCTACTTCTATATCACTGACTACGTGAAAGCCTTTGACTGTGTGGATAACAATCAACCCTAAAAAATTCTTAAAGAAATGGGAATATCAGACTACCCTACTTGTGTTCTGAGAAACCTGTATGCAGGTCAAAAAGAAACAGTTGTAACCTGACATGGACCAGCTGACTGGTTCAAAACTGGGGAAGGAGTGTGACAAGCTTATATATTGTCACCCTGCTTATTTAACTTGCATGCAGAGTACCTCATGCGAAATGCTGGGCTGGATGAATCACAAACTGGAGTCAAGATTGCTGGGAGAAATATCAACAACCTCAGGTATGTAGATGATACCCTTCTTATGGAAGAAAGTGAAGAGGAACTAAAGAACCTCTTAGTAAGGGTGAAAGAGGAGAATGAGAAAGATGGCTTAAAACTCAATATTCAAAAAACTAAGATAACTCCATCTGGTCCCATCATTTTGTGGCAAAGAAAGTGAAAGTTCCTCAATCATGTCCAACTTTTTGTGACCCCATGGACTGTAGCCCACCAGGCTCCGCTGTCCATGGAATTCTCCAGGTGAGAATACTGGAGTGGGTTGTCATGTCCTGCCCCAGGAGATCTCTCTTAATCCAGGGATTGAACCCACATCTCTAAAGTCTCCTGCATTGGTGGGCTGGTCCTTTACCAATAGCACCACATGGGAAGCCCAGAAGGTTCTTATCAGGAACCAAGTCTACTGGCATTTTGATCTTGAACTTCCAGCTTCTACAACATGGGGAAGAAATTGCTGTTGTTTAAGCCTCCCAGTGTATGTTATTTGTTAATTGTTATTTGTTAACAGCCTGGACTGACTAAGACAGTCACCCTGGTTGTTCTTATATTGAAACTCTAAGTTTTGGTGTGGCTTCATATGTAGCAGGCAATGACCAAGCAACCTGATGATGAACTACTTGAGGGGAGAGGGGTCACANTCTCTTACATCTCCTGCATTGGCAGGTGATTTCTTTACCACTAGCGGTGGTGAGGAGTGGCAATGGAATCTAACCCAGGCATTCTGACTCTGATGCCCAAGGTACTGGTCACTACTGGACACTGCCTCTCTAAAGGACATGTGGGTTATTGTGGTGCCAGTGGTAAAGAACCTGCCTGCCCGTGCAGGAGACAGAAGAGACACAGATTCGATCCCTGGGTCAGAAAGCTCACCTGGAGAAAGGCATGGCAACCCACTCCAGTATTCTTGCCTGAAGAATCCCATGGACAGAGGAGCCTGATGGGCTACAGTCCACAGGGTCCCAAAGAGTTGGACACGACTGAAGGGACTAAGCACTCAAGCCTACAGCTGCCTCACTGACTAGGCAGTGCTATTGAACTACAGCTCCCAGCATGCAATAGGCCTACCTTCTTAACCCCTTCCTCACTAAAAGTTCCTCACCGTCTTGGGTAAGAAGTTTTTTAATGGCAAATGTGGTGAAATCCAGTTTCCCTAAATCATGATTATGCAATGGAAGCATGAATGCAGATATCAGTGGGAGTTGATAAAGGAGAAGGTAAGATCCTGTTAAAATATCCTCTGCAGTTTTTAGTGTTTGAAGGAAAACATTGGAGATTATCATGGGAAGGGCTATTTTTAATTTAGAAATGTGTACCGGGAAAATGGCAATAAGGCTGTTTAAATCACCCGTTCTCAAACTGGCTGCGCTTCAGAATCACCTAGAGGATTAAAAAAGATATGCAACGCTTAGATTACATTCCTAGAGGTTCTGATATGATTAGTCTGAACTGTAACCTGGACCTCGAGACTTTAAAAATCACATTAAATTCTAAAGTACAGCAAAATTTGAGAATCCTTGTTTTTGAAGGGAAATATTCAGATGTGGTCATAAAGATGAGTCAAATTGTTACTAGCTCAAGGAAGCTTTAAGAAAAATGAGGGAGACAGACTAGACTCTAAAAGCAGTGGTTTTCAACCCTGGCTGTACATTAGGATTACTTACGAAATGGTTGTTTTTTTTTTTTAATACAGATCTTTATCCCCAGACCAATTGAATTAAAATCTCTGGGAATTTATTGTAGTGCTGAAGCAGCCCCAGAACAGTGGTTCTCAAAGTGTATTCTCAGATCAGCAGCATCAGCATCACCCAGAAACTGGTTAGAGATACAAATTCTTGGGTTTCTGGGTTCGGGCCCAGCAATCTGTGTTTTCACAAGGCTTCTGGGTAATTCTGATACACTTTCAAGTTTTGAGAACCCCTGCCTTGGGTAGACTCCAGGCCTGGGAACCTGATTTGACATGCTCACCAGCAAATCTAGCAAAGTGTTAGAATGTGCTTTTTCAGCCTGTTGGGGGCACTCAATGAATTCCACCTCCCAGGGTCCATGCTCTGTGCCCCCTCCCCTGGAAGCCAGGCTGGTTCTCCTTAACCAACAAAATGTGGCAGAAGTGATACTGTTCCAGTGCCAGGCCAGAGTTCTAAGAAGACGCAACAACTCCTGCTTTGGGGGTTTTAGGAACCCTGAAGTGCAATGTAAGATATTGGGCTCCTTGTGAAAAGGCCATATAGAAAGTTAGAAATTCTGAGTCTGTAAAGAGAGATCCTGTCACCTTAGCCTCCGGGCTGAGTTCAGCCCCAAATGGATCTACCAGTTGAATGCAGCCACAGAGTGAGTGACCACTGGCAAGAACAGAAGAAGAAACTTCCAGCTGAACCCAGACCAGACTGAAGAGCTGTGAGCAAATAAAATGATTGCTGTTTGAAGCCAGTAAGTTTGGGGTGGTTTGTTAATCAGCAACAGACAAAAAAAAAGAAACACTGCTCAGTAAATAGTTGCTGAACTAATGTGTGAAAGTGCTATAGGGACATGGAGCTGGAACATAGCTCTCCTTCATCAAAGGAGGAAAAACAGGAGCTGGAGAGAAAGAAGGAATGTACTATCCAGCTGATGAAGAGGGTGGCTAAGAAGTGAATTTTGACCAGAAGCCAACGATGCTGTACTCATGCCCAGACAGCAAACGTTCACAATGCCCAGCCAAGAATAGAACAGTTACAGTTACTCACTCTCTTTTAAAAATTGTATTTTATTGAAGTATAGTTAGTTTACAACATTGTGTTAGTTTCAGGTATAAAACAAAGTGATTCAGTTATCACGTACATAAATAAAAATATATATATATTCTTTTTCAGATTCTTTGTCATTATATGTTACCATAAGACATTGAATGGAGTTCCCTCTGCTATCCATCCTATATGTAGTGGTTTCGATCTGCTAATCCTAAACTCTTAATCCATCCATTCCGCCAAGCCCCTTCCCCACTGGCAACCACGAATCTGTTCTCTAGGTCTATTAGTATGTTTCTCTTTCATAGATAAATTCATTTATGCCATACTTTAGATTCCATATGTAAGCGATATCAAATGGTATTTGCTTTTCTCTTTCTGAATTACTTCACTTAGCATGATAATCTCTAGGTCCATCCATGTTGCTATAAATGGCATAATTTAATCCATTCATGACTGAGTAATATTCCATCGTATGTATGAACCACATCTTCTTTATCCATTTCTCTGTCAGTGGACATTTAGGTTGTTTCCATGTCTTGGCTGTTGTGAATAATGCCACTAGGAACACTGGGATGCATGTATCTTTTCAAATTACAGTTTTCTCTGGATATATGCCCAGGAGAGGGATTGCAGGATAATGTGACAACTGTATTTTTAGTTTTTTGAGGAACCTCTATAGTGCTGCACCAATTTACCTTCCCACCAACAATGTAAGAGGTTTCCCAAAGGTGTTAACTCTAGCTACCACATATTGAATACTGACTATGTGCCAGGCGTATAGATAAAGCATTTTCCCTATATTAGTGTTCACTAACAATATTATATAACAAAATATTCACTAACAATATTATATATGTATAATGTATATTGTACATGTAATATACATTACATAATATATAAATAACATGTAATATTGTATTATATAATTATGTATCTGAATAATGTATTTCTTATTCTCAACAAGTTTGTATGGTAAGTATTATTATCACCCCATTTTACAGATAAGGAGATGAAAGTCATATCAGTTCAGTTCAGTTCAGTCTCTCAGTCGTGTCCGACTCTTTGCAACCCCATGAATCGCAGCACGCCAGGCCTCTCTGACATCACCATCTCCCGGAGTTCACTCAGACTCATGTTCATACTAATTGGGATTCAACCCATATTTGTCTGATTCCCAAATTTAAGCTTTTAAGTCTACAGTAGCGCCAACTTATTCAGAAAAACTGTGAGTAGCTCAGTTTTGAAAGGTGATAACAGAGTAGAGTTACTACCTGCCATTGATTGTAAATAAAATGTACTGTTTTCAGCACAGAATGCACCTCCAGTTTTAGGATAGAGGTCAATGGAAAAATAGACTGCATATTACAGCTAAATGTAGATGTGATGGTAGTTCACATCTATTTGGTAAAACAAAGGAAACTAGTAGTTAATCTTAGGCCCAGCCATCTGTAATGAAGAGTAGTTAGATACTTAGGCATTCTGAGAAACTTAGCCCCAACTTCTCAAACCCAGAAGTGCGCTACTTAAGCAGAGTTAAGAAAAGACAGGCCAGATGCGAGCCAGACCAGAAGAGCTTTTCTGGCCTGAAGCTCTTCAAGACTACAGAAAGGTTTTTTTGAACCACTTCTTTTAAAATTGTTCTGGCATAAGCTTAAGTGTCTTGTGTAGGAAAACATCTCACAATTTCCTTTATCAATTCAATATGCCAGCACTTCCTTGGTGCATCAGAGCCAAGTACAAGGGAGGGGAAGTCAGTGGGCTCCCTAGGAGGCTTGGAGTTATTTATCTCCCCCCTTTGATTTCTTTTCATTCCTTAGTTCAACGTGTACCTGTGGATACACTACTATGCACCAAGCAGTGGGGAAGGCAAGGTAACACAAGACAAAATCTCTGTCTTCAGAGAGTTCTGTAAACCCATGAGCTAAAAGCCAATGGAACAAATACTTGGATTACAAGATCACAGACAAGAACTTCCCTGATGGTCCACTGTCTAAGGAATTTCCCAGGTGGCACTAAAGAATCTTTACCACTAAAGAATCTGCCTGCTGTTGCAGGAGACATAAGAGACTCAGGTTCAGTCTCTGGGTCAGGAAGATCCCCTGCAGTGGGGCATGGCAGCCCACTCCAGTGTTCTTGCCTGGAGATCCTATGGACAGAGGAGCTTGACGAGCTACAGTTCACAGGGTTGAGAAGAGTCAGACACGACTGAACGACTTACTAAGACTCTGCTCCCAATGCGGGGCGCCTGGATTGGATCCCTGGTCAGGGAACTCGATCCCACATGCTGCAACAAAGATTCTGCATGCCACAACAAAACCTGGCACAGCCAAATAAATACATATTAAAAAAAATTTTTTTTTAATATCACAGACAGCCACAGTCCCTTCTTATTCTCTCTCTCTGTTTATTTGGGAGGCTGCCATAGGATTGTGGAATCTGATCTGAGTTCCAGTCCCAACATTGCCACTCCTGGCTGTGGGTCTTGGTCAAATCACTTAACTTCTCTGGGTCTCAATTTTTTGTGTGTAAAATGAGATTAATAATGCTGACCTCACAGGCTTTTGTCAAAAGCTGAGTGAAATTCTGTCAATGAAAGCATTTGAGATGAGTATTAGAGGTTGTGATCTTATTTACTGAATTGAATTCTACCCTCCCTCCCCAGCTGGCTCTTGTCTCTGATTCTTCCTCCTCTGTTTTCTTTCCCTTTGTTGTAAGGGTACCCAAAATTTGTTTTAATTAGGTGTGGTAAGACATGCAGGCACGTGGGAGGGGGAGGCAGGCTCAAGATGGAAGGATATATCTATCTATATATATAACTATGACTGATTCAAGTTGTTGTACACCAGAAAACAACACAACTTTGTAAAGCAGTTATTCTCCAATTAAAACAAAAAAGATATTCAGACATGGAAATGACCATCACAAAGGAAGTTGTGGTTTCAGTTTCCTGAAGTATAAAACAGGAGGCGTGGCGCACCATGCAGAGGGCCTAATGGGGAAGCACTAGGGTCGGTCAGGAGGAAGAGGAGGTGAAGAAAAACGTGGACAAGGGCTTTACCGCACTAGTCTGAATAATCTCAGTGGGCTTTGGGGCATCAAAGCTGTCTCTAATAATCTGGTACCTGCCCCTGAGTTGATTAGTAGTCTGGGATGTGAGAGCCCAGTAGAAGAGGTTGTTGGAAATATGGACTCTGCATTGGTTGGTTTGCATGTGAAAGTTTTGTTCACAGGTGAGTCATTTACTATCTCTAGGAATTGGCTAACCCTGGGAGGGGCAGTCTCTCCAAAGTCAGCAAGGGCCCGGATGTCAAACTATCAGAATAAAGAAAATAAAAAGGCATACTTAATACCCCTTTCTAGCCACTCCTCAATAGGAAGCAACTGACTGAGCTCTAAGAGAACTGGGAGCAGCATGGAAGCTGCTGGGTAACCACCCCAGGGAGTGGTGGTCTGCAAGGAAGAGAGAAGGAGGGTCAAGAACCCAGTGGAATTTCAGCCCAGACACTACCTAGTTTACCAAGACTTCAAGCCCATCACAGAGTGAAACCTAAGTAAATAGGATGAAAGGCAGAAAATTATATTGCTTATGAAAACTTCCTTGAAGGCAGGACCCACGATCTATTTTTTTATTTCCTTGGTTGCATAACCATTCAATAGGAAAAGCAGCTAAAATGGCCTTATGAAAGAGAAAAGAGAACTGTGGACTGGTACTTTTCTTTACTTCTTAAAAAAAAAAACAAACACTATTTTGCTCAGTTTTTATTCCCAAAGTTAAGTATACTGAATTTACACATTTTCATAATAGTCTTCAGTTTTTAGTAGAAACAGAATTAGCTGTGGATTGGAGACCATCGCTTATGTCCCCAAAGGAGGAGCCCCTTCTGGCTCATGCTGGTGGAAGAAATGGAATCAGCCATTCTTTCTTTCCTTGGTTAAATTTTCAGGAGAGGCAAAAGGGTGTAATTGATGATGAAGGTGACGATAATGATGATAATAATTAGCATTGATGATGACTTAGCACATTTATAATGTGCCAGTCACTGTTGTAGGTGCATTACTCCATTTAATCATAACATACATAGTTCGGCTATTATTGACTCCCAGTTTATAAATGAGTTACCTAAGGCACAGAGGCTAGGCAGACAACCTCCAAGATTAAGAGGTTAATCTTAGACTCTAAACTGAGACATTCCATGCTCTTAATCACTCCACAGCACTGTCTCCTTCCTTCAAAGTGGTTTCTTCAAACAAAGATGATCTCAGCTTATTCACACCATTGCAGGCAAGAGCTGCATAAGTGCAGAATCCCAGTGGGGTGGTGTGTATTGAGCCTTTGTGCTAGCCTGGGAATGTAACTGGGATTGACCCTTGGAAGAGCTGTGGCATATGGAAAGTTTGTCTCTGGGACATGGCAGGAAGAAAACTGGGCTAAGATCTGGTCTGTCATGGGTGAGTTGTGTGTCCTTGGGCACAGCTCTTGACATCTTCTTGTTTTCAAAGGAAGCTGTTGGGCATGATGATCTTGAAGGGTCTCGTCCATGTCAACTGCCTCTGCCAGAAATCCTACTGGAGGGTAAATTATTGGAAAGGCAAGGAGAGTGTCAAGCAGGTTCTTGAACAGCCAAACATGAGTAGATAATAGCTGTTTGGGTGCCCTGCATGCCTGCTCAGTTGCTCAGTCATGTCCGATTCTTTGTGACCACATGGTATGTAGCCTACCAGGCTCCTCTGTCCATAGGGTTTCCCTGGTAAGAATACTGGAGTGGATTGCCAGGGGAGCTTCCTGACCCAAGGATCAAACCTGCATCTCCTGCATCTCCTGGACTGGCAGGCATATTCTTTACACTGAGCCATCTGGGAATCCCTATTTGGGTGCCCTGAGGAACCTAGCGCTTAGTTGCCTCCTGCTTCACGTTGCACCATATGCCTGCAGCTGGCGAATGGATAACATCACTCACAGTTATTCGTAGATGCTCAGAAAACCTGAAAAGAAGAAAGGAAAAAGCATTTAGTGAGAAAAATATTACAGGAGACACTGGGGAGAGCAGAGTAAAGAGGGAGGACTTTTCATTGTTTTGGTCTCAGAATACGACAGTGGATATTGACTAAAGACAGTACTGCCCTCTTAGGAAGTGTTTGGAAATGGAGAAGGGCATTTCTGCTCTCACCCTGGCTGCAGTTGTTGGACTGGAAATGCTAACATCCTGAAACTCTTGGGACCTCCACCACACACACAAGGAAGAATTGTCCAGGCCAGAATGCTTGGAGCGTTCCCACTGAGGAAGAATAAAAGAAGTTCTCAGAGTGGGGAACATAAAAAACGTCTTTGTGCATTTTTCTGAACATTAATCAATAATCCATTAACTCAGGGAAGCTGAATGCTCTTCACACAGAATCCAGAACAAACTGACAGATTTAAGAACTCTGGAGAGGCTGCTTGGCCTCGGACAAGACATTTCACATTTCTGCGGTCCTCAGTTTCTCCATCCTTATAGCGCTAACATTCTATAACTTCCTAATTCCTGTCATCAGAAAGGAGAAACACTTTCTAAAAATCAAGGCTTGGAAAGCCTTTGTTTTTCTCATTTTGTGTTTGGTAGATACCATACTGCGATTAACCAAAATGCATATGGCAAAGTTTAAATGTGAAATGTGCAGATGCATGCTTTATTGACGGTACCAACTATAGTTAATAACACTGTGTGGTGCATTCGGAAGGTTCTAAGAGAGTAGATCTTGTAAGTTCTTATCACAGGAAAAACATTTTTGTAACTATGTATAGTGACAGATGTTAACTAGGCTTCTCGTGGTGATCATTTTACAGCATATACAAATACGGAATCATGTCACACACCTGAAACCATACAACTTTATATGTCAGTTATTTCTCAATTTAAAAAAAAGTATACAGAAGCAAATGATCCCAGAAGATTTTTGATAAAGTATGATTTTAACTATTTAGCATGTTCTCTGGAGATATATTTGAATTTTTCAGAACCAAACAACAAAAGTACATACAAAACCATGGTAGGGCACCCCTCCTACTGGCTTTAAAAAAAAAAAAAAAAGGATGTTAGGACATGAAGCAAGCCTAATTCTATGTTTCAGGCAAGGTGAATATAATTGGGCCAGAAGGCAGTGAGTCTGAGAGGTGTTGTCCAGAGAGGGACTTGTTTATTAGAATGTAAAGTTGAAAATATGATTCCTCTTCTTCCTTCTGCTTCTACTTTATGCCTGAATTATTCCCCAAATACTTATTAGTAGTTATTTTTTTCTTAAAAGAGACACTCCTTCATTCTTTCAAGNTATAATTGGGCCAGAAGGCAGTGAGTCTGAGAGGTGTTGTCCAGAGAGGGACTTGTTTATTAGAATGTAAAGTTGAAAATATGATTCCTCTTCTTCCTTCTGCTTCTACTTTATGCCTGAATTATTCCCCAAATACTTATTAGTAGTTATTTTTTTCTTAAAAGAGACACTCCTTCATTCTTTCAAGGAGACTAGTGACTGCTTTGTTTGTTTGTTTTGCTTTATGATTCTGAAATTAAGAGAAAAAGCATGTAATTCAGCTGCTCATGCTGGAGACTTAAACTTCATGATGTTGGATTTCAGACTTGTTGGTTTTGTCTTATCCCTTTTGAAAGGCTCAGTTTTACTTAGCTTTCCATTCTCATTCTGGAAGAACTAAGAGCTTTACATTGCTGCCTGTGATTTGTGGCCTGTATTGTACTCATTTGTTTCAGTAGAAATGATGACCCAAGAAGGTTGGAATTTGACCCCAGAAAATGAGAAGGGAATGACGGAACTGTTTTGGTTTTTTTAATTAATTAATTTTTATTAGAGTATAGTTGCTTTACACTGTTATGTTAGTTTCTACTATACAGCAAAATGAATTAGCCATACATATACATATATCCCCTCCATTTTGGGCTTCCTTCCCATTCAAGTCATCACAGTACATTGAATAGAGTTCCTTGTACTATACAGTAGGTTCTTATTAGGCATCTATTTCATGTGTGTGTGTTAGTTGCTCAGTCATGTTCGACTCTTTGTGACCCCATTGACTGTAGACCACTAGGCTCCTCTGTCCATGGCATTCTCCAGGCAAGAATACTGGAGTGGGTTGCCATGCATTTCTCCAGAGGATCTTCCCGACCCAGGGATTGAACCAGGATCTCCTGCGTGGCCCGCAGATTCTTTACCATTTGAGCTACCCAGGAAGCCCTATAGATACTATCATCTTATATGTAGTATCAATAGTGTATATGTGTCAATCCCAATCTCCTAATTCTTCCCACCCCTACTTGATCTACTTGAGCCCAACTTGAGCCACTAGGACTCAAAACTTGGAAAGAAGGCAAAGAGAGGGCCTTCTCTTCTGTCTGTCTTCTCAGTGCCAGAATGAAACACTCTACCAGGTCTACCAAGAATTAGTGAATGATCTAGGTTGAAGAGTGGACCTTTGCTTGAGTTTCTGTTTACATCAGAACCTATAAACTTGTACCCAGTAGAGATAGAAATGAATTTTGAAAGGTAGAAAGAATAATCCTCAAGTTATGGGTCTACTGCTTGTAGGGCAAGCAATTTTGTGTCTAATCCAACCATCTTATGTCAACAGTCTTTCTTCAGTGCTATATAATTGCAATTCCTCTAATTCTCTTTGGATTCAGTTTTACTACCCTTCACTAATGAATTTAATAAATCTCCAACATGTGTTCATGATATGTTTAAGAGTCATAGTTTTGACTTATAGAAGAGTATACTTTGACAAGTACAAAGAATTCTAGTATTTCTAGAATATAAAGATCATACTTTAAGGTATATAAGGCTTTCTTGGATTGTAATTTGCTTTTTTATTTGTAGGTTTTATCTGTTTCCATATTAGCAGTTTTAAAGCACAAATGTTCAAGAAGCACACTAATCTGTTGGTTACAGAAGAATTTGATTCCTTCGATGGGTAGAACAAACCTGAAGCCAAATGTCAGGTTGGTTTTCACCTTTTTTTACTCCTTCTCACCTTCCCACCTTGTCATAACTGACTGACAAAGCCCTTTAATCTGAATTTATTATTCCAGCTCTTTGTTTCAGATGGTAGGAAATATCTCATAGATTACAAAATATGAATGATAGCAAGAGATTCTTCCAAGACCAATTGTTTTGAAATAGATGATAGAGCTTTAACCTAGTCGATTTTGGACTATAGTTCTTAGGTTTATCATGGACTTCTCTAAACTCTCCCTCTCCTTGCTTCTCCTCCCCATAAATATCCTTCAGCCAGAACAACTCCATTTATACGCTAAGATTCAGGTAAAGTTTCATATGAATGATCAATTTCTTAGGAGATGTATTTAATCCAAAGAAATGAAGTATTAATAATGGTATAAATGAAGTATTAATAATGGAGGCAATCATGGTGTTGTGGGAAAAGTCCTGAAGCCAGGACACATGATAAGTCTTTGCTTTGCCCTTTATACCTGTGTTATCTTGTACAGATGATTTCACAGTCTTGAGGTCCATATTTATAAACCTACCTTGCAAGAGAATTATGTGATAAGGGAGATCGCATAAAGTGATGTGTGATTGTGAAGGGTTGCTATGAACAGCTTTTCAAGCATTGCCAACATGCAATAGAAATGTTTGGGGATCACAAGAGGAGCCCCTAGAACTCCTCAAATCATGCTAATTATAATAGGCGGCCACTTAGTAATATGGTTATTGATTTTAACTTTAGTGTATGAACACTTTCTTCTTCATTACCTTAAATTTCTTTTGCACCCATCTGATTCTCCAGTTTCTAACTGAAATTTGGAAGTTTCGCGAAAACTCGACAGGAGCAGTTTTTATAAAATGTTTCCTCCAGTGGAGCAGATTGTGCTGCTCATCCGAGTCAGTTCTCAAACAAATTTAACTCTCAGCCCCGTAGCCTTCATGCAGAAAGACAGGGAAAGCAAAAACGGAACTGTGATGAATGGTGCCAACTGGACTGCCCTGTGCTTCTGACTCATTTCAGAACCATTATCGTGTCAATAGAAGCATCCCCTTTATCCCCATATTTTTTATAAGGGAATGCTATTCGTAGAGCAAGGTCCAGAGAGAAGCAGCCCATTAACACTGCGATCAGGCTTAAAGACAAAAAAAGCAGAGATGGACATCCAGAGATGCCTTGGTCACTGGATGAAAGGGAAAAAGTACCAAAGGAAAAATCTATGTACCTAAAGTAGGACTGATATCACACAATAATAAATAGCTGTTACTTGCTAAACATTACTATGTTCCTGACACTGTGCTTATAAATAAATTATCTTGTTTGATCCTCACAATTGCCCTATTAGTCAGGGTAGGCTAACTGCCACAACAAATAATCTCCAAATCTCAGTGACTTAATAAGCTAAAGACAAATTGATTACTCTTTTCCCCATCCTCCTCAGGACCTTGAAGTCCTTTTTTTTCTCATCAACCTTTTATTTTTAACTTAGTTTTACAGTAAAGAAACAGAAAAGAAGCAAATCATTAAACAAATACCATAGCTGTCAATCTTAAATTTTAAATGAGGTTCTTGTTAAACTAAGCAGTAACACTGTATCCTATAATTACATCTTTACTTGTATATACAAGAACTGTGTGCAAAGCGCTTTTCAAACTATAAAATAAGACTTTGAAATAGGATACAAATGATTATCCCTAGGATTTAGTTATCTCCAACTGCTTGAAATGAATCACAACTGCTTACATTCTTACTTTGCATCTGATTTACTTATATACTAAGAGATGACAAAAGGAGGAGAGGGCTACAGAGGATGAGATGGTTAGATAGCATTGCTGACTCAATGGACCTGAATTTGAACAAACTCCGAGAGATAATGAAGGACAAAGAAGCCTAGTGTACTGCAGTCCATGGAGTCACAAAAAGCTGGGCACAACATACTAAGAGAAAAACCACTGTTTTCTGATACCAGATTGATAGCTAATTTTTGAAAATAATTCCCAATCCACAGGTCTAAATTTTATTTTCACATATAATTCAGTTACAGGCTTCATTTTTCCCCGAAATAAATAGTGGACACCTTTTAAAAACCAAATATTAGCAGGTCTCTTTAGACAGACACATTTCAATCAAAATGGGGTTTTTAAAAATCAGTTTATATATAAGAAAAAAAGAAAAGAACAGTCTTCAAGAAAGCAAATTGCATTCTTTAAAATATGGAATGTTTTCCGGATTTGCATACCACCATTGTGCAGGGCTATGCTAATCTTCTCTGTATCACTCCAATGTTAGTATATGTGCTGCCAAAGTGAGCAGGTGGAGTTCTGTATCCTCCCACAGGTGAAGAGAGAGGGAGCGCGTGCACAAGGGGAGGATCCCATGGGAAGGTTCTTACGGTCAAGGCCTGGATGTAGAATGTATCACTTCTGCCTACATTCCATCAGCCAGAACTCAGTCAGATGGCCCTACCTAACTGCAAGGGAGGCTGGGAAATGTCCACTAGGCATCCAACCAAGAAGGAAAGGTAACGAGGCTTGGTGAACACTAGCCTCTTCTGTAACAATTCATTTCTCCTATTTTACAGATGAAACTGAGTTTTGGACAAGTGAAGTAACTTGCCTAATAGCACGTAGCAAGTGAGTGGTAGAACCTGGATAAGTTCTTGGTGTGACACATTCTTGGTAGATCCCAAGAACATGACTGCTGCTCTGCAAGACCACAGAAGTGGTGGTGATAAACTTTGATTTCTTGCCCCAAGTCTAAAAATGTGGTACAAATGGCATCTTTCCAGGGTATCTTTCTATCCCAAAGAAAGAATGGCTATTTTTAAAAATGTTGACCCCATATTCCTCTACGTTCATCAATTTTAGACTCACCCAAAATGGCCTTGCCTTTCTATGACATCCCAGCTCCTGCTCCTGAATAAATTCCATGGAAATTTCTTAGTTGAATGAAGTTTGCTTCATGAAATGTCCAGCTGAATGATGGTTGCTTGAGGCCAAGATTACCCAGTACCTCACTGAGGAGAAGGCTCAGGCTGGTGCTGTGCTAATGGGCAGCAATGTGAGGGGTAGATGTCTGGGCAGCCCCCTCATTGGGGAATCACCGTGTATGTTGGGCTCACAGATTTCAGGGCTGGCTGCTGGATTGGTGTCCACCATGAGGAGCCACTAGAGGAAAATGATGACAGAATGGGAAATAATACTTTGAATGGCCGGCCAAGTATGGCATCTTTGTCAAGCCATTCACTGTGGCAGAAGGAGACTTCCCTGTGGAGGACTATGGGTTGGATAAGATGTGATGCCCAAGGAAGGACACACCCCCACCCCAAGTTCTGACCATCCATCAGCCCCTCCCTATGAGTCCCCTTAACCCTCTTCTCTGACCCCGTTTCTATTTTATTCACCTTTCCCTTGCCATTGTTTTTTGAGACCTGTACATTCAACATGCCAAAAACCTGGGGTCAAAATCCTAGTCTGTCTTTAGTGATGCTGTTTGTTTTTCTAGTTTGTCCATCCCCACTTCCTCCTCCCCATCCTTGGGGTTCTGTTCAAGTGTTATCTCCTTGAACTCAAGCTTGGAGATTTTAGGCTCTCCAGGGAGAACAGACTCAGGAAAGGCTTCTGGAAAACAAATAAAGCTGATGCTGGTCCTGCTGATCCAATCACCAGGTACTGTGGACATGCTTTAGGGACAAGGTTGCTCTGTGTGTATGAGTGTGTGTAAACTGAAAGCTCTGTACCACATGCGTGCTGTAANAGGAAAGGCTTCTGGAAAACAAATAAAGCTGATGCTGGTCCTGCTGATCCAATCACCAGGTACTGTGGACATGCTTTAGGGACAAGGTTGCTCTGTGTGTATGAGTGTGTGTAAACTGAAAGCTCTGTACCACATGCGTGCTGTAACACCAGAAGCACAGGTCTGTTTGGTGCAGAGGTTGCAAGGGTGGGCATGAACCCAGAGAAAGGCACCATCTCTCGACGCTCCCTAAGCATCTCTTAGGAATGTCAGTAATTGTCTGTTTTGGTGTTGTAGCAGTATCCAAAATGAACAGATGCTTGCTCTAGACAACTGAACTTTACTTCCTTTGCATTAATGTAAAGCAGTGCAGACAGCAGAGCCCCTTGGTACACTGACCTGACTTGGTGGTTTCTTCTTCTGTCAGGCAACATTAACTAATTAACAGTTAATAGGTTAAGCATTTTGGACTCTGTTCTCCTGGATCTCTTGTTCTTATTCTGGTTTCAGAATCTCTCCTTTGTGGGTATCTGGCTTTGTCAGAGGGAATTCAAAAGCAGTTTAACATTTCCCCCTGAACAGAACAGCAGAAATCAGTACAGAAAGAAGGAAATTGCTACTTTGAAACCTACAAATGGAAGGATGGCTGTCTTTGTTTCACATCTATTTTCCACATGGGAGAAGCAGTCAGCTTCACTGATTATGTACTGTTGAGGATGACCTTTCCATTTTCCTGTCTCGGGAACCTGTAATTTAATGTAAAGCATATATTGGTGGGCTGATAGTACAAAGACTTCTCAGGATAATGTGCTTGATTTTCCCCCTTGAAATTCATGTTTATTAAGTGTCTTTTATGAAAGTGGCATGGAACAAGGTGCTTCACATGCATTATCTCATTTAGTCTCATGTAAGCCTCTCAGTTGCCTCTGATGTAGCATCATTAGCCAGCGTTTTCAGACAAGATAAAAGGGAACAAGGAAATGTTCGCTCAGGGCTCTGAAAGTGCTAAATCACTTCCAGGGGTTGAATACGCTTACTGACTAGTTTCTATTTGATGGATTTCAATAAATTTTTTTAATAGTAATACCTATGTCACATTTGCAAAATCCTTTCAACTTTCAAAGCGCTGTCACCTCATTCACATGTGCTGATGATGGTCGAGAACTATTTCATGGCATCTTCTTTTTTTTTTTAAGCCTAAATCTCAGTGGAGCAGCTTGCTTTGGTTGCCATAGCTAAGGTTCAGAATGAAACCAATAGAAATCTTGCTTTCAGAAATCGAATCCACATTTTCATTCACAGGGTCTCCCTGGGAGGGTGTGATCAGTACAGCAACTCACACTGGTCCTCACCTACCAGAGCCGATTGCCCTGGTTATATCTGCCGCCTAGATTTTAGAAATTTAAGTGTCTTTACTACTCTGTCCTTGTTGGGATCTTCCTTCCAGTTTGCCCCAGTTAATGACAGCCAAAATGAAAGAAAGAAAGAAAAATAAGAAGGAAAAAAGAGGTTAGTGTGCTTGTGCAATGAGGTGCATTTATTCTAAAAAAAAAATCCAGAATCCAGCCTAAATGAAGTAGGGAGGGGGTGACGGCAGATGAAGCATCAAGCAGGTGCTTGTTTAATTGCTGCATCTGGCACCAAGTATTTGGCATAATTTTTCTCCTCATTTCCAATTATTGGCACTTTTTAGCTGAAGCATAGCACTGGTGCTTACTTTACTTTTTAGCTGAAGCATCTGAGAAGAGTCTAGGAACTGCTGTGCCTCTCTCACTTGCACAGGCAGTTTTCTGACAAATATTGTAAGTGAACACAATCCTGAGGTGTTTTTGTCTTGTTTTTGCCTCAAAATAGCTCATGGATTATGGAAAGAGAGATTGGGCCAGTTAAAATGTTATCTGATTTTGCCCATATTGCCATGGGTTTAATTTTTAATTTGTTTCCCCAGACTCATCTGTGATTTAGATTTCAGAATTGTAGGTCTGAGTCCATAGCTTCTTCAGGTGTTTTCATTTAAAAAGTAGTTTGTTAAATTCGCCAGTTGAGGTGGCACATCCCTTTTACTATTGGACTTTTCTTCTTTAGGTGATGAAGGGAAATATTGCAAAAATATTAGATGCAAGTTATCTGATGCCTTGTCATTCTGCAAATGTTTAGGAAAGGGCCTCCCTGGAGACTGAGTGGGAAAGAATCCACTTGCCAATGCAAGAGACATGGGTTTGATCCCTGGTCCGGGAAGATCCCACATGCAACTATGACCGTGCCACAACTACTGAGCCTGTGCCCTAGAGCCCTTGAGCCGCAGCTGCTGAGCCCACGTGCTGCAAGTTCTGAAGGCTGCATGCCCAAGAACCCGTGTTCTGCAGTAAATGAGTCCACCTCAATGAGAAGCCCATGCACCGAAACTAGAGTCGCTCCTGCTCGCCACAACTTGAGAAGAGCTCTGGCAGCAACAAAGACCAAGCACAGTCAAACTAAATAATAAATTAGAAAAAAGTGTTTATGAAGAGTGAACACTGTGTCAGAGCCTCATGAAGAACAAACAATCGTTGCCCCAAACAATGCCAAGAGCCATGAGGCATGCAAAGATAAATCCCCTAAGGTCTTTTCCTTTCGGCAGTTTTGGTTCCTAAGAAAAGTGAGACAAGAACAAGGAGCAACACAACGCAGCTCTGAGGGGAGGAACAGCAATATGATTAATAAAAGCACGTGGATCTATCACTTCTGTTGGCAGATACAGCATACAGAAGAAAGGTTTTCATTCCCGTGCCTTAAGGTAATTTAACTGAGTGGATGTGGTTCAATTACTGTATTTAAGGTGATATTTGATTTCTATGCATTTACCTGACCTTTACCCTTTATCTCTTTATATTGACTCTAATCTATGTGTGAATATATATATAACTGTATATATACGTGGCTTCCCAAGTGGTGCTAGTAGTCAAGAATCCACCTGCCAATCCAAGAGACTCAATTTAGATCCCTGGGTCGGGAAGATCCCCTGGAGGTGAGCATGGCGAGCTACTCCAATATTCTTGCCTGGAGAATTCCATGGACAGAGATGCCTGGCAGGCTACAGTCCAGGTGTTGCAAAGGGTAGATCGTGACTGCAGCCATTTAGCGCACAAAATAGCACTAGATTAAGAGATCACTTGGGGGCTTCCCAGGTGGCACTAGTGATAAAGAACCTACCTGCCAATGCAGGAGATGCAGGAAACATGGGTTCAATCCCTGGGTCAGGAAGATCTCCTGGAGGAGGGCATGGCAACCTACTCCAAAATTCTTGCCTGGAGAATCCCATGGACGGAGGAGCCTGGTGGGCTACTCTTAGTTTATAGGGTCACAAAGTGTCGGACATGACTAAAGTGACTTAGCAGGCATGCAGATACGTGTATTTGTGTGTGTATGCACACAGAAAGATATATAGTACAATTTTGAACTGAAATTTTAAAAAATTTTTGGAACTTTATTTCAGATTGCCTTTCAGAAAGTAGGAATGAAAGAGGAGAGAAAAGTTGTAGTTCAGAGAGGGCATCAGGACACCTGGGTTCTGGTCTTGTTTCCACCTGGCTCACCTGTGTTCCCAGGTCCCTGGGGGCTTAGCCTGAGTGACTCCCAAGGTCCCTTTCAGTATATACGGTCTACATGTGATGCCTCCCACCCCATGCTGATGGGAGCAAAGGATACTGGGGGCCCGAGGGTGTATCAGAGGTGCTGGAATTGAGACAGAAAGACTGGTATTTGGGTGAGACACCTCGGCCTCTCAGCTTACTATTTAAATGCCATATCATTTGTAGAAAGCCGTTAAATTCAGAGCCACTCACTGTTTACAGGGGACTTGATTCCCTTTAGTTCCCAATGAGTATAGCACTGGCCCTGAAGAGTGTAGAGCGTGGCCAAGCAAAAACATGTCTTAAAGACCAATACACTGGCCAAAGTCTGTGCTGAGTGAGGTCCACAGATAAGCCTTGAAGGCAATGAAATGAGTTCGGAGGAACAGACAGAAGGAAACGGGGGAAAGTGTGGTGTGGGGTCAGCACGTCTCTCTGTGGTTCTCTCCTGTCTCACTTCACAGCCAGGAATCGGCCCAGGCCCTAATCAGCCCCATGCCCAGAGGTTGCTGCTGGCCCCCTAATAACCCTCTCCCTTCACACTCCTGTCCAGTTCATACATCACTGTCTTCCCCCAAACAGTCCACTCACTCTGTGTGGTGATTATTACGAATCCCTGTTACCTGTCCCTGTAGCATCTCATCTCAACCTGGGGTTCTGAGTCCTTCATCCAGGAAGCATGGTATTAAAACAGGTGACCTTGCCTTAGCCTTGGCCTTTGCAGCATTAAAGCTATGCGATTATTGTTGTTTAATCTCTAAATCGAGTCCAACTCTTTGGTAACCCTATGGACTACAGGCCACCAGGCTCCTCTGTCCATGGGATTTCCCAGGCAAGAATACTGGAGTGGGTTGCCATTTCCTTCTCCAGGGGATCTTCCTGACCCAGGGATCAAACCTGAGTCTCCTGCATTGGCAGGCAAATTCTTTACCACTGAGCCACCAGGGAATCCCTGGCTTTTCACAAAGTGTTAAACTTCCCTTGCCTTTATTTTCCTTATCTCTAAGATGACTGGGGACTGAGGTCTCCAACTGTAAATGATCTCTTGGAGCTGCTGATCTAACATGACAGCCCTGGTCTCACACGACCTTGGAGTGCCCAGATTCTAATATGTTGGCCCACAGTCCTAGGGGCATCTATAATCTTGGCAGGTCTTGGGTCCCAGGTTTTAGTTTGTGCTGGTTTTCAAGGCCATCTTCTGCTATCCTCTATAGCATTTCTCTGCTCCAAACAAGTCTGTGGTCTCGGGAGCTCTGAATAAGCCTAAATGCTTCTATCCTGTCTGCTCTGGCTCTGTGCCACTGCCACCGCCAGAAAGCTGTTCGTGGTCCCCTACACTACCCCACAGCAGTCGATTTCCAGATTAAAGCCCAGCTAATCCAGACACCCCTCACTGGGTACCTACATCTAACAACAACCCCTCCTTTCCATGAGGGCAAGTCTAATAGCCATGGCCTCAGTGGCCTTTGATAATCTGTGAATTTAAAACTCCCAGACATTCCCCCAAGAGTGCCTTTTTTCAAACATAATTGTCGTTGTGCAGTCATTCAGCATTATAGAATGGATATTTTCTCTCATCTCAGAGTCTTCACAAGGTGGTAATGAATGCCCTGGGACTCTGCTAACTTTTCCCCCCATTATTGTTGGGCAAATGCTTAGTCTTTCAATATCATAAATATCTCTGTGTGTGTGTGTGTGTGTGTGTGTGTGTGCTTCAGTCATGCCCAATTCTTTGCAACCCTATGGACTGTAGCCTGCCAGGCTCCTCTGTCCATACACGCTGCTTTTTGAATACTTGGCGTTATTTTTCTAGTGCACTCAGAGGCGTATTTTGGCAGTCCTTGTGTCTGACTCTTGTGCATTCACCTACTTCAGGTGGCCCAGACCTCCTTCTCCGTGCCTTCAGCCTCCACTTAGTCCCCCCGCCGCCCTTACGGCTCAGCACGTGGTCTTGCCTAAGGCACTACATAGTTCTGTCTCAGACATCTCTGCCTTTTCAGCTATTCCCTGATTCAGGGGTTCTCAAACTCCAGGTGCACTGAATTGCCTAGAAGACTTATAAAGACACAGATTGCTGGCCCTTCCCTGAGTTTCTGACACAGTAGGTCTGTGTGGAGTGGAGAGGGAAAGTTGCATTTCTAATAAACTGTGGTGGTCCTGATGCTGCTGGACCACGGTCCACACTCTATAACCTCCTGCTTGGATTCTTTCCTCATGTTTCAGGGGAAATGGGTTAGTTTCTCTAACTTGTATTTCCTGCCTCCCACCCCACCCCACCCCTGACTACCTGCCCTCTGAACCATCTTCCCATCTTCTCCTGAACTAGTTCCTACTCTCAATCTCTTTTCTTCTAGTGCTTTCAATATGCACCATTGAAATTTCCCCTACTCCATCCTTTAAGAACATCACTGCTATTTAGTAATACCTTTCTCTTACTATTACCCAGTTCTACCTAGCAACCCAAATGTCTTTCCTCCTGTTGCAAATTTTTCCTGAGCTTGAACTTGATCTTCATTCATTGCTTCTACTTCTTATCCATGTATTTCCTTTCTAATTCCCAGAAATTTCCCAAGCTGCTCTACGGAAGCTATCTGGAAATTTTAAAATTACCCTTCTTCCCAAATCAAGTGGTCTTTCTTTATTAAGTAATAATAGCAGTTGATATTCGTTGACTTCCACCTGTGTTCCAGGCATTGTACTAAGCACTGCATATATATATGTGTGTGTGTGTGTGTATACACATTACGTATATATATACATTATGTGTATATATATACACATAATGTATATATACACATAATGTATATACAGGTATATAATCTCATGTTAAGATTATCCTTGTATCAATTCTATGTAGAAGGTATTATTAGAGATTTTTAAAAGTTATGGCTTATAGAATTTAAATAATTTGCCCAACAGTTTAAGTGAAAGAACCTGAATCAGACCCAGCTCTAATTCCACATCCCATGTGCTTAAACATGACCCTGGAAAATACATCAGAATCTCTGAGCACCTGAAAAAATGACAATTACTAGCTCCAGTGACAGAGGTTCAGGTATAGCTGAGGCCTAGGAATCTGAATTTGTAAAAACACCCCCCCCATCCCCCGACCGGTTCTGAGGTGGGTGTTTCCAGTGACAGATACATTTTGAGATGCAGTCCCTCTGTATTGACATAATTGGCCACTTCCTTTCTTTAAACACTTCCCTCAGTTGCTATGATACAACATTTTTCTCTGGCTCTGTGGGCTCTTGAGTCTGCCTTTCTCCGTCTCCTGCCCAGATCAGTGCCCCAACTCTGCCCTCCACCTTCTCCTCCCTCTCCTGACTGTCCCTGTGAGCCCGTCCACTCGCAGCAGGCAACTCGGGCAGATGGCTCCCAGCCTTGCCCTTCTCGTGCCAGCATCCTGGTGAGAGTCGTAGAGCAGCAGGACATGATTCTGGAACATGATGAACTGTTGTACCGACTGTGGACAAATGGGTGAGGCAGGTGACATTGACCACAGTGCCGCATCGCCCTGCATCACCCTTGGTCTTTCCTCTTGCCTCCAAGATCCCTATCCTTTATAGCTTTCTAATCAAAGCAGTTCAGCAAAAGAGCTGGTTATTTTACACAGTTACACTAATATTTTAATTCTCCCACTCATTTGCATTTTTAAAGCCTTTTTTCTCTTTTTAACTTGGGTTTAACTGTTGTTTGTATGATGAAGACATTTCAAGCTTCACTTAGCAGGTACGGGGGATTTAGACGGAAACTGGGACCTAAGAGGAAGGGGGGAGGGCCCCTTCTCTTTGCCTTGAAATTGTTTGAACCCGAGACTCAAAGGCAGCTGAAAACACCACCGGAATGGCAGGTCTTGTCCTTTCTTGCCTCCTGTGTACCTAGGCAGGTGAAAGTGAAAGTCACTCAGTCGTGTCCGACTCTCTGTGACCCCATGGACTATCCAGTCCATGGAATTCTCTAGATCAGAATAATGGAGAGGGTAGCCTTTCCCTTCTCCAGGGGATCTTTCCAACGCAGGGATCGAACCCAGGTCTCCCGCATTGCAGGCGGATTCTTCACCAGCAGAGCCACAAGGGAAGCCCAAGCAATGGACAGTAATTGCAGCTGCTGCAGACCTGTCCCTGGAAGAGCAGAGGGTATTTGGCTGGCTTCCTGCCACGCTCCACACTCGGAATGGCTGACTTCTCTTCATCTTTCAAGTATCAGCTTAAATGTTCTCTTCTGAGAAACTAGTCCTTACTCCCTCCTTACTTACATAGGCCCTTCTGAGTGGTTCTCTGTGTTGGCAGCTGTTTCCCTTCATTGCATTTATCACAGTTTGTAATTATTGTATTTATTTATTTACTTGCTCTTCCTATCCCCATTTGGACAGTAAATCTCAAGAGGATAGAGACCAGTTGGCCTTGTTCCTCACTATGCTTGCAGCATAATGCAGGCTCACAGGAAATATTCAGTGTTTGTAGCCAGAATGGCTATATAGTTACACCTCCACCACCTGGCACTTAGTGATTAGTTCTTTACCTGAGCTAACTGCCTCCAGTAGCTATCCCAGTGCTGAAAGACTTGAGACAGTTGGGGAACAGCTGGATCACCTCACCGCTGGGATAACAATGCGGGGTGGCCTGGAGGTGGCATTAGGAAAATTTATGAAAGACTTTTAAAAAGGCAAAATGAATTACTAGGCATCCTGTCTAGCACTCAATCAGGTTATGAGACTTTCAATGTCTTTGAGCCATTTTATACAACTTTTAAAGTCATATAAAACTGATAGCAATACAAATGATCCTTGTCGGTAGTGATGCGAATGAATTTTGTCTGGTGGAGGTACAACTGATTATTGCCCTGTGGATATTAATCAGGTTTGCATCCATGTGTAAATTTATATTAATTTTCCTGATTGCCTATAAAGGTGTTCTTTGCATTCTCCTTTGATCTGGGGGCTAACATTTTGCTTATTTCCTCATGACTTAGGTAAGTAAAATCTCTGATGTGTGTTCATTTTATATTTGTACAAGAGTCATGATTTTAGCCTTTAAAAATATCTTTTTCAATTGAATTTTAAGAAAAGCAGGAACTATCAGGCATCAAAAAATGCTATCAAGAAAGTGAAAAACAACCTTTATGATGGGAGAAAATATTTTCAAATCACTTATCTGAAAAAAAGATGAATATCTGGAATCTATAAAGAACTGAAACTCAACAATAATAACAAAAAACCCAATTCAAAAGTAGACAATGGACTTGAATAGACAGTTCTTCAAAGAAGATATAGAATAATGAACGCACATGAAACGATGCTTGATATTATTAGTCATTAGGGAAATCAAATCAGAACTATAATGAAATACCACTTCACACCTACTAGGATGGCTATAAATAAAAAAGAAAAGAATAAAAGAGGGAAATAACAAGTGTTGGTGAGTATGTGGAGAAGGTAGTAATATTACATGGTAGCTATTGTGGAAAACAGATGGTGATTTCTCAAAGATTAAACATAGAATTCCTATTTGACCCAACAATTCTGCTCTTAGGTATATATGAAAAGAATTCAAACAGGGACTCAAACAAATATTTGTATACCAGTGTTTATAGCATTATTATTCACAATAGCCAAAAGGTAGAAACAACCCAAGTGTCTGTCAACAGATGAATGGATAAACAAAATGTGATATAGATCGATAGATAATGGTGAATATTATTAAGCCATTAAAAAGCTATAAACTGGGGCACATGAGCACGTAGATGCCTCTGAGCCATGGAAATGACTGATAGCATAAGGAGAAAGGAACACCCAGCCCCAACCCTCCAGAAAATCAGATCCTGAGAAGACATAGAGTGAGAAAGAAAAATTGAGTGTGATATCATGGAAACCAAGACAGATAGCAACCTGGCTCCTGACATCTAGCGGCTCACTGTCCAGTGACTTGGGGTCACTTCAGTGACTGCTTAATTCTTGTCCTGTGAGAGGGCATCATCCACTAGATAGTACTTCTGTTCATAAACAACATTTTCAACAGCACACTTTATTGTCAAAAATTGTGCAAGATAACATAGGATGCATAATGACATGGTCAAACAAAAAAACAAATCTGGGAGAAACTTTTATTCAAAAATATTTTGCCAGGCTGGAAAGGGACTATTGTGCTAGGGAAGGACTTGGTCTTGTTTTAATAGAGGGGCATGAACAGGGCTAGAGAGAAGCAAATGTGGGAAACTGGAGTGGAAGGGTGGCATGATCAGACATTAGATCAGAGAAAACTTTATGCTGAAGCCGGTCTGTTCTCTGTGTGCTGCCTCAGACTGAGGGTAGGCCAAAGTTCAGGGGCTTGGAGGAAGGAAAGAAGCTGAACCAAAGTTTGGTTAACAAGCGTCTTGATCCAATTGATCAGTGGGGATGAGCAGTTCAATTCATCATTTATGAGACAATGGGAATTTGGAGGGCCTGTGTGTAGCTTTGTCATAGGTTAAACAGGGGGCATCTAAGCCGTATCTAAGTCATATGGGAAAGAGTGGTTTTTTGCATCAAGCTGTTTTCCATATNCAGTGGGGATGAGCAGTTCAATTCATCATTTATGAGACAATGGGAATTTGGAGGGCCTGTGTGTAGCTTTGTCATAGGTTAAACAGGGGGCATCTAAGCCGTATCTAAGTCATATGGGAAAGAGTGGTTTTTTGCAGCAAGCTGTTTTCCATATCATAAAAACTGAGGAATTCCTTTAATTGGCACTGTTTTCCAGGAGCAAAGTGCTCAGGCAAATTCAGCATCGTCACTAAGCACTGGGATGTGAGTTCCACGTGCCCAGTCTGGGTGACACCTGGGGCTTCTCAGCTGGTATATATGTTTCTGCCCAAGGATATATAGATCACCCCTTGGTGTGACTAGGCTGTGAGCCTCCTTTCCAAAGTGTTCCAAAGGGTTTTGATTCCTTTCTAGAAGGAGTGTCCATGCATGACTTACCAAGAGCCTGTTTTATTACCAAGAGATTCATCCAAGACAGACTCGACTCAGACTCAGAACCTCTGCTTCCAAACTACCACCTCCAAAATACAATCCTCAGGTGTATGGATTAGTCCCTAGAAATCTCATCTCATGGGCTGCATTCAGCTCACAGAAGTGCTTTAGTCCAAAGTGTGTTTGCTTTGATTTTTAAACATGAATTAGATGCCAGTGTTAAAACTCAGAATACTGAATCTAAAAATTCAGCTTGCTAACTTCTCTAGGAAAATGGATTGCTCTAGCAATTCTGGCCTACATTTCTATTTTATGCTTCCTATACTATTGAAAAAATTCCCGACAATAAAGTGTGCCGTTGAGAAAGTTCTATTTATGGATCCCAGTATTACTTAGATTGCTCTTGCTTTTTATGTGGCCCAAGTAAGGAGAGGCATGAGCCCCCGCCTCCGCCCCCCATCTCCTGTTTACCACTGTTTCTCAGAACTTCTTCAGTCATTTAGGTTATCTCTCTGTCCAAAAGTATTTCCATTTCTGACAATCAATTATCAACTTCAGTATCAGGAGAGCTAAAAGTAAAAAGAGTTTTACTTTCAGAAAATATGTTAATTAAGACATTATTTAGGAAAATTGCTTACTATTTACATCCAGTTGCCTGACCACATAATGATGATAGTGTGTATCCTTAAATACACAACAGACGTACTTTTCTGGATGTTTCACTTGACTATACAACATGCTCTGTACACGTTTAACTTGTGTTCATGAATTGTGAAATCCTGTGATATGTATTCTTATGAAACCCTGTACATATGTACTTAAATATAACTTTCTCCTGGTAATCTATCTCATCAATTTAATGTTTAGGCCAGCCAGAAGAACTTACAAGGGTAGAGGTTTTCTTTTCCTCTCTATAGCCTCAGTGAGTGGGGGGATTATGTTTCCCATGATTGTAGGCCCAGTCAGCCCTTGAAGAAGGATCCAGAGTTATAGCAGCCATCAACTTTCATTATTATAATGAGTCTCCCCACTTTGCAATTTCCTGAATGAGACCTGAAATCTTGATACCAACAGATATTATATGACACAACATAAATGCATCAGTTTTCCAGTGACATTAATATTCCTGGTCTCTGCTTCTCATCTCATTGACTTGGTAAGTGTCTCCCTATCTCTTAATCAGAAGTCTCCTTATCCACCACTACTACGGAGAGGGGTTTTATAGACATCCTGTCTCTGTTCTTACCTCCTGGGAGCAGGCCTAAAAATGACAATCAATTCACTTGGCTAAGCGGTATGTTGCTGTCTCTCCACTCTGCTTCCCATTGTCCATCCAGCCACAGTATTCGTGCTCCAGTTGCCTCTTCCAGGCACTTTCACAAGTGAGTGGCTGACCTTTGACTGTATTGCAAAAGATAAGTATTAGATTGGGTCTCAGTTCATGGGCTGAGTTGTACGTCGGAGGTTGCAGAGTTGCCTTCTGCCAGATCCTGGCTTATAAATGTACAGAAAGTACAGCTGACTGTGCCAAATGTTCAAGGCCTGGGCACTCTCAGTCCTTTGGGTGCTGACTAGAGTCTTTCTCAGCACTTACAGAGCCCCCTGTCTGTCTCCATCTCTGTGTCTACAGGAAATTCATCTCTGACTATGCAAGCATTTATGTGGTATGAATTCTGAGATCCCAAGAAATCCCATCTATCTACTCCCCAGCCTGTTCTGCCATGCCTGAAATCACTTTAATTGCCAAAATTTCCATTGATCAAAGTTTTACAGACCTCTAAGAACAGTTAAATTTTGTAAATATAAACTCTTTATTGAAGCATAACTTGCAAACATAAAGTACACAAGTCATAGGTAGAAATGAACCACTCATGCAGTGAATGCCAGGGTCAAGAAACAGTATTAATATTGCCATTTCCCCAAAAGTCCCCTCCCACTACTGCCTTGTGGCTGCTTCCAGTCACCTTGTGTATGCCCACCAGGGGAATCATTATCCTAACTTGGAACAGATTACTTTTGGTCTTATTTTTTACATGAATAGGATTGTGTGATACGTATTCTTTTGCATACACAAAGCTTCTTTTGTTCAGCACCACACTGATGAGATTCATCTATGCTGCTGCAGATTGTCATTTACTTGTTTTTATTGCTGTATAGTATTCCAAGGTGTGAATACGTTGCAGTTTATTTAATTATTCTAATCCTGCTGACTGTTTGGGTTGCTTACAGTTTTTTACTTATAAATAGTGCTAGTGTTTTCTAAGTCAAGTGCTTTGATGAATATATGTACACTTTTCTGTTGAAAGTACACTGAGGAGTGGAACATATGAGACATAGGATATATATATTTGGCATTGGTACATACTAGCAAACATATTTTCCAAGGTGATTGTACCAATTGACATTCCCACAACAGCATACAATTACTGTCGTCATACCATATCTCCATCAGTACTAGATTGGTCTCCTCCAGTTAGTTATTCTCTTAGGTGTCTAATGGTGCTCACTGTGTTCTTAATTTTCATTTCTCTGATAACTAGTGATAACGAGCACTTCACTGTATGTGCATTGGCAATCAGACTCTTGAGCTGTCTGTTGAAGCCTTTAGCTAGCTTTTCTATTGTTTTTTTTTCCCCTTATTTTTCAAGGTCTTCATATAATCTGACAGTTTGTCTACTGCAATATATTCTCCCACTCTGTGGCTTAACTTTTCACTTTTTAACAAAGTGTTTTAAATGAACAGAAGCCTGTACTTTATTTTTGTACTTTGTGGTTAGCCCTTTGTATATCTTATGTAAGAAAATCTCTCCTGCCCTAAGGAAGAGATCCTGGAATATCATGAAGAGGTTTTCCTATGTTATTTTTGAAAGTGACTAATACGTGTGGTGTGAATCAAGTTAGGAATGAGGGTGTTTTGTTTTGTTTTTTTTTAACCATAATATTAAATTTTCTCAGAACTATTTACTAAGAAGTTCATACTTAAACCTATGCCATTAATCATGATATTATATAAATGTGGATCTGTTTCTAGGCCAGACTCCAGAAGCAATTAATTGTTAAATCACAAGAATTTCCTCAGGAACTTCCCTGGTGGCCCAGTGGTTAAGACTGCATGCTTCCAATGCAAGGGGTGTGGATTTGATCACTGGCTTTCCTGATAGCTCAGCTGGTAAAGAATACAACTGCAATGTGGGAGACCTGGGTTTGATCCCTGGGTTGAAAAGATCCCCTCAAGAAGGGAACGGCTACCCCTTCCAGTATCCTGGCCTGGAGAATTCCATGGATTGTATAGTCCATGAGGTCTCAAAGAGTTGGACACGACTGAGTGACTTTCACTTCACTTCAAAGGACTAAGATCCCACATGCAGCCAATAAGTTAAAAAAAAATAATTTCCTCAATAAATGCTACTTTCCTCAAGTAAAACATTTATTATATTCTTAATATGAAGTATGCATCATTCTAGGCATTTTAGCTGCATTGTTTTGTTTCAAACCTCATAACCCACCATGAGATAGGTAGTACTATTATTTCCATTTTATAGGTGAGGAAATTAAGACCTAATTAAAAACTTGCCCAGGATCTCCTGGACCTACCTGGTGGACCAGTGGTAAAAGAATCCACCTGCCAATGCAGGAGATGCATATTTGATCCTTGAGTCAGGAAGATCCCCTAGAGAAGGAAATGGCAGCCCACCCCAGTATTCTTTCCTGGGAGATCCCATGAACACAGGAGCCTGGAGGGCTACAGTCCATGTGGTCACAAAAGAGTCAGACACAACTGAGCAACTAAACAACAGCAACAACCAAGATTTCCTGGCTAGTAAGTGACAGAAACCTGACTTGATTGTGGGTCTAGCTGACTTTGGAGTTCTTTACTATACTGTTTCTCAAAGCATCATTCCAACCACCCCACCCCGCCGTCAGGCATTGGGAGTGGCAGGGAATAAGGGTGTGTGTAGGGGAGAAGGGTGATGGAGTGGAGTGGGGACCAACTTTCCTCACCCCCACCACGTACCTATTGTAGTGTTTTTGGTTTGAGTTATACAACGTTGGTGTCCATATAAATTTTCATATTCATTAAAACAGCACATTTCATAGGTTGGAAACCATAGGTTTATGCCTTTTACCAGGCACTTCATACTGATAAACTATTTTGTTGTTATTTTTCTATATATCCTTTCTTTGTTACTATTCATCCTTGGAGAATAAGGACTGACCTTCACATATTTGTAACCCTGATGACTAGGACAGTGCTCTGTCCAAAGCAGACACATGATAAACACTTGTTGTTTTTTTAGTTGTTGAATTGTAATTGCTAACTTGAGATTTCCTGATCAGGTAGGTTGTCCCTCCTCTATTAATTGGTTTTAGTTCAGATTATGTGATCTATCCCTAACATACATTTTCTATTTTCTCTCTTTCAATAACTGCTGCCTCAAACAGAGAAATGCAAATCTTTGGCTGAATGATATGGTAACAATAGATCTGAAATTCTTCAAATGTTAGAACCAGAAGCTATTTCTCATACAATTAGTGAGTTAAAAAAGAGAGAGAGAGAAAGACAGATTTTGATAGAGAGAGAGAGACAGAGAGAAAACCGGGTCTTGTAGAGAAATAAGTATTCCCAGTTCTAACCCCTCACCAGGCCTGTGGCTCTGAGTTTTGCGCTTTTATTTTTTATGTGCAAAATGGGGCTAATAATACTGCAAGCAGCACAGGCTGTTCTAAGAGTAAAATGAAGCAACAGACAAAAAAATACTAAGAATGGTAGAAAAGGCTATTAAAGATCAAATATTGGTAGAAAGTAAATTGAATACCAGGTGGTGCTAGTGGTAAAAAACCTAGCTGCCAGTGCAGGAGACATAAGAAATGTGGGTTCCACCCCTGGGTCTGGAGGATCTCCTGGAGAAGGGCATGCCACCCACTCCAGCCCATGGACAGGGGAGCCTGGGGGGCTACAGTCCATAGGGTTGCACAGAGACCAACTCGACTGAAGCAACTTAGCAAGCACACACAGATGTGTTTGGTTTTATCGATAATAAATAAAAGAACTAAGTAGATATTTCAGATATTTACTTAAAAAGGAACTTCTTGACAAAATAATTCAATATAGTTTAATGTTAAATCATGAAGCTTCCTGCTGCTTTAAATATTTTAAAATTTATTTTTAATTGGAGGATAATTGCTTTACAACGTTTATTGGTTTCTGCTGTACTGCTTAAATATTTTAATAAATGTTTTATTGAAGTTTAATCCGATTGCATTTTGAAATTGAATTTATAATAATTTAAATTACAGATTTTTTTTTTTAAGATCATATTCATTGCATGTGTAAAGCAGGATGAATCTGTAATTTACTGTCAGGGATAGATGTGGCTTGAACGGATAGATATTGTCATCTACCATTAGTTCAAAAGATGTAAACTGGTGAATGTTATGTACTAAGGTTTTTGCTATAATGAGCCCCTCGTGAAAGTCAGTGGCATGCCAGTTCAGTTTTCAACAAATATCTAATTGACGCGCGTAATTTCCAAGGAACCGTGTTGGGTACCAAGAAGGAAGCAAAGATGAATAGCATGAGCCGGAGCGGGGATAAGACACGAACCCAGTAACTAAGCTGCAAAACAGAATCTGGCATCATAATTTAGAAAAGGTAAAACAGGGAAAACACGACAGAGCTTAAAATGTTTCCCGTCTGCATTTTTTCTTTTCTTTCTTTTTAAAGTAACTATTTAGATCCCTTTTCACCTGTGCCAAGTCACTTGTCTGCAGATAATTTGCGAGCCTGTGCAATCAGCCCTACCCGCTCTTTCTTCTTTCTCTCCTGGCATATTCGATGAGCTCCTCTGCCATCAGGACTACATTTGGAATGGCATCTACTGTGTGGGTGGTGAAGCGATGAAAAGCTATTTTTGTTCTAATTATGAGAACTGTTTGGGGAGGGGGGCGGAGAAGACAGATCAGACTGAGACGCTCAGCGAGGGTGCCGAGAGGAGGCGTTACTAAGGTTACTAGAAAGAGTACGGCAGGTAATATTCAGGAAGAGTTTTTTTCCTACAACGAAACAAATTTTCAAACGAGGGGCGTGGGCTCAGTATGAGCAGTGCCACGCGATATTAGATGCTGGGCTCCGGAGAGAGAAATGAAAGGAGGCCCAGGAGAAAAAAAACGAATTCTGCGACTTCGGGAAAGCCGGAAACCTCTGCCTTCCCTCCCGGCCCTGTTCTTCCAGTGCCTTTGTTTCCCGGGGCCGTTCTAGCTGTAGCACAAGGTCTGCAGGCCCGGGTACGGTGTCACTTAAGTGAAACACGCGGCCGAGCCGAGCCGGAAGCAGCGACCAGTCGGGACCCGTAGGGAGAGGCGGGGAGCGGCGGCGGCGGCGGTGGCGCTAACTCTGGTGGCTGTTGTGCAGAGAGGCTTCACGGCAGGGGCGACGCGGCTGGTGCTGCAGCGGCTCGCTCAGGCCGTGGGTTGTCGCTGCAGACGTGGGCAAAAGAGGGAACGACGACTCAGCGCGCGCACTTGGCAGAGCAGGGAGGAGGAGAAGGGGTGTGTGAGGCGGGCCTTGGGTGTATTTGGGGTCGGGGAGGAGGACCTCGAAACTTGTTCCTCATATGCTACAACAATATGATTGTTGTTTTCTTTTCTTTAATGGCAGATTTTGGAGACACCCCGCGTCTTCCTTCTCGAATTTCTCTCGGTCCTTGTCAGTTGACCCGTAGCCTAAAGTGAGTGAGCTCTTTAATGCAGTCGATGAATTCAGATGGGTGTGCGATGGATGAGAATAAAAGACGAGACGGGGTGCAAGGGTAGGAGGGTGTGGGAACAAGGTGATGACGGTAATAGTAATTAACATTAATAGGGCTTTACTGTACCTGACACTGTTCTAAAACTCGTTATATATGGTAGTTCATTTATTGACTAACCCTGTGAGGCTGGTACTTTTACTAGCCTCGCTTTATAGAGGAGGAAACAGGCTCCCAGAGGTTAAGGAGCATGCCCAAAGAAAGATATGAAAAGTGCAGAGACAGGACTTGCGTTCTGGCAGGCTGACCTAGAACTTACCTCTAAGCTCCCGACAATATTTCTCCCCCATCAGGGTGTGAAGAAAGTGAGGCCATAAGGAGTGAGAGGCTGGTATGGTTTGAATCTGTGTGATAGAACAGCTGAAGCAAGTGGTTTACATGATAAAAGGTGTGTGAGATCCAGATGTGTCTTCTAAGTAAGCAAGAGTAAAGTGGAAACTGACCTAAACCATCTCAACCTTGGCTAGGGCCTTCCTCTTTAGAGTTCTGTGGGACAGGGAAGAGAAATATACACCCATACACGTAAGTTTGAAAATGGAATAATAAAGTTCACACTCAAAGGATTTACAGATTGATACAGCCACCTTATTTAGCAGATGAAGCCCAAAGAGATGAAGTAATTTATTCAAGGAAGCCGTGACTAGAAACATATTTTTTGTCTTGGATCTAGTGCAATGAAGATTAGGAAGTTCTTTCCTTTTTCTACTGTACTTGCTGTAGTGAATATTAGAATTTTTAAAATTTGACATATTTGATCTGGACTGGTTCCTCATATCTGTATGAATTGGTATTTATGACAAATAGTCAAATAATTCATTCCTCCCCTGTTAATTTACATTCCAAATTCAATGTAATACTTAAACCAATAGTTGCTTGTAACGTATCTGAGTGACAGTTGAGATCTTTTTGGCACCCCACTCCAGTACTCTTGCCTGGAAAATCCAATGGATGGAGGAGCCTGGTGGGCTGCAGTCCATAGAGTTGCTAAGAGCTGGACACGACTGAGCAACTTCACTTTCATTTTTCACTTTCATGCATTGGAGAAGGACATGGCNCTAGAGCCAGCCCCCCCACCCCCGCCCCGAGACAGGGCCGCACACACTGGGACGGAAGCCCTGGAACTGGGGAGAAAGCCCCACACTGGCTCCAGCCCCAGCGGGAGAGCAGACTCAGCAGGAACTTGGGCCAAGAGCTGGCAGGTGGAGACTGGGTCCTTCCCCAGCCACCAGCTTCACGCGGCCCCACCGGAGCAGGCTGGCCAGTCTGGAGCGCCCTCTGCTCTGGAGCCTGTGCGTGCAGGCTGCCCGGGGCGGGTCTGCTAACTAGTTGTGCCCCTAACCCAGCTGTGTACCACGGGCGCCGGCGGACCTCAGCCCCCGATCCTGTCCTGCCCACGGCCCCTCATCCTCCCTGTCTTTCCTCCTCCACACGGGTCCCTCTGCCCAGGGCACCACCCCTCCCCTCTCCCTAGCTTCCCTCCACCTCCTTGCACAACCTGCATGCAGGGAAGTATTGGTCGTGGGCTGGGGGCCCCTGCCTGTCTCGTGTCTGCGCCCCCAGGCAGCCTCCCTGAGAAGCCGGGGCTGCTGCACACCCCTCCCCCCAGCCTCGGACCTGCCCCCGTCACCAGCCTGCTGCCTCTGCGCTGAGCCAGGGGCCTAGGCCCCCCTTGGGCCTCCCCCATGTGGCCCCCACTCAAGGGGACGGGATGGAAGGGTGTTATCCGTCCAGGCCTCTGCTGGGCGTGGGGCCCTTGGGGATCTTCAGGCTTCCTGTCGTCTCCACACTTCTGCCTGAGGGGAGGGCAGGAGACCAATCATGAGACTTGACATCACTTGCCTGCTATTAATAATATGATACCCTGAGAAAGGCACTTTCAGGGTATTTTTTTGTCAAAATGCATACCATAATTTAATGAGAAAACATCACACAACTCTAAGCTGAGGGATATTCTTCAATATAACTAGTTCGTACTATGCAAAAATTGTCAAGGTAAGGAAAGACCAAGAAAAACAGAGCATCTATCCTGGATTGGAGGAGAACAAAGGAAACTGACAAGGAAAGACAATCTGATCCTGAGTGCCAGCCTGGACAAGGATAAGGCCCTTAGCAGCAGGAAGTGAATGAGGTCTATGTTTGAGCTACTTGAGTGTCAATGCACTGTGGTTACATAAAATCTTAACATTTGGGGAAGCTGGGTAATGGTTATAAGGCTTGGTCTGTAATGTTTAAGTCTGAAATTATTCCAAAGTGAAATAAACATTTAAGTAATAGCCTCTTTCCCTCCAACAAACAAAGCCTCAAAGACCATTCAAATATTATTTAAAATACAGCCTCTATTTCTGTAGTAAAAGTTGCTCTCTCCATAACATCATCATCCTGGGCTGCCCAACAGAATGACCCTCCTTGCCCCGTAACTGCTCCGGCCTCTGGCACCTTCACACAGATCAGATTGCTGCTGCTGCTGCTAAGTCACTTCAGTCGTGTCCGACTCTGTGCAACCCCACAGACGGCAGCCCATTGGGCTCCGTTATCCCTGGGATTCTCCAGGCAAGAACACTAGAGTGGGTTGCCATTTCCTTCTCCAATGCATGAAAGTGAAAAGTGAAGTCGCTCAGTCGTGTCTGACTCAGCGACCCCATGGACTGCAGCCTACCAGGCTCCTCCATCCATAGGAGTTTCCAGGCAAGAGTACTGGAGTGGGATGCCATTGCCTTCTCCACACAGATCAGATTAGCCTCCCTAAAACGTCTCCTTACATACTACTTCATTATTAAAAAGTAAAGTTGATTTTAAAACAGTTTATGCTCTTTATGCACTCACAGACAATATTCTAAGACTTTACCCAAGTGGCCAGTCTCTCAATGTCCACATAATCCTGGCTGCATGTCTCTTCTGCAAACTCCCCACTCTAGCCAGACAGCTGGTCCGATTTTTACTCTGCCAACAGGGTGCAATCTCACCTCAATGCCCAAGCCCTTGTCATGACCTCTGACCTCTGTATATCTTTTTATTTCCACATTCTGCCCTTCCTTCAATCCACACAAATGCTTTGTAAAGTTCACCCAAGCCTTGAGCCTCCTGTGACCAATCTCTTTCACTAAACACTCTGAGTATTTGTCACTGATGTGTCTCCTGGCTCCATCTGCATATGTAGCTCATCTCTCTTCAACCAGCCTTTTAGACCCCCAGAGGGACTTCCACCTTCCGTCAATCTAGGACCTTCTATAATATAGAGCACAGCAGAGGCCAGACAGCCAGTGGTGACTTCCTCCCACTGCCATATAACCCAATGACCCAGACTCCCAGGCCAAAGAATAAGGCAGGATATCACCCCCTCAAAACCTATGAAACCCACCACCATCTCTGCCATCCTTCCCAGCTTGCTTTCTCAAGTTGCTCAACTCTGTTGTAAGTGGTCGCATGTGAAACACACACACACACAAATGTATATGAAACATATAAACATATACAGAGCATATTTTTAAACACCAAATAATAAACGTGCTTGCTTTAAAACTTAAAGATCCACTTGAATGCCGATTACTTCTTTGCCGTGGAAAAGACGTCAATAAGTTACTTTGTGTGGAGTCTTCAAGAGGTCATTTTTTTTCACTTTTCCTTTCCTATGCTACTGCCAAGTCAGAAGTGTGCAAAAGAAACACATCTTGGAGTAGGTATCTTCTCTTTGTTAGCTCTGGAAATAAGTCAGTCTCTTTAACGTTCCTTGTTAATTTGTACAAAAGTTTTTGAAAGCTGCAAAAACAATAAAGGTGACAATCTACAGTCCTCTGGCAGAAGGAAGACTTAGAAACTAGATCGAGTTTTTATTTTTTAATTACTCACCCAAGCCATACAGAGCACCTCAGAAATACAGTGCCAGAAAGCACACTAGGAGGTCTGCAGGCTCCATTCGCAGCCTTCATCTTAGTGATCTGAGGCAGGAGGGGCCAGGGGCCACAGGCCAAACCCAGCTGCCGGGCTCAGTTCACGGCGTTACCAGAACACAGCTGTGTCCCATGTTTACGTCCAGCCTTTGGCCATTTTCCCAACAAAAATATTTTTTACCTGGCCTTCTACAGGAAAAGTTTACCAATCCTGGTCTAAGTTATCAAATCTTACAGAGTAGGAGGAGCTCTGTAANTTATCTCTACTTTGCAAACAAGGAAACTGTGGCACACAAAGATTTAAGTAATTTAAGATAGTAAATGACAGAGCCAAAATTTGAACCAATGACCCTAGATGGTATGGCACCAGAGCACATGCATTTGTAGTCTCCTCCATTTTATAAGTATTAAATATTTAAGTTAAGATATTAATTAAACTGTTGAAGAAGACATAAAATGTATCGTTAAAGATCAATGAATCTTTAATAAGAGTTGAATTCTTTAAAACATGTTCCAATTAGGAAAATAATAAACAGGAAACACCCTTTGCAAAGAGTGAACTCGTATAATAATTTTTCTTCTTAACAAACCAGGACAGTTGAAGATGATTTACTACTCAAAAAGCCATTTCAGAAAGAAAAACATGGAAAGGTGGTTCATAAACAAGTTGCAGCAGAATTGCTGGATAGGTATGATACTTCAAATTAAATTACTTTTTTTTCTTTGTTTAAGATGTTGGTGTTTGATTATATTAATTAAATACAGACATTTGAGTTTAAAATTTTTCTTAACAGGGAAGAAGCAAAAAATAGAAGGTTTCATCTCATAGCTATGGATGCTGTATCCTTTTTATATTCCTAGATTTTATGACTAATACAGTTTTTAAAGTCTGCTGCTTTCCAGGTGGCTCAGATGGTAAAGAATCTGCCTGCAATGTAGGAGAGGCCTGGGTTCGATCCCTGGGTAAGGAAGATCCTCTGGAGAAGGAAATGGCTACCCACTCCAGTATTCTTGGCTGGAGAATCTCTTGGACAGAGAAGCCTCGCGGGCTACAGCCCACAGGGTTGCAAAGAGTTGGACACAACTGAGCAACTAATACTTTACTTATTTCATAAAATCTTGAGAAATTAGATGTAAATTTTATAAGATAAGTGTTTATTGATGTGGAATTTTGCCTTTTATACTTTTGAGTACAGTTCTCTTTTTACTAATATGTAAGAAAGATTTAGAAACAAAAAATAATAAAATGTATTACTAGTTTCCTATAAATAGGTTTACAGTGTCCATGAATTTGCGTATGTTTTTCCAACCTGTTTTTGCCAAGCTGTCGACGTTTCTCTTTTTTATACTATTATCTTTAGTCTCATCTTAACTCTTATTCTTTTCTGACCTGGTTCTTAGCTCTTTAAGTTCTTATAAAACTGATATTTAATAATAGATCTGTTTGTGAACTATCTCAGGCCTGTTGTGGNTTTCCTATAAATAGGTTTACAGTGTCCATGAATTTGCGTATGTTTTTCCAACCTGTTTTTGCCAAGCTGTCGACGTTTCTCTTTTTTATACTATTATCTTTAGTCTCATCTTAACTCTTATTCTTTTCTGACCTGGTTCTTAGCTCTTTAAGTTCTTATAAAACTGATATTTAATAATAGATCTGTTTGTGAACTATCTCAGACCTGTTGTGGCTTCAAGTTTTAGGCATAACTTAGGGCTGTCTTTAAGCTATACCTTGTTTCCCTGTTATAGCTATGTCTTAGCCTAACTTTTTGGTAAGACTGTGGGCTTAATTACACTAGCTGCTCCCACTAGATATCCATATTACCCTTGGAAATATTGGAGAATGAAAATATTTTGGGATATTTATAACTAGAGAGAAGGAGACGGTGGCAATTAGATATACTTGCTATTCTGTAGATAACACTTTCACTTTATTTTTCCTGATCGTTTAAGTTATAGAAGTTCTTGTCACCAATTTATTTATTCCACTATCTCCTAACCCAGTAAGTTAGCTTTCCCATGGATGTCATCTGCCCCTTGTTCCTTTAACTTTCAACATCTGCTGTGCCTTCTGTTACACACCATTCAGTTGGAGGTGTTGGGGCATCTACTTACTGTCCGATGGGGTGAAAGTCCAGATCCCCTTTTCTGGAGTAGGTGGAGGTCAGGGTCATATATTTTCTGAAATGTTTGGCTAGAGTAGAATAGTTATTGCCTACAAATTATCCTGTTAGGCTGCCTCTCTCCTGGTTATTTTGTTAGAGGGAACAGCCTTTTTTTGGATTTTCTTTTTTTTTTTTTTTTTTT
>SJYV01023610.1:523246-585832 GCA_006410875.1 Neotragus pygmaeus
CTTTGGCATAGTCAATAAAGCAGAAATAGATGTGTTTCTGGAACTCTCTTGCTTTTTCCATGATCCAGCGGATGTTGGCAATTTGATCTCTGGTTCCTCTGCCTTTTCTAAAACCAGCTTGAACATCAGGGAGTTCACGGTTCACGTATTGCTGAAGCCTGGCTTGGAGAATTTTGAGCATTACTTTAGTAGCATGTGAGATGAGTGCAATTGTGCGGTAGTTTGAGCATTCTTTGGCATTGCCTTTCTTTGGAATTGGAATGAAAACTAATGAAGATCATTAGACATGTTATATTCTTATGTACATCTTTTCCCTCCAACATGTCATAATACATTCAAAGATACAGTATTGCCAAGTTTTAGACTTGGTAAAATTGATAGATGATGAGAAGAAAAATAGTGGTATTCTACTGTTTATTGAGAAATGGTATTGAAACAGAATGTCTTTTTTTATCTATAAATCATGTTCTAAGCTTCAAAATAAATTTTAATAAATGTGAGGATCTCGTTTGAGATTTTAAAGTTTTTTCTTTATCCTCATGTGCCAGTAAAATATTTAATGTATTCTACTTGAGGATTTTGTAACGTTGACTGTTATATAATATGTTTGTGTCATAATATGACATCATGTTAGTCATCGAATATTCCAAATTAAAGAATTAATCCCTACAATGTAAAGTTTATTCAGTACCTCCAAAACGGGTAATTACGTAACTGGATACTCATGACTAAGGATGAGGTTGCATCCCTCAAGTTATATATTCATGTGATCGTCTTTAGAAGATGTTTTTCCTTTAGTGTTCTGTATTTCAGTAGCTGATAAGTCTGTGAAGTCTGGAAATTATCCTTGTGTGTGTCAGTTGCTCAGTTGTGTCCAACTGTTTGCAACCCCACGGTCTCTAGCCTGCCAGACTCCTCTCTCCATGTTTATGTAAATCCCATCAGTTTTACCCCAGGTTATGTATTTCTCAAGTTTTCTCTACTCTCGTTCAAACTAACCATGTTTTCTCATCTAGGCTACTACTATATTATCCTTACTGTTTCTACCACTGTCTTGTCATCCCACCTCCCTTTCCTTAATCCATTCTCCATCTAGCAGTGATTTCCTGTTGTTCTTAAGATATAACCAACATCTGGACAAAGCCCAAAGGGTCTAAATGATCTAGCATACAAGGCTTGTTTCTCACTACTCTTCATGTTACTTTCACACTCCACCCACATAGCCTTTCAATTTCTAGAAAATGCCAAACTTCTTTACATTTAAGGACTGCATAGTTGCTGCTTCCTCTCTGTCTAAAACCTCCAGGCCCATCCTAACTCATCCTTCAGTTCTAAGCTTAAATGTCACTTCTTCAGGGATCCTTCTCTAACTATGAATCTGAATTAGGACTCCCACTTACAATGCTGTCACAACCCTAGAACTTTTCCCTCATTACACATATGACAATTACATAAAAGCACAAGAGAACAGGAATTCTGTCTGCTGTGTTCATTGCTCTGTCCCCAGCACCCCACTAGCACGTTAGGTATAAATAATAAAGAATAAGAAAACGAAACATTTTGAAGACAGAAAACCTAAGCAAAGTAGAATTGAGACATCTTTCTTATTTACTCTTTATTTGGAGCATCTTTGATAGAGAGTATAGGATATAGTTCTTTCTTTTTCAGCTTTGGTATAAAGCAGAAAATGACAACATTTTATCAAACTTTAGGAGGACCATTAAACCTCTTTAATTTTTTTATATTTGTGACTGATTGTCTATAACTAGGTCGATCTTGATGTGATTCTTTCTTGCCAGGCCACCTTAATTTGTCCCAAACTTGAATAGTAATAAATGCTTAATATTTCAGCTGCCTTTGGACTGCTAACATTCCTCAAAACAATCTACTTTCTTGACTTTTCTTCCTGTCTTTTTGGTCTCTCCCCAGACGTTTTAGACTATAGTTTCTCCTCAATCTTACCCTTAGGTGTTGGAATTACTCAGGGCTCTTACAGACCTTTTTTCTCTCTGTTCTCCCTGTGTGATCCTGTCAACTCCCAAAACTCGGGTTACCATCATGCAGAATGTTAAATAGGTAAATGGGTAGACAATTGGATGGCTAGATAGCTGAACCAACAGATAGAGAAAATGTAAGAAAGATCAATAACTAGACTTTGAGGACCATACTTTGGCAGGTATGAACACAAAGGGATATTTAGGTAAACTGTCTTGGCAGAAAGTTCAAGCTCTTAATCCTCCACCTCCACCCTGCCCCCAAGATCAGTTCCTTGAGTAGGCCTTGTCTGACTCCTTTGATTCTGCTTTTCCAGGCAAGGCCAGTTCCCTGTTAGCACATTCTGATAGCACCCTGCACTTCCTTTAGAAATACATACCACTCTTGGAATAATTTATTTTTTGGTAAGGAAAGGACTGTGTGACTTATTTAATTATTTATCCCTAGTTCCTAAGCACAATGCTTGAGTGAGTCAGTGAAGTCAGCCAATTTCTGTGTTGCAGGGAACATTAGAAATCAGCCCTAGAAATCATGATTGAAAAGATAGTCTATGGTTTTGCCTTTCAAAATATGGTCCTCTGCATTGTCATCACTTGGGAGCTTGTTAGAAATGCATAACCTCAGACCCTTGCACATCTCCTGAATTACAGTTGACTTCAAGTTGCCTGGATGACTCATATGCACAATGAAGTCTGAGATGCTCTGCTCTTTATCGTATACTTGTTCTGCTTTAGTTTCGACACCTCCAGGGAAAAAGAACCCATTATCCAAAATATTCCTTTACGTTTCAGATAGTTGTAATTGCTAGCAGGTTTTTCTTAACATTTAGTCCAAACCTACAACTTCTTCCTTTTAGTTCCAACTCTGTGCCATTTTTAAGATAATAGACACTTGGAAGCAGGTATCGTGTTCCTTACATGACAGAGAAAATGACAGAAAAGAGGATGTTTCTTTTGATACAGGAAGGCTAACCATGTTTTTATTTGTTTTTTGATGACTGGGAAATGAGTAGGAGTAAAGACACAATAACATAAAGCACATGTGGCAGTCCAGGCCTTGACTTTCTTTGGAATCTTTATCCTGTGTCTCTCACACCCTCTTGTCTGGCCTTAAGGGATCATTCGTGTGACAACTTGGACTAATTATGAGATCTACCCAGAGAAATGGGCTTCCCTGAAAGCTCAGTTGATAAAGAATCCGCCTACAATATAGGAGACCCCAGTTCAATTCCTCGGTCAGGAAGATCTGCTGGAGAAGGGATAGGCTACCCACCCCAGTATTCTTGGGCTTCCCTTGTGGCTCAGCTGGTAAATAATCTGCCCTCAATGCGGGAGACCTGGGTTCGATCCCTGGGATGGGAAGATCCCCTGGAGAAGGGAAAGACTACCCCTTCCAATATTCTGGCCTGGAGAATTCCATGATCGGTATAGGCCATGGGGTTGCAAAGAATCAAACACAACTGAACGACTTTGACTTTCATCCAGAGAGGTTGGAAGAATTGTTACTCTCCATCTGTTATGTTCTTTTTTGACTAAGCAGCCTTCAGAAGTATTTCCCCTGAGGTCTTCCAGCAGGACACTGTATATATAATGATAATTTTTTTTTAATTAATACATCTTCAGTACTTTTATGTTTCTCTCACTGGGTAACCATTGTGGAACTCAAGTGTTGTTTTATGATATAATCTATGAACTCCCCCCCGCCAGCAACATGAGATATTTTTTATAGGTGTTTATTATTTTTTAAGTTTTATGCTAGGTATTCCAGCCTATACCAGAGCTTAAAATACCCTTGCCTAAAAGGATGTAACATTTTAATTAGGGAGATAAGTCAAAGGAACAGGGAAGATTAGAAGACAGTGAAGTGCTTTCCTGCAAGACTAAAGTTTACTAGACTATAAAGTTGACTAGAAAGTAAACTAGACTACTCGGAAGAATTCTGGTTATAGTTATGGCTGTTACAGCACTACAAAGTGATTCTTGACAAAACAGTGCTGGTTTGTTTTAATCACATTCATTTTTTGTTTTTCCCAGCGCATTCATCCTCAGTGAAATCAGAAAGTTCTATCAACAGTAAGTATCAAGTTTTTATTTAATAAAAAATATATAGATTCAGGTTATTTGCAATTTGTGTTTCCCACAAACTATGACTTGTCCTGTAATTTTTTTTGCTACTGTGTGAGAAAAATCATAAGAAAAAACCAAAAGTGTATTTCTTCCCCAAATTAAATCATTTAAAAGTTTCTGATTTCAAGTATAGAAGAGCACAATTTTTTTTTTCAGTAAGTAGAGTGGATACACATTTTGATTTAACATTATAGAGTGTTAAGGAAGAGAACCAAAGGGATAAGATTGGGACAGAAAAAGAATTTGGGGAGATGGATTCACATTTAAGAAACGTTGCTTATATTGCGCAAGAATGAGTGATCTCTCATTTGGTGATTTTGATTAATCAAATTAAATATCTCTGTTTTGTGCATAGAAAGCAGAATGTTAGCACCTGGTTGTTACTGGTCAATTTTTTAATAAATCCTACAGTTTTCACTAGATTGGATTTCACTGAATATTTGCTACAAATCTTATTATTGTTTTTTTCCCTACAGCATTCCAAAAAGTATTCACAATGGTTTACAATAAAATAAGATTTTTTTTTTAAGGTGAAATCAAAATAACAGAAAAATAAGGTAGCATAGGAAAGTAAAGCTAGAGGTAAATTTAATACAGAGAACTGTTTACCCAGAAGTCTTGCATAATTGCAAAGATAGATCACAAATTTGTCACTGTTCTTCCTAACAACCAAACCAAAGAAAGGATAGTAGAATGATTAATTGTACCCATACAATATTAAAGAGAACTCACAGGGCATACAGCTTTTTCCAGGCAGTTTTGAGAGCAGAATCTCCTGTGGGTTCATAAAAGGGGGCATCTGTTTGTATATAACAAACAATAATCTTGCGTCTCAACAGTAATACAATCTCAAATTTTTCTTTAAAACCTTATAGTAAATAGGCTTAGGGTCTAAAAGTAAAATGTACTTCAATAGAATATCTAATTTATTTAATAATATCTAGACGTATAGAGATGGGGGATCCTGTGGGCTCCTGTCTATGGGGTCACACAGAGTCAGACACGACTGAAGCAACTTAGCAGCAGCAGACGTATAGAAATCAGAGGTTTGAGACTTCTTGGCTTACTTGTAAATTTTTAAACTTAAGGTTTTTTTCTGATTTTCAAGGAATATGTCTGTGGCAAACTCAGGAAGTAACTACTGTAAATCCCACCTTTCAAATTAAGTATTATTAGCATTTCAGTATATAATTCTTAAGGGGAATTTTTAAGTGTTCAGTAATCAGAAATTTTTTTATATACAATTTTAAGATATTCATTGTTTAAAAATTTACTGAACAGGGAGATATCAGTGGAGGCATTGCTCTAGTTTAGGAATACAACATATCCTTTATAAATTATTTTACTCAGACCATTTTGTTTTCAATATTTTTGAAGTGTCATAAAGCAATGATATTTCCTTTCTTCTCATGTCAATCCTAATCTATACGTAGCTTCTTCTAAATTAGGTTAAGTTTCCTGACAATGTATGGAACATAGCCAGGCATGTTAAGCTATCTGAGGATGGGGTAGGAAGTATACATATTTTTAGAAAGCATAACAAGTTAAAATGGGAGAATTTCTAGTTTTTGCCTATTTCCAACTATACATTGTGGTTAGAGGTGTGAAGTTCAATTTAATGTAGAAAAAAAGATTGTCCTTTTCCAATTCCAGTTTTTCATTATTAATCTTTGGGGGAAAGGTCTTTACTTGCCATTTATATTCATTCTTTCATTTTGTCTTCATTCCTTCTCCCTCCCACTGTCCTTCCCCCAGCTCTCCGAATCCTCCCCCATTTCCCAGAAAGAGCTTTAAGTCTGTCAACTCTCCTCAGCTAGGTCAGACCTCTAGTGGTAGGGAGGGAAGAATGCTGTGGTGTCAGTCTGAACGATATCTGCCTTATCTTGGTTCCTGAAGTAGTACCATTTCAAGTAGGAGACAGGTACCTTGTTAGGGTTTGTCAGACCCAGATATCTTCTCAGGTTATCAGTGACCTGTCTTAGGTGGTCTTGGCAATTTTAGAACTCAAATTTTGCTGTTTCTATATTTCATTTCCATTTGGGAAATATTCAGTTACCCTTTTACCCCCCATTTAACATATTGATTGTTAAAACCAAGTCTAAAAAGAAAAGCCCAGTTTCTATTGGGAAAAAGAATTTTAACTTGCTTTTTTTAATTGTCTTAATCGCAAGTGGTTTAGTTGTGTACCACATTTAATTTTAGTAATGGACACATAATATCCCATTTTGTAGATAAAAGCAAGACCCAGAGAATTTACATAAATTGCCTAAGGTCAGATAGCTGGTTAATGGCAGAGCTATGATTAAACACAGGTTTATAACACCAGAGTGTATGTCCTTTTACCTATATCATCAGTAGCTTTCATCAGTGAAGTAAGTCCACTCTTTAGTTTTGACACATATACAAATTCACATTAAATGATTTGATCTGTGTCTCAGTTCTATCTGTAAAATGAGTGTAAAGAGGCTTGACGTCACTGGATTATTATCAGAGTCAAGTGAAATAATAGACATATAAAGCATGTTCTATTTAAAGTAAGTCTTTAATAACTTGTAGCAATTATTGTTATATCATGCTAAGTTGCTTTAGTCGTGTGTGACTCAGTGCAACCCCATAGATGGAACCCCACCAGGCTCCCCCGTCACTGGGATTTTCCAGGCAAGAATACTGGAGTGGGTTGCCATTTCCTTCTCCAGTGCAGGAAAGTGAAGTCGCTCAGTCATGTCCGACTCTTAGCGACCCCATGGACTGCAGCCTACTAGGCTGCTCCGTCCATGGGGTTTTGCAGGCAGGAGTACTGGAGTGGGTTGCCATTGCCTTCTCCATATTGTTATATCAAAGAAAAAGAAAATACTGGACATTAGATTTTGTGTTTGTTTTCTGCAGTAGGTCGGATCAAAAGTCTGTGAAAAGTCTGACCTGTCCATTGTTGTCGTAGTTAGAGACTTGCTACTTCTTCAGTAAGCTGAGTTATATAGGTATATAATATTCAGAAAAACCAAGATGATAGTCCTGCTTTTATTATTCAAAGCATGTAGGGGAAAATTATATGCAATTTGCATTTCATTCTAAAGGGAACATTGAAAACTTAAACCAGGTCAAGAATAGAGCAACCAGCATTGCCAGAACTTGAAATGTTTTTATAGGAAAAAGGCTGAAGGAGCCTTAGATGTTTAGCTTAGAAAAAAGTGAAGAGGAAGGGGTAAGGAGGTAGACATAGAAATTGTAGATATTTGAAAGACTGCTACTATGTAGGAGACTTATTTTTGGTGGCTGCTTGGCAGAACTAGAGTCTGGATAAAAATAGGCCATGGACAGATTTTTGCCTTAACTTAAGGCAAAACTTGTCAATTAGAACTTTCTGAAAAATGAAATGGAGGGATGGGCTGCTTAGGAAGCAGTGAGGTGTGTAAGTGTAGATTAAACAGCCACTTGTTACTGGAGTTATTACACTAAGATGTTCATTCATTAGTAAAGAGGTGGACCTCCAAGCTCCCCTTCCAACACAGAATCAGTGACTTAAATTGTGATCGCCACTTGCCAATAATTACTGTGTAGATTTGATGCTGACACAAATGCAAGCATCTATTTTATGTTACCTAGTCTTCTAATTGTTATTTCCTTATCAATACCTTTCCCACCTCTGGCAGGTTATAGCAGTTATCAAAGAAGTGATTTGTAGTTTGTCACCCTCAGGGAACTAGGTATTTTAGATTCATGTGTGTGTATGTGTGTGTATATGCACATGTGCTCAATCATGTCCAACTCTTTGCAGCCCCATGGGCTGTAGCCCTCAAGGTTCCTCTGTCCATGGAATTTTCCAGGCAAAAATACTGGAGTGGGTTGCCATTTCCTACTCCAGGGGATCTTCCCGACCCAGGGATCGAACCCAAGTCTCTTGCTTCTCCTACATTGGCAGGCAGTTTCTTTACCACTAGCACCACCTGGGAAGCCCTCATAGGGCTAAAAGAGACCTTCAGTCTTGTAGAATTTGATTCTCTAAGGATATTTGGTCACTTTTCAGTATGTCCTCTATCAAAGAGAGTTATTTTATAATGTTATTCTAAACTGATTGTATTTTTTTAGTAAAACTGGATTGTCTGATAGCAGAAAGCTGGTGTAGGAAAGCTTGCATATGATAAGTACTCTTGAGCGGGAACAAGAGAACAGCTGGTGGTAAGGCCTTTGAAATTAGCTGTCCACTTTCAAAAGCCTGGTAGGTTTGTTCTCTGACATCATTAACAGGATAACACCATGAAGATAACTTTATTAGGCCTAATTAGTTTTGCTGTGCTTTTGTTAGCTCAGTTTCAGTTCAGTCGCTTAGTCATGTACAACTGTGTGTGACCCCATGAGCCGCCACACGCCAGGCCTCGCCGTCCATCACCAACTCCTGAAGTCCACCCAAACCCATGTCCATTGAGNATATATATATATATATATGTTTATATATTTGAGGAGCTTGTTTATTCTAATAAATTTCTTAAAGCATCATTGTCAGTCAGGGGTTTAAAGTGATCTATATTTCCAGATTTTCCTCAAGGAAAGGATATTTACTCCTAACAGTGTATGAGAACTGTTTCTTCATTGAATTGGACTTCTAGTTAATATAATCAGCATTAATTTTTTTTAAATCTGACAAATTTTTTTTTCATAATTTTACTAGCTAGTCCTGTATACTAGTTCAATTCTTTAGGTCTTGATCCTAATGTAAATATAGTCTCTACAAAAATCTTAACCTGCATGTCTTTTGTATGATCAATAAAAAGAAGAAACTAAGTTAAAGACAACTGTATTGCAAGAGGTAATATAACTCTTATTTCCTTTTATAATATAGAGTTGATATTGGAATTGTTACTGTAACTCACTATAACTTAGAGAAGTTTCCCATGAGACTTTAAATCCATGGTCTATTTGCTGAGGCTCTTTGGTATATCTCAGCTTATTATTTTTCAAAATAATTTATTAGTCTGGAAAAGTGAAGTAAATTTTCAGAGAGCCATAAAAATTGAAGCTAAACCAGTTAAATCCAAAGTTAATTGTATTATTGGTGGATAGTTCAAAATGTGGTTTTAATTTAAATGCACATTTTTTAAAAATCTCTTTTAAATAAACAGGAAACTCTGATGAGGAAGAAAGTGCTTCAGAGTCTGAACTTTGGAAGGGCCCACTACCAGAGACAGATGAAAAATCACAGTAAGTCCTGATGTTAATAGAAAATGGGATTGCATACCTTCTACAGTCAGTCTAGAAAGCTATGACCACAGCCATTTTTGATAACTTAATGAAGAATTTAGCATCATGAATGTTGATTGTGAAATTTTAATATAATTAAGAATATAAAGCACCTGGTACAATACCTACCAATATAATACGTGCTCAATAAATTTTAGTCCCATTTTGTTAATCCAGTCTTCTTAGTTCATAATAAGAGATTTATTGAATCAATCATAATTCACTAAGTTGATGATAAAACATCTTGCTAATTTTATAATATGTTCTCACTGTAATAGAATTCAAGTGTGTTGAAAAGAGGCCTTAAAAAAAAAAAAAGATTGTTTTCTATGATCTTTTTTTTTCTTGCCAAATAAAGAATTCCAAAATGAGTGGTCATTATAGATCAGATTTCTAAAAAGGTATTGCTATCCTAGTCAAACTATCAACTGAACTTTTGACCATAAAATTTCCCCTTGAAGAGCTGAAAANAAGATTGTTTTCTATGATCTTTTTTTTTCTTGCCAAATAAAGAATTCCAAAATGAGTGGTCATTATAGATCAGATTTCTAAAAAGGTATTGCTATCCTAGTCAAACTATCAACTGAACTTTTGACCATAAAATTTCCCCTTGAAGAGCTGAAAATGAAACAATAGGTCTTAGAGTCCACTCACCTTTATGGCAGTAAAGATCCATAAGTAAAGCCTAAGAGGGGTTCCATAATCCAGAGCTCTTTTTGACCTTATAAAAACTTGACATCATGTACCAACATCTGAGTACACACAGAGGTCCAGCTAATTTCATACGTCTAAGTTCTTATTACAGTTTTAAAAATTCAGCTACATTTTGCTGTCATGCTTGGGAAAGGGACAGTAGCATGTAGAATACCAAATTGTAGGTAATTCTTAAATCAACTGTATCTGATTCTGTAGTTAATTTTTTTTTAATTTGAACGTGGTTGTGGGGGTTTTATCCATCACAGTCACTTAAAATGATGGAGTCTCATTGTGAATTTCTAATCTAAAAGAACATTTTCTGAAGAGATTGGTAGGCAGAATTTGTGTAACTTCTCTGTTCCCAGAAGGAAGAAAAGCAACTGTACATACACTTAATCTTCACAACAGCTCTTTAAAGAAATGTAATGTTCTTTATTATATAGATAAAGAAACTGACCCCAGAGAAGTTAAATAATTTGCTTACCTAGCTAGTAGCTGACAGAGCTAGGACTTAAATACTGTCTGACTTGAAAACCTGCGCTATTTTCATTGTACTGCTCTGGGCTCCTAGCACTAATATTTATTTAGTACTTTAATTTTCATATTTTAATATATTATAATTTAGTATCTCCTTTCAGAGTTCTATTCTTCTAGATATAATCTCTACTGCTACAAATACATATTTACTCTTCTCAGAGTAATAAAACCTGCAGCCTAAGCAGATCATCCGTATTCTTAGGAGTAAGACTTGTATTTTTCCTTAAAATAGTTTTTTCATTCATTTGAAATGAGAATGAACAGAGTAAGTAATAAAGTCAACCAAAAAAATAAAGAGAAGCAATGATATATAACACAAAGTACTTCAGAGTAAAATCTTAGGTATTAATATGTTTAGGGATACATGCGACCATATACAACACTTTAATCAGTCTGNAGAATGAACAGAGTAAGTAATAAAGTCAACCAAAAAAATAAAGAGAAGCAATGATATATAACACAAAGTACTTCAGAGTAAAATCTTAGGTATTAATATGTTTAGGGATACATGCGACCATATACAACACTTTAATCAGTCTGGGCATAGTTATGATTATTTTAGAAGCCAAGAATTACTTGATAGCTGAATCATGAAATATATATATATAAAAGAACCAGCAAGTATGTTGGTTTGAATTACCTTAATTTCATATAATGTGTCACCTAGTAATTTTTCTCTCTGTTGATTTTAATCAATATGTATACTTTTTCTTTTAAATAGGGAAGAAGAATTTGATGAATATTTTCAAGATTTATTTCTGTGAGATGAAAGAGGGATGCCTTCATTCCTTAGTGTGAAGTGTACTTTGAAATTCTTCACAAAAGTTTTGTCTACAAGTTGCAACTTGAGTGGTTTGTCTTTGGAAATAAAAGATCCATCTAGGATGGATTGTCAGATGCTTTGAAAGTATTTTCAGTTCTATTGGAGATACTTTTCCCTATCTCTTATATATTTTTTCAGTTGCTTACCTACAACTCTGTTCCATCTGTAGCTCAAGGATGAACCTAGTACACGTCGCAGAGATCCGTTGTTCCTGTTTTTATGGGTTTTTATTTTTTCCCCACAAATTTCACATTTATTTTCCCTTGCCTCAATTAGTCTATTTAAACTTTTAGGGTTATTGGGATCTTACAAAATTATGGTGTAGATTATGTCTTCAACTTCTTTCCTTTCCTTTGACAGACAGGCACCCCTCTTGAGAACCTGTTTTTTCATTAGCTACCTTTTCTTTTTTTCCTTACATTTCTCTTCCTTCTTACCTCTGCCACTTAAGGGAGTTTGTTATAATCTGATTTAATTCCCCAGTGTATGGGTAATTTATTATAAAGTAAATTAATAGCACAGGAGGCCAAATGAGATCCCAGTAGTCTAAAGCAACATATGTGTTCATGAAAGTTGACTCTCCAGTAAAGATTATGCAGTAATATAACTTAACTGAACAATACTGTGTGCATACAGCTTGTCTCAGATATAGTCATACATAATGGATATACTTATATGCAGAGATATATTATAAAATGTAACTTAATTTGGGGTCCATACCCCCAAGAGTCAATGGATGTGCTTCAAGAGATCTAAAGACACCTACAATCGATGTGTAAACTTTCGTGATTGTGTGTGTTTTAGGGGGAAAGGAGCCATAGATTTCATCAAATTTTCAAAAGGACTTATTGATTTTTTTCCGAAAGGTCAGACCCATTTTTATAAATAGGAAAGAGATGAATACTGGAAAAGATGCATGATTTGGTGAGTAAGAGAGGACCTATAGAAAACAGGTATTTTGTTGAAAATTAAATGACATTCAAACATGGAATTATTGGCATTAAACTGTAAAACAGGTAATTGTAGTATCTTATTTTTAAATAGTATCAGATTTTCCTTTTATTAAAGTTATTCATTAATTATTAGATTGCTGTTATACATGGGACACTGGCTAGACATTGCTACAAAGGAAATAGCTAGGAAATAGTCATTTCTAAACCATCAGAAACAGTAAATCAGTGTTGATAACCAACAAATAAATAGTTTGTTGTGTCTTTTTCTTCTCACTACTTTTAGTGAAAAAGAATCTTGATTTCGGAGGAAAAAGTGTTGAAATATCCAGCAGGAAAACTGATGTTACTAATAGAATATATGAAACAAAAACATTTTTATGATAAAAATTAGTAGTCATCAGAATATAAAACTCCTGCAAAACTAAACAATGACTGGGAAGAATATTCAAAGACCCTTTTAAAATAGATCCATATATTTGGTATTGCAAGTATGGTTTATGGACATCAAGTTCATTTATAAATTTAAATCATTAAATGTAATCATGGTGTTTAATCCATTCATATACTGACAGATAATTGGAGTTATATTTAAAGGAGTCTTTGAGAAGGCCTCAAGATGATGTTTTAAATTTTTTTAATTGAATTATCTTTTATTGGAGCATAGTTGATTTATAGCTTTGTTAGTTTTGGGTGTACAGCTAAATGATTCAGTTATAATATATGCATTCTTTTATCAGATGCTTTTCCCATATAGGTTGTTACAAAATACTAAGTAGATTTCTTTGTGTTATACAGTAGGTCCTTATTGATTATCTATTATCTAGATTTTAAAGATTAATTCTCCAACAGACCTATCTTAAACTTTGCTGTAGTATACTCAGGGGAGTTGAGTAGACCATTGGCTTGAGATAAGTTATGCTTTCGTATACTTGCTCTTAAGCAAAGTTCCTGTTTTTGCAGACCTTCAGTGGTGGCTCAACTCTGTGCCTCAGTTTCTTTTCTAGTGAATGAGGAAATAGTTTGAGCTGACTGATATTTGGAGGGGTCCAAAATTTTATAAGGCTAAAGGAAGAAGGTTTCTTATATAGTTTCTAAAATAATCCTAAGTGGAGTTTCAGGATTATTTTAAGCAGTGAAAATAAGATGTACATCTATCACCCAACATGACTTATATAGACAATACTCATTTGGGTATTTATATTATATTGAGTTTTCTCCGTAAAAATATTAACTTCCAGGCACTCTTCATTTATACCTGTTTGTCATGATGTTTATGCAAAATATCATTCATTCATGTTTACTGAGTGCCTGCCTTGTGCCAGGCACTTCTCTAAGTGTGAGCAGAGCTATGAACAAAATAGACAAAAATATATCTTATGGACCTTACGTTCTAATGTGAGAGGAAGAGTCTTACGATTCTAAGTACCTAACTTGTAAAAATATAACAAATAATGATTTCTCAGCTGCTTAAAATTGAACATTATCTCCTTTATAACAGAACGTAAGGTCGATAGAGCAATTCATTATAATTTAGATGTTTTACAAAAAAAAAGTCAATGGTATAATTAATCTTTGGTCTGTTTTATAATTTGGTATGTCATTATAGATAAGAAAAATCTTCCCTTATGTACAGGTGTGTACCATGTAGTAGAAGTAGTTGATTGCCTTTAGTTTCTTTTTTTAATTTATTTGGCTGCATTGGGTCTTAGCTGTGGCATGTGGGATCTCTGCATGTGGTGCAGACCCTCTAGTTGTGGAGCACAGGCTCCAGAGCATGTAGGTTCAGTAGTTGTGGCACACAGGCTTAGTTGCTCCAAAACATGTGGGATCTTAGTTCCCTGACCAGGGATTGAACCCACGTCCCCTGCATTGCAAGGCAGATTCTTTATTACTGGACCACCAGGGAAGTCCTGTTTATTTTTCTTGACAATCAATATTTAGAATGCCTACTAGATACTTCTAGTAGTCACTTTTTTTAAAGTCACCTCTGTTGAAGTCCCTTTAAATTGTTTTTGGTAGTAAAGTTTTTGTATAATCAAATCACATGCTGTTTAATAACACATAAGCTGATTTGACTTGCGTTAGGATTATCCAGGTCATGTCCTATAAATTGATAGATAATTCTATCAATGAGAATCGTTCTGAATGTAATAATATATTCTTAGTTACACATAAAAGATTTCAGACTTGGGAGAAAGGATGGGCATAGGATGACATACTTTCAAGCTGCTGAAAGTGAAGTGCTCTTTACTGTTCCATTATCAAGAGTAAAAAGTAGAGGAAAGAGATAAGCATATCAGGTGGAATAACATTTAATATCTTTTTTCTTTGTTTCTTACACAGTACTTAAATACATTATACATTCTGTATTGCATTTGCTCTTACATTAAGACATGTTGATGAGAGATTTCTGGTTCAGAAAAGGATGTGAGGTATGAATCATGTTATGGGTTGAATTGTGTCCCACCTGAATTCCTGTTGAAATCCCGATTCCCAGTACCTTAGAATGGGGCTGTATTTGGAGCTAATGAGGTAAAATTAGGTCATATGAGTAGGTCCTAATCCAGTATGACTAGTGTCCTTAAAAGAGGAGAATAGGACACAGACACACAAGAGAAAAGACCGAAGACCAGGTGAAGATGGCCATTGACAAGCCAAGGACAGAGGCCTCTTGAGAAACCAGCCCTGCCAGCACCTTAATGTTGGCCTTCTGGTTTCCAGAACTGCAAGAAAATAAATTTCTTTTGTTTAAGACACCCAGTATGGGGCAGCTTTTTTGTTATAGTAACCCTAGTAAATGAATACAATTAATAAGATGTTTTAAAGAAAGAATTGGTGACTAGTTTCAGGATTATATTATTTTTAATTTAAAACAAATTGGCACCAAAAATGCACTTATTTTTGTCTTATTTTGCACTTTTGTTGAACTTTATTTTACCCTCATGGCTTTCAGGCTAGCAGTATATTTTCTTATGCTAGTCACAGGGTAGCCTTCCTGAAGAGTCTCTGTTACTTGATGGTTTGATGAATGAAATTTGCTGATGTTCTTTTTTAATGTTTTCTTCAAATGTAGAAACAATATTTGTAATTTAGGCCAGTTGGATTGTCTTACAACATTAGACATGTTTTGGATTTCTTGTCATCACCACCACCTCCTGAATTTTCTGCAGCTAGTAAAAAGGAGAAAAGCAATATTATTGGGAGTCAGTGGATATATAGTAATTTTTTCCTAATATTAGAGTAACTATATAGCCTAATTCATAGTTTTAACATATATCAAGTACTAAGAGTTTGACCATTTAAAAACTTGAATTCATATTCAGAATTAGTCCATTTAGAAAATAAAATCTAATAAATGACTAACCAGTTAATGTCTCAGTTCTCAAAAGAACCACTGAACTATCCAGTATGGGAATCTGAGTTGTTTCTTTGTGTTGCCTGGAGATAAAATAATATTCTTAGTTTACGAAGACTTCTCAGTGTAGTAGGAAGAAAATTCAGAAGTAATTTTTTATGCAAATAAAGTATAGAGATCCATATCCAAGATACCAAATACTAAATTTAAAAAAAAGTCAGGAACCACTCAAAGGGCTTGATAAACTGTTCATTGTAAAATTGGGATAAAGATTAACTGTACTAAGAAATAACTTTTTGCTTTTCACTTGCTCAGTAAAAATAACCATTTTTGTTATCTTTTTGAAGCGCAGCTTAGATCTTACTGCTTTCATGTTGAAATCCATCCCTCTAAGGACTTCCTGTTGCTCTCTAGAGGACAGATCCATAAGGAGGCCTTCAGGGTAACACATCCATCTGGCAGAGCTGCCTGCATTCCTGGCTTCATCTGGTATTTTGCTCTCTTTGCTCTCTAGACTCCAGCTACAACAGTTTTCAAGTTCTTCAGTGCACTAGCCTTATTTCCACTTCACAGCCTTTGTGCATATTCTATTCTTTCCTCTCATTTCCTTTAAAACTCTTCCTCCTTTCTTTGCTTAGAAAAAGCCTGTCTTCAGTGTAGTATAAACATCCTTCAGGAATGACTTCCCTGATGCCCCAGGTATGCTGCTTCTGATAATTATAGTTAAATAATCGATTTTTCACTTGGCGCTCCCCTACCAGGTGGCAAGCTCTATGAGATAAGAACCCCATCTTTCCCCAGGGCCTGCCTAACACAGGGCCTTGTACAGAATACAGAGCCACTAAACATTTAAGTGAATGTATATCGAGAGTCAGGAACTCCTATTTTTATTCTGTTGAAGGATATCTTTAACCCTTTAAGTAAAATGCTTTCTACCTCTGAATTCTTTAAAATATCACTAAACACATGAACCATCCAAAAAGAATGTTGCATTTTTTTTAACAAGGCCTTTCCAGACAGAGATGGTTTCTTTATTAAACCACAAGAATTTCTTATAAAACCTTTTAAGTCTTGAGCTCTTGAGACAAAATACGAAATGATGACATTAGTATTCCACTTTCAGTCATCTGATGAACTAATAGGTGATCGTAAGCATCTTAACAGAGGCTTTCTGAAGATTATGTTAAACCTAACTGAGTGACTTCAGGAGTAGAAATTTCATCAGGATAAACAGCACTAAGGAGAAACATCTGAGGCACAGACAAAGTCTTAGGGTACCTTCAAGTCACCCCACTCTGCTGGCCAGCTTTACATCTAGGGCTTCCTTAGATCTGGAAATGAGGCTGGAGATCTGTAAAGCATTCTCATTATAAGGAGAAGAACATTAAGCTCAGATAGGTTAAGCAAGATGCCCAAAGTCTTACAGCTAATACAGAATGTTAGAACTAAAATTATTTTCTCAACTAAACCTGATTGATCCCACTAATCCTATGGTTTTCATATTATTTCTTAAAATTCAGTATTCTGCAGAGGTACCTCAGGAGCCACTTTATTGACTGGATGAAGAAACCTAGCCCTAACCCTAACTTCAACTGGACCAAGCAATTCCATCTTGAATTATAAAGTAAGATCTTGTTCAAGGGGATAAAAACCCTGAAAACCACTAATCAGCTTCGTATAATTCTCAGTCTGTGGGCAGTAAAGCAAATTTCCTGTTTGCATTTACTTTTCATGCTTTTGTCATCTGAAATTCAGCTCTGCTGGACTTCCAGCTACTGTACAAGAAGCCAAAACAGATTCCATCTAACCTTTTTCCGCTATTGTACAAGAAGCCAAAACAGATTCCATCTAACCTTTTTCCGTCGTATTTCCTTCTTCCTGCTTTTTCATCTCTTCAATTACCTTCATCTTTTCATCATACTCATCAGCTAGGGATTTCCATTCCACTCTGTTGTTTTGAAGACCATTCAGCATAGGTGTGATTTCTTTGTGAAACCGTGAGAACTCCTAGGGAGAATTTTAGGTCAGAAACTACTTAAATCATTTGGTTCATTTTCAGTACCTTTCATATGCAGAGAAGGAGCCCTAAAGAATTATTACAGTGCTCAGAGCTGTTAGGATGAGATCAGTTCAGTACCTTGAAAGTGGGAAAGGTAGCTCTTGTCTTTCCTGCTCACATAAATAAGTTTATTCAATTTGCTTACACCTGAGTTCTCTCACCTTTCATTGCATCCTTGAAGGAAAGATAAGGGTAATACCTCAAACTACGTTGGAGAAATGATGACACCCTTAGTGACTTTCCGTGAGGGATGAGGGTGACTTTGATTTTAGTTACAGTTTGAAAGAAAAATTCTCATTCAGAAAATGATATATTTCATTAAAATAATCTGTTTACTTACCTTATATACAAAAGTACAGACAAAGTCAATAAATCCAACTTGAAGTTTAGGTAGTTCATCTTTTTTGTTTCTGTCCATCATAGGCTAGAAAGAGAAATAAATTCTTTAAAGATAATTTTCTAAGATCCAGTGGACAAAACAGACTGGTTTGTATCGATAATTTTTAATCAGTAGTGCATTTTTATGTCAAGGTTTTTACAATGGGTTGTTGCTGCAGCACTGTTCTCTCCAGATCTCCTTGTTCCCAAAATTCATTTGCAACCAGGAGTGCTACCTGCAAAGAGGGAGGACATGATTCATGAAAGTCATGATTCATGACTTATTAACAGAGAATTTGCATTTTTATCATAACATTTTATCCTTAAATGAGTAACATTTAAGGACAGAATTTATAATTAATGCTTGAGGTATTGTCATACCATATGTTCTTTGGCTTTAAAATGATGTTATTTACAGACTATACTGAAATGGGCAAGGGGGATATTTCTTCCTACTTCAGTGTGGTAGACTCATTCTGGGCCTGCCAATCTCCTAGCTGCTATTACCACCACCTCTCAACAATAAAAAGGGGAGAAGGGAGGATGTCTAATTCTATTTTATTATGCTTCAAGCTCCAAAGCTTCCCAGATCCTCCTCTTGTCCTGTTTATCATCTACCAGTATCTAGCGTGTATCTGCCTGTGTGTTTATGCACATACATGCACAGCTTAGAACACCATTTCACCTGACTAATAACTCCTAGTGGCTCAGACGGTAAAGCGTCTGTCTACAATGTGGGAGACCCGGCTTCAATCCTTGGATCGGGAGGATCCCCTGGAGAAGGAAATGGCAATCCACTCCAGTACTATTGCCTGGAAAATCCGATGGACAGAGGAGCCTGGTAGGCTACAGTCCATGGGGTTGCAAAGAGTCGGACACAACTGAGTGACTTCACTTTCACTTTCACCTGATTATGTTGTAGGGATATTTGAGAGTTAATTTATATGGTTTTTTAAAAACCATATTTATCGAGTTTGTTGAACACCTTCTAGCTGCCTTACATTGGCATGATCCAGGCTTACCAAGAGGACTTAAAATGTGACCTTGATCTTTAAGATGCTTACAGTCTAATGAAGCTGTGGATCAAGGAGAAAGATAAGGGAGGTTGCATTTATGCTGTATCATCAAGGAAGACTAGTAGTTTGCCAGTAAAGAAGAAAGGGAAGACTGTGCAGATAAAGTTGAATGTTTAGGGCTTGTGTGTGTAGGAGCTTAAGGATGTGAGGCAGTAACATGGGAAATAATAGAAATAAATTAGGGAGTATGAGTTAAGGACAGGTAGCAACAAACCATGTAAGCTTTGCTGGGAAGTTTAACTTGATTCCCTGGGCTAGTAGTTTTTGAGCCATGCGCTCCCTCCAAAATGCACAAGTGGTACAAAAGTGGATGCTAAGAGAGATTAAAGTACAGTAACTTTGCTCTTTACTCTTACAAAAAGTGATCTATGTGCAGCTTTTTGTGCAAGGAAAATAGACATTGCTTTTTTCCTTAAAAAAGGTTGAAAACTTCCAGCAGTGGGGAGTTTAGAATACTTTTTAAGCAAAGCAGTAGCCAGGCAGAGCTCTATTTATAAGTATTCCAGCAGCAACTCAGAGAAAGGTTGGAGAGTTCATGCTAAGAGAGGATCACTTAGGAGGCTGCCACCTTAGTTCTGATGAAAGAGGGAAAGTAAGAACTAAGAGGGTAGCAAGAGTGATGGACAGAAATGTTTTTGAAATGAGGGAGATGGACTCGAGCATGAGCCCAGGTCTTTGGCTTGGGTGACTGTGTAGATAAAAGAATTGAGGAGGAAGAGCAGGCAGTGAGGAGGGAGCACAGCGGTTTGGTTTGGAGCCCAGCTCTTCTATCTTAACAGATACAATCCACATTTACAGCTGAATCCAGGGAATTCTGGCCTCTTCTGCTTAGGGTTTTCCCTATGAGTTAACTGAGGGAGAATTCTTTCTACAAATTAACTGAGGGAGAATTATTTCATCAATTAGCAGAAAACCAAGTGGTAAGCAGTGGCTCCCACTCATTCCCCACGCTCCCCAAGGGTGGGGAAGACCTTTCTTAGAAGACGCCCTTAAACTGAACCTGCAGATAGCACCATCTCATGGCTGACAGCACACCTAGAGGAGACTAGGAGCAAAACCACCCTTGAGGGGTGAAGGCACTGATGATTCATCCTTGCCTCCTCATGCTTTATCTCCTCTACTAGGAACCCAGACACTCCATGAATAATTTTATGTAAACTTCTTACAGCCTGTCCAGTGATGACAGGAATTCCTTCCAGAAAGCATTTTCTTTTTAAGGTTCCTTCTGTTTCCCTTGTCTTGGGCGTGACCAAATGACCTACTGACATTTGTGAGCTCTTGAAAGCTGTTTGCTTTTCTTCTCTTAACAGAAACCCAACAGGGAACATTGTACTTTTGTCTTAACTTCTTAACTTCCTTTTTTCTTCTTTGTAAATTATAAACTGATGGTTTCAGAGGACAGGTCCAGGGTAATGAAGGTAATTGCTTATAAAATATATACTCATATAATTGATGATTATAATTAAATTCTGAGGTTGCCAAATACCTTCACATACACTGTCTCATGGTGCCTAGGCAGAGCCCGAGGGCCTGACAGAAAATGGGAACCACTCACCTGACTTTGTACCTCCCAGGGCTTGGTTATAGCTGACAGATCACACGCAGTCATCATCATCGCCCTGTGAAAGAAAACAAAACATGTTAAAATAGAAATATAAAACAAGTTATTTTTGCCAAAAGCAAAATAAAATTTGACTTCTCACATGATAATCTCTTTTTTGGTTGGATCAATTGTTACATATTTGATGGCCTCTTCTTCAGTTTCCATTTTTTCACAGGCATCAACAATTTTTTGAAACATGGTTCTCTTCCTAAAAAAGAAACAACTGTGCGACAATTTTAGCATATAGGACCAGAGGTTTAAAGTGTCTTTAATATGTCCTTTCAGGTTTCACATTCCCACTTTGCATCAGTAGTCCACATTGTGGACCTAGGGAGGAGAACAGGGAATGGCTGTGTAACCTTGATACAGAAAGGGTTTAAGATAGAAATATCACAAGTCAGAACGGTAAATTGGTAAATTGGTAAATTTAAATACATTAAAACTAAGAGCTACATGTGACAAAAAGAGATCATAACAAAGGCCACAGGTTGTGATGAGACATTGTATAAAACTAACCAAATATTAGAACCTAAAATATATGAAAATGTACAAAATTATAAGTGTGAATAATAATATTCTGTCCCACACTCAAATTAACAAATATATTTAAATATGCCCAGATCAAGAAGAGTCCAGATACGGAATAATGGGAACTCTTGTAACACTGCTGGTAGGAGTTTAAATTAGCATACCTACTAAGGAGTGCAGGAGCTTTGCCAGGTGGTATAAAATTGAAGATATGCAAACCCTAGAGCAGTCCCACTTCTAGACATGTACTTTATAGAAACTCATATACACAAAGATACACAATGTAGGCAGTGATGAAAAATTGGAAATAAATTAAATGTCCATGAATAGAAGAATGGCTAAATTAATTATGATAAAATCCTCCAGTTGAATATACATCCAAAAAGAGTGACCTGGATCTCAATTTACCACCAAGCTAAATCTTCAAAATGTTGTGTGAAAACAAGTTGCAGAAAGGTATATACAGTATAATACCATTTATGGAAAAATTTTAAACAATAATGCTATAGAAAACATGAATGGGGAAGGATGAATACATAGCAATACCAAGACAGTGGTATTTGTGAAGGAGAAGTGGGGTGGGGATGTGGTGTTCACGATAGAGTGAGTACAGAATGCCTCAGCTGTACCACTTTCCTTGAAAAGAGATCTAAGACAAAATCTTAGCATTTGTTGAATCTGGGCTATAGCTATTTGGATATCACTTATCTATTTCTAAGTATCTGCTTTCATGTTTGAACTATTTAATAATTGAATTTTTAATGAAGGATTGGAGAGGCACGATTTAATACTGCCCAAGTTGTTAACTATTTAGACCCTGTAACTAGTTCACTTTGTCCTAATGCATTTTACTTTATCGTTCATCGACAAGAAAATGTACAGAAATTTGGAGTATCTGGTCTCCTTGGTAATCATCATTATTATTATAAATAGGCTAATGCTTCTGCTGTACGTAACTCAGAAAATTTTTTAGTTTGTTAATGTGCATCAGTATCACTAAGATTTTTCAGCTCTCAGACTCTGGCAGGATCAAATGTCTGAGCCTGCAACTCTAATAAATACCAGACTGCAAACTGTGATGAATTCCCCAGGTCAAAAGGCACCGTGTAAGGTTTTATAGCATCACTGTTCTGGCAGTCTGTCTACTTTGATGCATATTCTTCAATTGAAATTTCTTCAGATAACTAATATTAGGGGCTTAGCTTTTAAAATATGTTTCCAGATGTCCAGTAAATCCTCCATCAGGCATCTTAAGGGTATTTATTGGTAATCCAAAAAGAAAATGAAGAAATGTGTCTCTAAAGAAATGTCTTTTAACTTTAAGGCAGTGGACCGTGGAAGGCAGAGCCACACAGAGTATAAGGGAGTTCTGTACTTACTTGAAATAGAGAGCCAGGTCAGTTGCTATTATTGCAACTTCAAACAAATGAATAACGGTTTCATACTGGCGTTTATTTAGGTTCTGGAAGATGTTTAAACTCTGTAAGATGAAAATTCAGAATAAAGTGCCATCATTAATTTGCCTTTGATTCAACAAACAAACCACCTTGTGATGCTTAATAAGAGCATCTTATAGAAAGAAGATAAACTAAGTCTTTTCTTGCTTTCAGTTTTCTCTCTTGGATTAAAACCTCTTTACTTATACTTTGAGTAAGATAATTTAAACTCTTAAAAGAGATTATTAGCAAATATTCATGTAATCAGCAAATATTTATGTAATCAGTATATAAGTTTTCTTCCAGGACCATTTCAATAAAAACAACAGATTTAAAATTTTCTCTAGTAATTGAGAAACTTTAATAAAGAATATCTGGTATTTGTCCAATTGTTAGACATGTTGAATTATTTACCAGATAATTTCAGAGTGATTCTAGAAACTATTGGAGAGCTTTCAGAAGCTGCAGATTACAATAGTCCTCACACATAGAAAAAAGTAAATCTTCCAAGTTGTTTTTAAAATGAAGTCTTGCAATTCTATTTTACAATGACTTATTTCTACCTTTCTTCAAAGATTTTCCCACTAATAGTCTCCTCATACATGGATCACCCTCAATTTTTAGTGTTCCAGAAACAAGAGTGTAAATCTAGGAGTGGTTTTTAAAAGATAAGATACTCCAAAAGAACATTTTTAGGAATACAGGCCAAAGACAGATATGCAGTGATAAATGAAGTCAACAGTTAAATACAGAAAAATCCCACTGGAAAGGAGGAAATAGTCTATTCACCTATGTAGAGACAGAGGCGGCATAATGTAGAAAAGAACACTGGACCAAGCACCAAATAATAACAGCAGACACCGAGTGCTTCCCACTCCCCAGGCACTGTTCTAAGTGCTCTATGGAAACTTAGTCACACAGCAAACCACAGCATAGAGAGGTTAGGAAACTTGCTCAAGGTTGAACAGCCAGCACACATAGAGCCAGCATAGCAGGGCACTACACTGACTCCGTAAGGAGCCCAGGCTCAGTTCCCAGCTTCCCCACGTGGCGGTTGTAGCGTCCTGGACACCTCACTTAACATCTGTAAGTATTTGTTTTCTCAAATGGGGATAATAACAGCTGCCCTGCTAACTGCCTGGCACTCAACCTGTGATCAGTAAATATTTGTGGAATGTTGATACAGATGAGATAACTGGGAATGCATTTAAGAACAGTAAATTGCTACAGAATTTAATTATTGCTATATCATTATTACTGGTAAGTTCTGAGGTTATCCCCATTTTAAAATAGAATTGCAAAACCGAAGACCAAATACAGCTCTGTCATTCCAGGAGACTGAAATACTAGAAAGCAAGAAATGGCCTAGAATTAGGTGTGCATAATACAGCCTCCACTTGGGTTGGCTTTTTATAACTTCGAAGTCAAGAAAAATGGTATTTTACACAGCAATAATAATGAGTTCTTAACAGCAACTATAGCTAGACTTTTTAATTGATAGAAGACGTGGCAACTGAATACTCCAAACTACAACAAACAAAAGAAAACTTGTCTAGATCAAAATCCGTGTCTTGTTTGAAAGAGAATCCTCAGCAGCATCTTGGGCATAATCTCTGCTCCAAATCATCTGGATATAGGTTATCTTTAACTGGTCTGGACTGACCAGGAAGAGTGCAGAATAAGTGGGCCGTTAGGCATTTTAATCCCATTTAACCTTCCCTGATTTGGGTACGCTGGTGGCCTGCATTTAGATTGGTGGTGACCCTGTGGCGTATTTACAGTGAGTCACTGCCCTTTGTTCATGGATACACATTATATGTTTCCCAGAGTAATGTGTAGTATGTAAGTCCAACACATACTTTGTAGATCCCGTAGCACTTCAAGTCATTCTTGACTGCTGTACTAAGGAGAAAAAGGGTGATCATGTGTGGAAATGCCCTAAGTTTTTAGACAAATTATTAGTGACACACTTTTAATCACTTTATGTGTCATTTTAATCCTTATTATATACTGAAAAAAATCTGCTAAAATAGTGGATCTCAGGTCTTCTCATCACACACAAAAAGTATGTTAATTCACTTGACTGTAGTAATGATTTTACTATATATCCTTACATCAAAACATGTACACGTTAAACATGTAATTTTTTTTAACTAAAAAAGTCAGAAAAAAGCCAAAACATTATAGAATGGGGAGAGGGGACACACAAGGCAGGCTGCCAAATTTAAATAAACAATCCCTTAGGATAGACTTTGTCTCTACCAAGTGCCAGACTGTACAGACCACACAGCCATCGACCACATTATCAATATTTCTTATGGACCAATTACTTTCAATACATGTTGATTTTATTTTTAAACCTGGATACTTTGCTATGTGTGAGAGAAAAAAGCTGTATATATACATAGAGAAAAATAATACTGTTGTACTCCATTTAAGTCATACCTTTTTCTAATCCAGAACAATAAACAGCTCTATTAAAGCAGACAGAATGGCAAACATTCTTTCACTTTACAAAGTAAGTCAGTGTTGCATTTTTTTCTTTTAATATAAATTTATTTATTTGAATTCGAGGCTAATTACTTTACCATATTGTATTGCCATACATCAACAAGAATCTGCCACGGGTATGCATGTGTTCCCCATCCTGAACCCCCCTCCCACCTCCCTCCCCACATTTTTTTTTAAAAGATGACACTTTTTAAATTAGTATACTTAAGGGAAAAAGGTGTACATTCAGCTATTCAGTACTGCTTCCTTTGTTGATAGCACAATATTCCTGATTTTCACCTTTTTTTCCCTCACTCATTTTTACTGTACAAGTCTCTAATTGAAAAACCCTTTCTTAATTCAGTATTATTTTTTATTTCCTCTTTTCCTTCTGTCCTAGCAAAAGTTCTTAAGAGCTTGTAAGTAGTTTCTTTTTCAGCCATGGATATAGATTCACATAAAAGATCCTGTTTCTGTTTTATATTAGTTACTAGAAATCCCTTGACCAAATTTAGGGCCCATGTCTAATAAATATACCTCTCACTGTACACATTGTGGGCCTTCCCCATACTTCATCTTATTTTTATTTTCCCATGAGCCCTCTTTTTTTCTTTAATGTTACATGTATTTTTGGAAGCTCCATTAAAAACTTTTTGGAACAAGTTGAGGAATAAACATATACATGCATGCAGTTGTTTTTAAGTAAGCAGAGGCAGAGCCAGTAATCTTTTAATTGGAGCAAGAGGTCTTAGAATGTAGACAGGGCACGGAAGAAGGAAGGATTTCCCTCAAAAATCCAGTCTGACACCCACAACAGCAGCAGGGGATGAGATGGGGAAACTATTCTGACATACATTTGCACTGGCTTCTGTTACTTAGTCATCTGTGCCAAAGTGAATGGGTAAAAAGGGGTGAAGGCAGGAAGGTTGGCAGCAATGATCAGATCCTAACACAGACCCTGTAGCTTCACAGGCTTGCTTAACATGAGCCTTCACCAAAGCCCAGATCGGGCTTCTGGAAAGCCCAAATCAAAGAGTGAGTTCTCCAGACCAAAGAAATAGAATTGGTGAGACAGAGTTTGAATAAATAGAAGGCTGAGGCTGTCCTCCGTGCATTCCTGCCCTCCCCTCAGAGCAGATGGCAAGTTCCACTAAGGAATGAATAGTTTTCAGAGGAAAACAAGTGTAAAACCTGCATAAAGACCACAAAACACAAAATAACCTATGGACTGAGTGCAAGTTTGTGGATGTGTGTATATAAATTGACAAACTTTTAAAATGTATATGAAAATACAAAGGCTTAAATAAAAGCCAAAGCAATCTTCAAATAGAACAAAATTGGAAAATTTATACTGGAAGGAAGACTTTATTATAAAGCTATAGTAACTAAGATGACATATTAACAAAAGAGACACAAACTGACTAGGGTAATAGAATAGGGAATGCAGAACCAGTCCATTATAATCAGTTACCTGGCTTAGGACAAAGGTATCACTGAAATGAAGTGGGTCAATAATGGTGCTGAGTCAACTGGGTTTTCACTTGGACAGAAAAAGTATCTTAATCTCTACATCAAGCCATATATAAAGATAAGCTGTAAAATGATTATGGATCTAAATGAGAAAGGTAGAGCAATAAAATACTTTCATTATCTTGAATAAGCAAAAGACAACACAACTAAAGAATTAATCTTTAAAAAGTTGATCAAATGGACTACATTAAAATTAAGAACTTACTTTCACCCAAATCCAACATTAAGAGAATACAAAGGCAATTCACAGGGAGAAAATATTTGTGATACATATTTCTGATGAAAGATACATAAACCAGCAAAAAGAATTCCTATAAATCAAGTTGAGAACAAAGGTAGTCCCAAAACAGAATTTCAAAAGGTTAATATAAAAAATTGTAGTTTATATGTGTTAATCAATGCTATTTAATTTGACACAAATTAGTGCATCCCCCAAGTGACTAAAATGAGAAAGATGGAAAGTGCCAAGTGTTGGAGACAATGGAGAGCCACTGGAACTGTTGGTAAGAATGTGTATTAATACAACTATTGGAAAACTGCTTGTCAGCATCCACTGAGGTTGAACATATGCTCACCCTATGGCCAAGCAATTCTATTTCCAGGTACATACCAAACAGAAATATACCCATGTGTTCACAAAAAGACATGTACTAGGGAGTCACAGCACACCACATGTAACAACTCTGATTCAGAAGTCACATAAAGGTCTTACACTAGTTGACTGAATATGTAAATACAGTCCATGACTGCACACGCACACACACCAAACTAAGAAAATAACTGGAAGAAAGGAACACAAAAGGCAAATGAAAAATACATCAAAGGAAATACCCAATGGAACATGAAAAGTTCACACTAATATCTATAGTTTCAAAAACACAAGAACGCAGAAAAGGTTGTAAGGCAACAGTAAAATTAAAAATATACTAGCAAAACTAGTAGTAGAATGAGGAAAATGGAATTGAATATAAAAGCAATATAATCCACAGTAAAGCTACTCAAATAGAATAAGCAAGGGACATAGTCCACAGTCTTGGAAGAAATTAAAGCAAAAAGGAAAAAATAAATATTAAAAAATATAAATAACATAAATGGCAAGGAGATTCAACATATACGTAATTTATATTCCCAATGTATTAGAAAAATGTTCAAAGAGACAAAAAAAAGCTTCCCTGAAATTAAAAAAGAACGGATTCTATAGATATGTGTGACCTATATCAAGGAAAAAATAGATCCACAATCACCCAGACATCCAAAATTACTAAAATATAAAGAATTAAGAATTATATGAACATCTATTCAGAAAAACAAAGTCACCTACAAGGGAGAAGATCAAATCAGCCATTTATACCTCTTTAACACCAAACTGAACTGAACACCAAAAAACAGAGGCAATATCCTCCAGTTTCTGAGAAGAAAGTGACCCAACAATCTATATTCTTCCAAACTGACTTTCAAAAATGTAACAAACAGATCTTTGTAGATGTGTACTTAGCTTCACTTCAGTTCAGTCGCTCAGTCATGTCTGACTCTGCGACCCCATGAATCACAGCACACCAGGCCTCCCTGTCCATCAACTCCCGGAGTTCACTCAAACTCAGTCCAACGAGTCAGTGAGCCATCCAGCCATCTCATCCTGTCATCCCCTTCTCCTCCTGCCCCCAATCCCTCCCAGCATCACGGTCTTTTCCAAGGAGTCAACTCTTCGCATGAGGTGGACAAAGTACTAGAGTTTCAGCTTTAGCATCATTCCTTCCAAAGAAATCCCAGGGCTGATCTCCAGAATGGACTGGTTGGATCTCCTTGCAGTCCAAGGGACCCTCAAGAGTCTTCTCCAACACCACAGTTCAAAAGCATCAATTCTTCGGCACTCAGCTTTCTTCACAGTCCAACTCTCNATTTTGAGCATTACTTTACTAGCATGTGCGATGAGTGCAATTGTGCGGTAGTTTGAGCATTCTTTGGCACTAGAATGACAACTGACCTTTCCAGTCCTGTGTCTCCTCTTTTTACATTCATACATACCCAAGGTAAACTTTTTCTTCTTACTCTACAGACTCAAAGAGATTCTGTGACTTTTCATAGCTCTTTCCTCCTCTATCTCAGCTACTTCCAATTTGATTGTTCAAAAACTATCGCAATATAGTCATTTCTATCAATTGACTTCAATAAGGGTGTCTACACTGTCAGCCACCAGCATTCAGGAAGATCCTCTTTCTAAGCATTTTCTGTGGGTTAGCACTTTGATCCAGAGCTTGTGAGCTGCCCTAGAGAGAGAGAGACCCATGTACCTCATCCTGCAGGAGTGTCTTACTGTACTCCAGGTGGTGCCTCTCCAAAATGGAAGAGCCGTGAAGCCTTGCTAGCGGAGATGTGGACCTAGGAGGAAAAGGGTCATTTTAGCTATTTAAAGATGACACATAAGATCACACAGTACAGAATCTTTGCAATCTGAGGATTTTTTCTTCATATTTTCCCTCTCCCCTAATGACTGTGAAACAGTTGAAAGTAACATATTGGAAAAGAATTTTTAGATTTAGAACAGAATAATATGCTCTTTAAAAAAAAATTCTTTTTAAGAAAAACCCTAATTTGTTAAATCCGTAAAATGATTTAATTGCTTGAACTACAAAGTTTCTCTCACAAAAAGAAAAGGAAGAAGGTCAGCTCACCCATCGCTGATGGGACCCACACAGACTCCCAACACCAGGCCAAAGCAGAAGTCTGGGATGTGGTCTCATCTTTTCTGCAAACCCGGAGATGCCACATCCCATTTGGCTACTCTCTTTTCATCTATGGCAAGTTAGATTTGACTGTTTGGGACTTGATTCTTCATCAGTAAAAGAGGGGAACAATAGTACCTCCCAGGTGGGAGGGCTACAAGGATTCAAAAAGGCCATAGGTATCAAGTTCTCAGCTGGTCTCCCAGTACACAAGTACTCAATAAGCATTCATTCCTTAGAAACTGAATTGGCTGAAGCAGTTAGGAGGGCGGAAGAGAGCTCAGTCATTGTCTGGAAACCTGCAGTCAGGAATGTGGAACAGCCGCCGCGGGCTGGAGCTCTTAGAGGAAGATGTGGCTTGCCCAAACCCAGACTAGGAATCCCCTCTTCAGGGCAAAGCCTGATTGGTAGAGTTGCTGAAGGTGAAACCGCTACTGCTAAGTCACTTCAGTCGTGTCCAACTCTGTGCGACCCCATAGACGGCAGCCCACCAGGCTCCCCCACCCCTGGGATTCTCTAGGCAAGAGTGGATTGCCATTTCCTTCTCCAATGCATGAAAGTGAAAAGTCAAAGTGAAGTCGCTCAGTTGTGTCCAACTCTTAGCAACCCCATGGACTGCAGCCTACCAGGCTCCTCTGTCCATAGCATTTTCCAGGCAAGAGTACTGGAGTGGGGTGCCATTGCCTTCTCCCTGAAGGTGAATTAATTCATTGAGTAAATGAATTCATTGAGTAAATTTCTTGAGCATCTACTATGTAATTTCAGACATATAATTTCAGGTGATTCTCACAGCAGTCTTTGAGAGGTCAATATTGTACCCATTTAACCGTTAAGAAACTGAATCTCAAACACATTAAGTGATTTACCCAAGATCACTCAACCAGGAAGTGTTTGGATCTCATAAACCCAGACTCCAAACCTCATTCTCTCTAAAATGTCTCACTTCCTCTGATACCTTGTGGGTAGTGGGTTATGTGTTGGAGATGGGGATATAGTGCAGCCAAGGCAGACAGAGCTTCTTAAATGTCACTATCAAGGAGCTAGGTTGGCTATGGCATTGCTGACGAATTTTGAAAGTGCCAATGACATAATAACAGTAATAATAATAATACCTGATAATTATTAACCTCCAAGCACCAACCATGAGCTGACTGCTTTGTATGCGTAGCCTTATTTAATCTTTACAATGACCTTAAGTGTTAGGTAGCACTACTATAGTTATTATTTTCCCAATGAGGAACTCAAAGCTTAGAAAGTTTAAATAATTTGTGAACTCTATGAATACAAATCTGTCCGAGCTGAGAGCCTGCACTTCTTTTCTTAGGCAAGAGGGGAAGGTGGTGATGATGTTGAGATGCAAGGTCAGCTGGTGGAGGCACAAGGACGAGGGACACGAGAGGTAGTGAGCCCAGGAAGAAGTGTTCTCTAGCTTGAATTGAGGGTGTCACCCAAGGGTGTACAACTGTAAGTCGAAGATCAATGCACCTTTAGGTATGAATTCAATACTTTAATGGAACAAAGTTGAAAAAAGAGTGAAGGCATTTACAAAGAAGGCAGGGGCACCAGAACTATCGATGCAGCAGCATGTGGTCACTTACTTCATCTGATACAAATTATTGGTGCCTCTGTGGTCAATGTCGTGGCAGAAGGCCGCAGCAAGCATGGCAAAGGCTTCAAGGTCTGTGTAGTATTTCTTCAGTCTTCCTGTCTAAAAGAAAATAGACATATATATTCACTTACATTCATACACTTACATTAATACACTATGCAGCATGTGCAGTGAGGCCTGCCTCTGATGGAGAACGGGGTCTTCTTTGTTTTTAGAGCAAGCTTGCTTGCTTGCTTTTTTGGTCACACCGTGTGGCATGTGGGGTCTTAGTTCCCTGATCAGGGATCAAACCTTGACCCTTTGCATTGGAAGCATGGAGTCTTTACCACTGAACCACCAGGGAAGTCCCAAACTGGTTTTATTTCTTGTAGCTCATTCTGGGCAGTTACAAACCTAGCAGATAACTGAATTTTTTCCTTTAAAGATGTAAGTACGTGAGTATCAGAGTTATTATCCAGTCAAGCACCCAGGGATACCCACATGCCCTGGCATCATCTCCAGAGGATTTGGGGATTTATGGGATTGTATCCGTGAATTCCAAAATTATCTCTAAAGAGTTAGCCTGTATCTATTCTCACCACATTCAGGAGGGAGGCACGCAGGTTTTCACCAACTGCTGTGCTCCATACCTATGGCTTCCTGGTGGCTCAGAGGTTAAAGTGACTGCCTGCAATGCAGAAGACCTGGGTTCAATCCCTGTGTCGGGAAGATGCCCTGGAGAAGGAAATGGCAACCCACTCCAGTATTCTTGCCTGGAGAATCCCATGGACAGAGGAGCCTGGTGGGCTACAGTCCATGGGGTCGCAAAGAGTTGGACACGATACCTACCATCAGCAAAGTGAACATGGTCTGCCCCACATTAAACCCGTGTCGCCAGTTGTGGTACGTGACGGCCCGGTACCCCTTCCTCACCGTGTACATCCATCTGGTGAGAACCTGCCGCCAAAGAAGACAATACCACTCAGACTTTGGAACAGAATTCTAAAGGTTAGAAGGTCTGTGACAACCTTATCTGAAAAGATAGGATGGCCTTGTTTACAGGGTTTAAGCGGATATATTGACAAAGGTGATGATCATTTAAGAGCCACACTGCAGGGAATCTTTCTGAACCACAGGTAATTTTACAGAGTGGAGAACTGTCAGAGTCACACCATAATTTACATTAAATGCCATCTAACCTCTACGGGTACTTTGAACTTCTCCACCACGTTTATTTCAAAAAACAGCCGCAGTCCACACTTAATCAGCTCATGCTCTGTGATGGGCAAGTCGCTGAAGCGGAATTCATACAGGTCTGCAGTCCGTGGGTCCGGCAGGTCCTCCTTCTGTTGAAACAAGGACCAAAGGCTCCAGTTTACATTCTTTTTTATCCCTTTAATCACACACAAAATTACAATGCAATGATGCCACATGCACTCCCCTGAGCCTCTATGTACCCAGTACTGGGTTACGCCCCTATCATCCTCACAACAGACCTGCACAATGACCCTCAGTTTCCAGATGGTTAAATTGAGGCTCAGCTATCCTGAGCAGCTTTCTAAGTGACGGCATTCAATTCCAAAGCAGACCCCAGAGGCTACTTTCTTTCTCTGCTGCAAAATAAAATGTTGAATTACAGCAGCAATGGCACCCACTCCAGTACTCTTGCCTGGAAAATCCCAGGCAAGGATGGAGGAGCCTGGTAGGCTGCAGTCCATGGGGTCTCTAAGAGTCAGACACGACTGAGCATCTTCACTTTCACTTTTCACTTTCATGCATTGAAGAAGGAAATGGCAACCCACTCCAGTGCTCTTGCCTGGAGAATCCCAGGGACAGGGGAGCCTGGTGGGCTGCCGTCCATGGGGTCACACAGAGTCAGACACGACCGAAGCGACTTAGCAGCAACAGCAGCAGCAACCCATTTTCAATACCCAACTTCTCTTTTTTCCTCTTCTAGAAATATATAGTAAACAGTAAATGATGGCTTGATTCAGTTCTATCGTATTTTCTTTACCTGTTCAGTGATGCTTTCTCACTAGTCTGTGGGTTCCCTAAGGATGGGATCATGGTGTGTTACCTGCTGTGGTAACAGAACCTGAGGGCTTGTCCCACAGAGGTGCTTGGTTAATGTTCATTGAATGAATGAATGAATGCCCCTAGTGTCCTGGTACACATGCAGACATCTCATTTAACCCACCCCTTGTCAGGATTTAGGTCTAGGTGAAAAAACAGTTGAACTAGTTACATGGACATGGCTTGGGAAACAAAAATGTGGGTCTTACCTTTAAGGACTTAACTTATTGAAGTGGTTAAAAATACAGATAGTGAAAGGTGAGATTCTGCAGGGGTGTGTATTCAGCTGATGTGACAGACGGCAGGGCAGAGACAACCCCACAGGAAGAAAGAAGCAGGCGAGGAAAGAAAGAAGCAGTCTGCTGTGTGGCCCAGCAGACAAACGTGCAGGAGCAGTTCAGTTCAGAGGGTGTTCACTGAGCCCTTAGTAAACCCTTAATACTGTGCTAAGGTCACATCCCTCAGACAGTTCAGGCTTGGCCCAGAGGATGATTCATGTTCTATTTGCACAAATTTCAACACCAAATGCTATACGGCTCTCTTAAATACAATTATGGTATCTGTTCACCTAACCTCCAAGTCAGAGCTGGCCCTCACACCTTTGCCCTTCTTTGCAGGGTCTTCCAGATTCTCCAAGGAAGAAGAACCCCTTCTCCCCAAGGCCACTCTTAGATGGTCACTTTGGGCAGAGATATCTCTCCTGCAAAGCAATGGTTTTGAGCCAGGAAACTAGTGTTCAGTTCTGGGTTGGGGTTAGGTACATCAGTGTTCTCATCTGTGAAATGCAGATAACAATAGTAACATTTTTGTCTTTGTTGTTTTAATGAAAAAGCAGTACCAATTTTATTTTCACGTGCCAAAGACAATTAGAGGGGATTCATCACATGACCCCTAGGGAAAGTGAAAGTCGCTTAGTCATGTCTGAATCTTAGCGAGCCCCTGGACTATACAGTCCATGGAATTCTCCAGGCCAGAATACTGGAGGGGGTAGCCTTTCCCTTCTTGAAGTGATCTTTCCAACCCAGGGATTGAACCCAGGTCTCCCGCATTATAGGCATATTCTGTACCAGCTGAGCCACAAGGGAAGCCCCTAGTAGCACTTCCCAAATCTCCTTCCTCACAGGGCCTCTCACATCCTCCACTGTTCCTTCTTATCACTTTCTCTCTGTCCAGAAACTCCGAGATTCCTTGCCCATGGGAGCTCTTTTTCCCTTCTTTTCCTTTTTAATCATTCAGCAGACATTTATTGGTTCCTATTTGTGTTGTAGGCATTATGGATAAAACAATGTCACTACTTCCTGAAATGCACATTCTTGCGGGGAGAAATGGAGAATAAGCACATGTAAAAATCAGACCAAGAACTGTGGGGTGCAGTGAGGGGTGCCCCATGCCACAGAACCTCCCTGCTGGAAGTCACCTCTGCCCTGCTGTTCTCAGAGTATTATGTAAAGATCAAATGTGAAAACATTTTTTAAAACATTACAGGGTCAGTCACACTCACATGTAAGTGTGCATTTTTAGCAGGAAACAAAGTAAGAAGTTCTCAGAATTATGACGCCTAGGCCCAATTTGCAGCTATAGGCAAACCATTATAATAATACTATAATCCAGAAATCACAGGTTTTGAAAAACAGCAGTCATACAACAGTGATACAGAGAGCCTGATAGAAATCAAAGCTGTTGCTTGTCTGAGAAGTAGGAACTCTAGCACCAAAGGCTGGTTTTCTCCTCTTTGATGGAACCCACAACTGAGATTGAGAATGAGAGGCGGTAAGTGTGAGAGACTGAGAGAAGTCACCCTCTCTGTAACTGCATGTGAGTGTAACATGGCCCCACTGGCCTCCTGCATCCAGGCTAGCTCGCTCCCTCTGCTCCAGAGACCCCTGGCCATCTGATCAGGTCGCTTCCAGGTCCCGGTGTGCCGGGCTGCCGCGTGTGGTCTTGCCCACCCCCCTGCCAGGCCTTGCAGGCCGCTCCCCTTTCCCACTCGCTGGGGCTCTGGCCACACCAGCTGCCTTTGGTCTCCCTAACACGCCCCCCTACCCTGGCCTGGACTGTCTGCTTTCCCTTCTCATCTCCAAACCCCCATCATCACTCTCTGCCCACCCAGCTGCCGCGTCCCCTTCAGGCCTACACGCCATGGCCTTCATCTCACACTCCATCACCTTCTGTGAGGAGAATCGGGCCCTTGGCCTCCCCCAGGCCCTTGGGGCTCACGCCCCATGAACCCATCCATTCAAGGCAGTGTCATTGCTTGTATTTTTCGTCTCTCTAATAAACAAGGGGTTTCTTGAGCCAGGTAAGAACCAGACCACATTATCTTTTGCCCTTGGGACCTAATAGTTTCTTGTATCATAGTGCATCTCATAATTAGCGAATGAATGGAAAAAAAAAAGTCAATGAAGGAGGAGTGAATGAGGTACTTCTCTGGGATGTTCTCTCTACATCTTCTATGGTCTGGTAAACAGGAGCTGCAGGGCATCCGTGAGTGACCTGAAATGTCCCAGGAAGCAGGGAGAAGAAGGGGAACAACCTTCCCCACTTCCTCTGCCCGAGTCGCAATTCTGCTTCCTCAGTCCTTACCAGCACAGCCACACGCACCTGCTGCTACACCTATAAAAGAGGGCCACGCCTTCCCTGAACCAAGAATTAAAGTGTATCCCTGGAGAAAATCACAGTAAGTGAAGATGCATATATATTTATGCCACTTGGAAATTATGCCAAGATAGTTTCAGAGTACCCCTCTGAAATACGTGTTTGTTTCTTTTTTTTTTTCCTTTAAAAACAACTGTTTTATTCAAAAGTAAATAAACTGGGAGATGGAATAGACATTGATACACAGCCTGTATCTTCAGAGTAAGAACTGTAATAGTCNGCGGCCCCCTTGACTCAACTTCCTGTCTGCCCAAGGGAAGACTTAAACTAACAAGTCCAGGAGCCCTCCCATCTAATTGTTTACAGTTGATTTGAAATTCAGTTCCTCCTCTTGTATCTCTTCACCCAAAAGACCAGCGGTTCTCAACATTGGGTGCCTATTAGAATCACCCGGGTAGCTTTTAAACCATACTCCTGGCTGTATCCCAGTCTCTGAGAGCCTGATGTAATTGGTCTAGTGAGAGTCTCACACATCTGTATTTTTAAAAGAGCTCCCAGTTTGATTTTAATGTGCTTCCAGAGTTGAAAAGCACCATTCTCAGAGGGGGAAAAAAAATGCTCAGAAGCAGTAGAAATGAAGGGCAAATGAGGTCTTTGTCCCTTTTCAGAAAGGAGCTCAGGAGGGTGGGAGGGTATCTGCCTTCACACATACTCAGTAAAGGGGAGAACCGAGCGACCCTGCCCCCACTTTACCACCGCTGTGCCTATGGGGTGTCCCCCATGGACGGCAGCAGACCCAGGCCACCTGATCTCTTAAGCAGCTCCTTCCAATCATTCTGTCCTCAACAGGACTGGCCTCATTAATAAAAGAGCATAGCAGAAGTTAGGGCTTGCCAGGTGGGGCGGTGGTAACGAATCTGTCTGCCAGTGCAGCCCCTGGAGGAGGGCATGGCAACCCCCTCCAGTATTCTTGCCTGGAAAATTCCATGGACAGAGGAGCCTGGCAAGCTACAGTCCAGGGGGTCGCAAAGAGTTGGACAAGACTGAGAACACACACACACACACACACACACACACACATCAGAAGTCATTTTATCCCTCTCTCCTTTAAAAAAACAAACAAACTTTTTTCTGAAAAAAGTCTTGCATGTCACTTTCTTAAGTTTGCTGTCCTCGTCATTTTGGAGATGGCCTCAGTCAGAGACTTGCAAGAAGCATATTCCCATGAGAAAACTTCAGGATGTACAGGCAGAACCTCCTCCCTGGGGTCCAAGAACTTTTCCTTAAGGCCCTTTATACACTAGAAGCAGCTGCAGCAGACCCAGAATCCTACTGAAACCAGATGGAATGCACTGCAGGGAGGGGTGGTAAAGACAGAGGACCCTCGGGTGCCTAACAGCAACCCTTGCCCCTGGGGCTGTTTGCCGAGTGTTGCTAATGTTTGACAACCTCTGCACCTACTGTGGATCCGCACAGCCCCCCTCCTGTAATCAGCTTCAGGAGGCATGTAGAGGATTATCCTCCAGCCTCCAGCTGCCCTCTCCGTAAGTAAACCTCTACACAGTAAGCGTTTCAGGGGCTGCTCCCAGTCAGTTCTGTTCCGTCATCTGCTAGCTCTCCCCTTTGTTAACAGCAAAGCAAAATGACAGGACGCATGTGTAGGAAAAGGGCTGGCAGGAGAAACTCCAGGCTGGAACCTTCGGTACTACTGAGTGCAGAGATTATGGGTGGTTCGCATTTCCTCCCTCTTCATTTGTATTTTCTGATTTTTCTTAGATGAACAAGCATTTTAGTTGGAAGGAGAATGTTCTTTTTAAAACACAATGATTTATGTAGTGTTCAACTGGTCTTTGGGAGGGCTCAAATGTCCCATTTACAGGATTGGAAATTCTTGGTAGATCTGAATTAGGAGGGGTTGAGATGGCCAACTGCACTTAATCATCACCTAAATTCGTGTATTTTTTATGATCCAGATGGGAACATTTGAAATTTCATGTCATTTTTCTTTTTTCACACTTGATCTATAGGTGAGAGAATCACTCCTGAGCCAGTTTACCCCAAAGAGCTGAGAGTCTTCAAAGGACTGTTGGTGAGAGGCGTGGGGAGCAATTCAGGGGCCTTGGCATCTGGCCTGGTGGCTGATCTCCCCACTGAGTGGCCTGCTTTACCCTGTTGGTCAGGACAGTGTCCAGAGGACAGAAGAGCTGTGTGGGAGCAGGTGTGGACCGCCCCACACCCAGGTAAGGTTGCCCCACATTACAGGGGACATAACGCTAAAACGTTATCCACTGTTTCTCTGAAGTTCAGATTGAACTGGGCATCTAGTCATTTTATTTGCTAAATCTAGCCATTCTTGGCCTGGGGGTTCCTCTTCTCCATCACCCACTCCCCAGGTTACAGCCAAACCACAGCCACAAGGATGGCCCCTGGACCCACCCGCACCCCCTCACCCCCTTCTCTCCCATGTTCCTCCCTGAGGCCACCAAGACCTCCTCTCCACTCCATTGTCACCATCGGACCACTCACCTTTTTCACATCTGGAACATTAAAGGTTTTCTTCGTGTGAGCAACCCACCCCACTATCCCGACGTCCAGCGGAAACACAGCCTCTCTGTCGGGGACCACCAGGTTGTCCTCAAACTTGGAGGTGGGGGTGACGTCGAGCAGCTTGGAGGCCACCTCCGGCGTGCCGTTGCGGGCCCGACACAAGAACATGCTGCAGCGGTCGGCCTGCAGCAGCTGCGCCAGCCTCCGCAGGGGCCTGTGCACCGCCAGCTCCACGCCGCCCGCCTCCTCCAGCAAGACCTCCAGCAGCTCCAGGTACAGGGCCGCCTCCTCCGCCAGCGTCCGGCCGGGGAAGGAGGCACTGGCCGGTGCCTGTGCCCCGCCGCTCGGCGCCTCCACCTGCAACTTCCTGTTGAAATACTCCTTGGCGAACTGAGGGTTGTCCTCCAGGTATTGCTCCACCGTCTCTTGGCTTATCTCACCCATGGCGTGGCGCGCTGTGCTGCTCTGGTCTGGAAAGGAAGGGACCCTCAGAACACCACCAGAGGCAGAGTGCCAAGAAGGAGCTACATCCTGGCCAAAGACACCAGGAAAGCCCTAAGGGGCACCTCGCAGGAACCCCCCAGAGGCCGAGGAGAAAGGTGGTTTAGCAGAGCTTTCAAACTGGCCTGTAACTCTTGTGATGTGACAGAAGGCCCTGGCTTAGAGTGGGATTCAGGAAGCATGGGATTAAAGAGTTCTTCAGGACACGAAATCCCTAAGCATTATTAGCTCATAAGTCCTCAGAGAATCTGCAGAGCATCTTAGATCAGCCAGCCAAGTGACAAGTCAAACTGACTATTCCAGAAAAATAGCTGAACCTTGGTGGCTATAGGCAATAAGAAGAATGGGGGATATCCATTAATTATATTACATAGGTATTGACAGTATTTGTTCTTTCATGATAGCTCTATGAAATGAAACTGTTTAGACCTCAGAAATGTCTGTTTGTTTATATGGCAACGTCAAGGAACATTTAGGGGAGATCAAAGAGTTTAGCATCCTGAAGAAGGAAATGGCAACCCACTCCAGTATTCTTGCTTGGAGAATCCCATGGACGGAGCCTGGTGGGCTACAGTCCACAGGGTCACAAAGAGTCAGACACGACTAAAATCAAATATTAATCTTTCCTTTCCTTAAAAGTCCTGTAATCGGCCAGTTTGCTTGGCCTATTCTTTTTCTAAAATCTTCACCTCTCCGTTCCCCTCATTTAAAAATCTGACCTCAGAAATGGTTTATGGGAACAGACCTTGGGCTTATTCTAGAGAACTGAACATGGAAAAATATTTGCCCACCATTTAAGCCTGATCAAGCCACAACTTATATTAATACAATAATCCTTGTCAAAAGACATGATCATAAAAGGCAACCCCTGCAGCTGCCAACTGGGTTTTCCTGCTAAGCATATTAGTTTGGATTTTGTTTTCAATAGTAATAACTAGATCTCATGCCTTTTTGCTCTAAGGTACAGTCAGTTAAATCTACTGGATAATACATGTCTTGTCTGTTGCTAGGATCTTTCACACCTCAGGGCCTTTTGGCATAGGAAAAACACTTAACCACTACTCATTTTTGTTTAATGTTCAGGTTACTAAGCTTTTACATTGATTAAGCACATTTTCCCAAATATTTAAACACTATTATGCAACTAATAAGCCAAACTACACACTTCATGAACCAGTTTCCTTGGCTATCTACAGGCTTACTTCAAATTTAGTCAAAGGTCATTTAAGCATTTCAATAACGCTGCAAACTTTATATGGTGAATTCTCTTGAATGAAGACATATCTAAGAGTTACAGTGACTCTAAAAGTTAGTTACACCCACCTTTAAATCCACTTCAAAAACAGCATGGCTATGGGTTTCATTTATTTTTCTAGCCTTAAAGCTTATCTTGCTAGGGTGATAATGGTTATATAGACAGAAAAGAAGAAAAGATTCACCGAGGCCGCAGTTTCGAGGTCATGAACTGAGAGACTGTTGATGGGAACACGGCTTTCCCAGGGGAACAGAATCCACACTGGCATTTGTTGAGCCACGTCACTTCTTATGGTTGAGTCCACTTTCTCCCTCAAAGGGTCTTGTCAAGCACTTTCTTGCGTCTTCCTCCATCAGGCCCAAGTCTCAGGACATCCAGTCTCAGGATGATCCTCCTAAGAATAGTATTTATTTCGTCATATCCTATTAGCATCTCATTATAGTTAGAGTAACACAGGGGAATCCCCTGGTGGTCCAAAGGTTAAGACTCTGAGCTCCCAATGCAGGGAGCATGGGTTCAATCCCTGGTTGGGGAACTAAGATTTCACATGCTACACAGCGAAGCCAAAAAAAAAAATTGTAACATGTATATATATACTTTTTTTTAAAGAGAAGAATGCAGAGGTTTATTTCCTAAGAGAAAGGAGTTGAGTCAGCTGAGTCCCTCCAGTGGGACTACCATCCATCTTCCTCTAACACAGTTGAGGGCACTCTTTCTCCCTGGTTGTTCCATGAGATGACTGTGCAGTTCCTACTTCTCTCGAAAGCATGTGTGTGTTCACAATTCCCTGATGCCATCCTTCCCTCTTTACATGCATGCAGAGAGAAAACACATATCCGTATCCCATATACAGATTTATACTTCAGAGGTATAAATCTGTGTATGGGAAAAACAAAATGCTCATATGTGTTTACATTCCTCTACTTGTAAAAAATGAAAGTGAATTTAAAATGAAGCATATTCTATCACAGTCAGCATTCTTATGTTTTGATACTACATCTAGATTCATTCCTTTGCTTATTCTTCCAACACATGTCTATCGGTGGCCCATTATAAGCAAGACATACACCAGCTCCTGTGGTAGAGACTCCGTGTTCCTCTTTTTCTGATTCTCCTCCCCTGCTAGTTGTATAGGAAGACTATTCTTCTCTGCCCTCCACCCCTAGTAGTGCCATGTGACTGATTTTGGCCTATGAGTTGTGAGCTTAAACCTCTCTTCCAGGCAGGAACAATCACTTGCCACAGTGAGGCCCGGGAGCTCCCTGCTCCCTCCCAGTTCCAGCTGGAGGGGCCTCTGGATCCCAGTGAGGATGTCATGGAACAGAGCCCCCTGCTGACCTGAGATGGACATGTAGTGTAAGTGAGAAAGAAATCTTTCTTGTGTTCAGCCTTTGAGACGTGAATGTTGTTCGTTACTATGGCATAACCAAATCAATCCTGTTACACTTCTACTTCAGGAAATATCGGGGATAAATAAGCCTTGGTTCCAGCTTTACAAGATCTTGTGGTGCAGTAAAGGAGATAAGGCTAGAACATAGAAAGTTACGATGTGGGACCTACCTGGTGGTCCAGGGCTCCCGGTGCAGGGGGCCCGGGTTTGACGCCTGGTCAGGAAACTAGACCCCACACACCACAAGTAAAAAAGATTCTGCATGCCACAACAAGGGTTCTGTATGCAGCAACGAAGATGCCTTGTGCCCCAACTAAGACCTGGCACAACGAAATAAATTTTTTAAGAAAATCATGAGGCACAGAGCATAATAGAATTAAAAGCCAGAAGTGAAGTACTTACATATGACTATGAGACTTTATGTGCTATGGATATGGAATCATATTTAGAGTAGATGGAAATAGAGAAGAAATTCAAGTGTAAGCCGGGTGGTGGTAATGGCAGAAGCAATAGCATGGCAGAGTAACAGGGGGACTAATGAGAGGGGCACGAGAAAGGTATGGGCAGGCCCAGACTACTGGGGCCTCAAAGTCTAGCTGGGGATTCTGAACCTGGAAACTCTTAGCGGTAAGAAATGACACTAAGGTTCATCGCTACAAGATCTCTTCAAGAAAATTAGAGATACCAAGGAACATTTCATGCAAAGATGGGCACAATAAAGAACAGAAATGGTATGAACCTAACAGAAGCAGAAGATATTAAGAAGAGGTGGCAAGAATATACAGAAGAANGTGGTAACCTGCTCCAGAAGAAAGCTCACCAGAGAGCCTGATACCCAGTGGGCACTCCATAAAGGTTTCCTGAATTAAAAGACTGCACAAAGCCAAGGTTTATGGGAAAGGATATTGTTCATCCATGATGTGTAGTACATACATGGCTGACTCCTTCCACCGTAATCACCAACCAAACTTATTTTTGTTGTTTCACATTATACACAGGAATTAACACTGACTTTGGGATTGGTGCTGGAGAAGACTCTTAAGGGTTCCCTGGACTGCAAGAAGATCAAACCAGTCAATCCTAAAGGAAATCAACCCTAAATATTCATTGGAAGGACTGATACCGAAGCTCTATAATTTTTGGCCACTTGATGCAAAGAGCTGACTCACTGGAAAAGACACTGATGCTGGGAAAAATTGAAGGCAAAAGGAGAAGAGGGTGGCAGAGGATGACATGTTTAGATAGCATCACTGACTCAGTGGATAAGAATTTGAGCATACTCTGGGATATAGTGGAGGACAGAGGAGCCTGGTGTGCNCTGCGCGGCAGGGTCCCCAGGCTGAGCGCCAAACCCGACTGGGGCGGGAATGGAGCGCGCCCGGGGTGGCATGGAGGGAGGAAGCCTTTTGCACGGCCTGGCTCAGAATCCCCTTGGCTTTTGCAGTAACTGGGACGTGTGTGCGGACATGGTGGGCACCTTCACAGACACTGAGGACTCTGCCAAGTTCAAGATGAAGTACTGGGGCGTAGCGTCCTTTCTCCAGAAAGGAAGTGAGTAGTCAGTTCAGTAGGACTGTCTCGAGGGGGATCGAAGACATACATGGCCAATTGGCTGGGTTTCTTCTCCAGGGGCACCTTAGGGAAGAATGATCTGTACTAGCCAGAACTCTCAGCACGGCTGGAGGCTGGAGGGGTGAGACTGGAAGTAGCTAGGCCCCTTCACCACCTCCCATCCCCTCTCCCAGCTCAGAAACCTGGCCCAAGCTCAAAAGGACCTTGGGATTGTCACCTGACCACCTCCTGCCCGGTTACCCATCCTGCCAGCACCAGCGTGTGTGGCCTTCCCCCTGCTTAGACCTCCCACCTCCTCAAGACCCAGCTGCCACCACGGCTCAGCCTGGTGCTGCGGCTGCTGCCTTTCCTCCATTTCTTTGGGCTGAATCCCTGAAACAGCTTGACTGCTAGGCGCCCCAGCAGAGGCTCAGAGACTCTCATCAAAGGACACAGGGTTGGCTCACTCCCAGGTACCCTACCTGCCCATGCTGGGTGCTGAGAGTCTGAGCCAGGCCAGTGTTCTGGGTGACAGTGATCTCTTCCCTTTCTCCCAAGCCCTGAAACTCATATGGGAGCAGAGTGTTAAGGACTCTCAGAAAAGCATCCTAAAATTTAACCTGATACAAATTTATGGGAACATGCATTTACATGCTCTTTCTACTTATTTACATGCTCGTTCTACTTTTTCCTCATTTCTCCTAAGCTTCAAATCTAGAGTCTACTTGGTACCTAGAGAATAATGCAGGCCAGAGGGGCATATCATGGAATCTCACTTTTTTTTTTTTTTGACCATGTATGGCACGCGAGATCTTAGATCACCCAGCAGGGATTAAACTTGAGGGTTTAATTTAATTCCCCCCAAGACACCAGAGAAGTTCCATCATGGAATCTTAAAGATGGAGAGTTACCACTCTGAAGGGGGTTCAATATGCAGATGAATAAACTGAAGTCAAGAGAATACAGTGGTAGGACTTCCCTGGTGATCCAGTGGTTAAAACTCCTCACTTCCACTGCAGGGGGTGAAGATTTGATCCCGGGCCCAGGAACTAAAATCTCACACGCCTCATGGCCAAAAAAAAGACGTGGGGAGAGGGGAAAAGAGAGTGCTTTGTCCAAGGTCAGGCAGACAAGTTTGTGAGAGACAGTGTCAGAAGCCAGGGGTTCCAGCTCCCAGGTAAAAATTAGGTGGTCCTGAGCAGCAGGGACCTAATACAACCAACTTTTACAATTTTACAAAATGCTGTTGGCGCTCTTCTGGGAAATAGGCCCCAGGGGCCTGTTCAGGGGAGGCTTAGCTTGGTAAGCCAGGGCAAAGTGTCCTTTCACGTAGCCCAGGTACTCAGGGCTCCTCGACTTCCTCTACAGTTGTGTTAGATGAAATTTTATTTTTTATCTTTTATCAAATTGCTCATTCAATATTGATGTACACTATATAAAAGGACTTACTATTCAATACGGGGAAAAGCTTTTATCCTTAGAGATAATAAAGTTTTTTTTTTTTTTTTCAAATAACTCAGCAAAACTTCCTAAAGTGATGTATTTAGGATAAAAAATAAACTTCTGATAATGGATTATAAAAATCGATACCAGGGGGCACAAGATTAGTAATTTTTAGAATCTGCATCTTATCAAACAGNAATAAAGTTTTTTTTTTTTTTTTCAAATAACTCAGCAAAACTTCCTAAAGTGATGTATTTAGGATAAAAAATAAACTTCTGATAATGGATTATAAAAATCGATACCAGGGGGCACAAGATTAGTAATTTTTAGAATCTGCATCTTATCAAACAGATGAACATGGCCACCCCTGAGTGGTCATATGTCTGGCCTTTCCCACTCCAGCCTCTGACACCCACCCTTTGGGAAAGCCTGAGGGGTTCAGGAGTAGCTCAGTTCTCCTCGAGGAGGGCCTGCAGTGAGCTGAAAAGAGGGCTCACCACCCACTCTGATGCAGCTCTCCTGCAAGGCCTGGTCTCAGGCTGAGCCCCTCCTTGGCAGGGACTCCTGGGGTTCTCAGAGCCAAGAGGTACACCCAGAGGTGACTTAGGCAAGCATTAGAGATCTCCCTTACACCCTCAGTGCTGGGAGCTGAGCGTTCTTCTGCGTTCCTCCAGCACAGGACATGAAATAGAGCAGAGATCATCACTTGCTTCATGAACTGGGTGTGGAATGAAGACAGAAGCTTTGCATTTCCTGTTTCTTATCCCCTGTGGCCCCCAGTTTACGTAATGCCTGGAGACAGTGTGCTGTAGAGATTAGGCGTGGGGGCTCCAGAGTCAGATCAGAGCTTAATTCTGTCCTGTTCTTTGTGATCCTGGGTGAATTATTTAGTTTCTCTGTGCCTCAGTTTTATCTGGAAAATGAGGATGATAGAGTGCACTTTCAGTCGCCGTGAAAAATAATTGAGATGGAGAAGGAAATGGCAACCCACTCCAGTATTCTTGCCTGGAAAAGTCCATGGACAGAGGAGCCTGGTGGGCTGCAGTCCATGGGGTCACATTACTGAGCATGTGTGCATGAGGGTGGAGGGTGACGGGTTGGTAGCAATAGACTGGTAGAACTAAAAAAAAAAAAAGAAAAATAATTGAGAAAGCACGGCAAGTGTCCACACTGTAACTAACTGACACTAAGTGCTCAGAAAATCCTGGTCATGGTTATATATCAACAAGAATGTTAAGTAGAGATGTGACACGTTTTACCAAATGTGAGGTGTTTGGATAACAAAGGTGTTATCCTCATTGTTTTTCTCCACGGCAAACCTCTCACCTACATTCTTATGAACGTGGTTTCCCATCCTGCCTTTGTTGACCTTATTACCACCTTTATTTACACTTACTCTGCATGGCTTACATCCCAGTCTTAGGAAGAAATATAATCTAAATTCTTCAAGGGCTCTACTCTGCCTCTGTCAGGAGAGCTCTAAGCAGTTCTCTAAGGAAGAATATCTGATGTCAAAAGGTGGGCATCTTGTGCCCCTAAGGCAGATTCTACCCTCTTGCCAGCCTGGAGAGAGAAGTGAGTCAGGTCACCGAGCCAGAATTAGGATGGAGCCAGAAAGGCTATGAACCAGATCACGCAGTGGACTGAGAGGCAGGAGGGCAGTGTGGGTAGCGAGAGGACTGGGAACTGGTTGATACAGATCAATGCAAAAGACGCATGCTTATATTGTGGATCACACGTGTTGGTGGCCATCAACGTCAGCCACAGAGGCACGAGATGCTGTCAGAGAGTAGATGGAGAAGACAGCAGTAGACGGGTCTAGTCTGTGGTTTTGATGGGTCCACATTCTCGGTTGTTCTTATGAAAGATGCGATCACGTTTATCATCAGGGAGAGAAACAGTGATTAAAGCAAATGTGGTCCCTCCCGCCCTTGCCACCAACTCCAGGATTTTTTCCTCTCTCATGGTCCCAGTTTTCTAATTGCTGTCAGAACTCCACGTGCTCTCCTGCTTCCTAACTTCTGAACCCAGTTTGGGGAAGTGGCTGTTTTCTGGGGCCCGGCGCTAAGTTTCCCTGACATCTGAGTGTCTGAGGGAGATACAGAGGCCCCGTGGCTTTCTGCCCTGCAGACGATGACCACTGGATCATTGACACGGACTACGAGACCTTTGCCGTGCAGTACTCCTGCCGCCTCCTGAACCTCGATGGCACCTGCGCCGACAGCTACTCTTTCGTGTTCGCCCGAGACCCCAGTGGCTTTTCACCGGAAGTGCAGAAAATCGTGCGGCAGAGGCAGGAGGAGCTGTGCCTGGCCAGGCAGTACCGGCTGATCCCTCACAACGGTGAGTGGTGGGTGGGAGCAGGCTTCGTGGGTCTGCAGGCCCTGAGATGCATTACATCTGCATGCAGAAAAAAACAGGAACCTGGGTGCCCCTCTGAGTCCAAGTCTTCATCCTTCATAACCAGATCTTTCACTGGCCTTTTCATGGGGCTGATGCAGAAGGAATGGGCAAAAACATTTTATCCAAAACCCTGGCTCTTTGAGTTAAGTAAAGGGGTCAGTGTCTTCCTTTTTATCTGCTACCTCAGGCCCACTGTGTAGTCACATGATTTTGCTCCTGGCTGCACTGCCCAAAAAACCATTCTGACCAAATTAATATTGTTTGGGGATTGAGTGGTCCCAGTGAAGAGCTGGGCATTGAATGTGGCCATTGGTGTAAACACTTAAAGAGAGATAAGTTGACTAGCTGGTTTTCTCACGTTTTTTGAGATTCCCAGACCAGACCAAATGGTTAGTAGCTCACTGACGTCCGACTCTTTGCAATGCCGTGGACTGTGCCTACCAGGCTCCCACTGTCCATGGGATTCTGCAGGCAAGAATACCGGAGTGGGTAGCTATTCTCTTTCCAGGGAATCTTCCCAACCCAGGGATCGAACCCATGTCTCCTGCATTGCAAGATGATCCTTTACTGTCTGAGCCACCAGGGAAGCCCCATCGAATCTTTTTATGAATATCACCCTTGGCTAATCTTGCTTTAAAACCCAGTAGCATTCTGGAGGCGACTACACATTTTATTTTGAATAGACATTCCCATGGGAATCTGCATTTCAGAATCCAAATAAAGTAATGCTAAATTGTAAGGGAAAACAGAGAACAAAACTGAACTTATCTGCTGGTCATCTAACTAGCTAACCCACACTATACCAAACAGATATGAACCGAGGCCAAACACATAAATAAGATTTTGATGCTTCACCTGGGGGTAGCCTAAATATAGGGCAGACAAAGGATTTCACTCCAGCCGGACTCCCCGCCAAGTCCTCTGCCTGCCTCCTCTCACCTAATCCTGGATATACCTTATGAAGTAGGTTTTCTCATGATCCACCTTCTACAGATGAGAAAACAGGCTAAGAAAACATTACGAAAGGTGCCCAAGATGTTCAGTAGATAACTGAGCCAGGGTTGTTGTGTGACTCTGGAGCCCCCGTGCCACCACGAGATGGCATATGACAGAGGGCACAGTGAACGCTGCTGTGGTCAGGCCGATTTGGCCCTCACTTCCTGAGTCAGGAGGAGGTACCCTCTTCTCTTTGAAACGCAATGAGGCAAATTTAAGACAAAAAGAACACCACTTGATATGGCAGATCTTGTGCTCTTGGCCAGTACCCCATCACTCCCAGAGAAATCAGGGGGTTTCAGAAAACCTCGAAGACGTTTATGTATTACATCTAGCTGTCCCCTGACAAGAGGCATTTGAGCAATGCCAAGTCCTACGGCCATCCTAATATTGACTATCTATATTGAATACTGGGCCCATCTTTCTGTCACTAATAGCTTTGTTTTCTATATTTCAGGTTACTGTGATGGCAAGTCAGAAAGAAACATTTTGTAGCAACATGGAAGGTGTCCTTTCATTAGGAAACGTCCCATTCACCTTACTCAGTTCGGAGTTTAGTTTGCGTTACTTCCCCTCCCTGCCCCTCCCACCGCTNAATCAACTGTTTTTCTTTCATGCCCCAATTGAATTACAGGTTCTCTGTGAGCCCAAACTGCAGTTTCTTCAGCTTCAGGATGCCCAAGTGCAGGGTCAAGTTCAAGGGTCTAGTGCTCAGTAAGCATCGTTACTGACTGTGGGGTAGCGTCTTGGGCCGCATGGGTGCCTACAATCCCTGGGCAAACCTGTTGGAGTTGAGACTCCAAGGCTGCGTGTGGTTTGGTTTCTGGGATGAACTGGAACATTCCATGTCTGCGAGTGGCCCTTCTTCCTGCAGGGATCTGGCGTCATTCTCCCCCCTGAGAGGGAAGTGATTACACAGCATACCTGTGGCTGATGCTGGGCTGTTAAGAGCCCCGTAAAACTAAGGCAAAACTAAGGTATAACTCGCCCGTTAGGCCCTGCGCCTGAATGACTCTTTGCAAACATTTGCTGCGGGCAGATTTAGAGAAAGATCCTTACTGTTTTGAATCAAATTCCTGTTAAAAGCAGAGGCTCAAGTTTCTTTTCCTTGGTTTCTCCCTGCCCCTGGCCCCTGGTCGCTCGTTAAACACTCCTCCCTACTCCCCTCCCCTACACAGCCTGCCTGGGGGCCACATCCTCTTTTATGGGACTTCGGTGGCTCCTAAAGGCTTACATTCTCTCTCTTGTATGCAGTAGGCTGCTGGGGGAGGGGGCCTGAGAGGGAGCAGGGGCCCAGAGGACTCCCTGGGGCCACGAAACCAGTGAACACAGGCTTGGCTTCTCTGTTGTCATCTGGGGTTGCCAGGTCAGCTTGTTTACAAGCGGTGGTTGACTGACTACAACCTTCTTTCTAGTGGGAGGGAGCCAGGGGGCTTAACAAAAGCTAAGGGGAGACTTGGAGGCGGTGGAGTTGGAGGAGGAGGAGGAGGGTGGGGAAGGCTCATTCTGGGAGATGGAGTTTCCACTGGTCCTTGGAGGGAAGGACTTGGGCTTTCCACCTGTGTGTAGGTATGTGCGTGTACACATGTGAGTGTGTATCCCCCTATGTGCATAGATGTGCACATGAGTGTGTGCATTCAGTGTGTGATTGTGTGTGTGTGTCCTGCTTAAGTGAATGTGGGCATGCCTGTATCTGAGTGTGTGTACGAGTGCATCCACACTCTACGCATGTGTGTGTGCCTGTGCACTCCGGTGTGGGTGTGTGTGTATGTATGTGCATCGACACGCATGTATGTGTGTGCTTCTGAGTGCAGAGGTGTGCAATAGGCACATGTGTATCTTCAGTGTGCGTGCATGTATGGTGTGCACTCCTGTGTGTGTGCATTCATGTCCATCATACATGTGTGTGTGTGTGTGTATGTGTGTGTGTGTGTGTGTCTGCGTTTTGAGCGTGTTGCTGTGGGTGAGCTGGCTTGGGGAGCAGCTCTTTGGAGCGGTGGGAGAGAAAGGGTGTGGTGGATCCAGGGAGTTCAGCCACAGAAAAGAAAGTTGATAACCAAAGAATTTTGTTTGGATTCTTACAGGGCAGGGAGGAAAAGCACCCCTTACTGGAGACTCTACCTTCCTAATATAAAACAGAGACCAAGGGGTCCAGTTTTGTAAAAAGTGGGCTGGCCAAGGCCTATGCAAGAGACCATTTTCCCAGTAACTGAAGTCATAAAGAAACATAGAGTGAGTCAGGCCTTCTTCTCCCAAGACTCCCCGTTCTCTCCAGAGTCTCCGAGCCCTGTGCTGTGGTGTGGCCAGTCATTTGTTTGCAAAGTCAACTCTGATGGACAGCTGCTGGCCACTCAGACTAATGTCAGACCCAGTGAGCCTCAATGAGTGAGAAGCCTTATTTGCTAGGTCTGTTTGGCTAGACTCCACTTAAGAATCCTTTGGGAAGATAATTTGTGAGAGATTGGGGAAATTTGAATAGGGATTGGGCATTAGATGCTATTAGGGAATTTTAAAAAATATTTATATATTTATTTATTTGGCTGCATTGAGTCTTAGTTGCGGCCTGAGAACTCTTAGCTGTGACATGTGGGATCTAGTTCCCTGACCAGGGATGGAATCCGGGCCTCCTCATTGGGAATGCTGAGTCTTAGCCCCTGGACCACTAGGGAAATCACCGTATTGGGGAATTATTATTAATTTAGTTATATATGATAAAGGAACTTCAGATATGTGGGAGAATCCTCTTATTCTTCTTGGAGATACATGGCACAGTATTTAGTTGAAGTGGCATGTAATTTATCTATAATTTACTTTTAAATGGTTTAGCGAGATAGAGGGCAAAATGTTAACAATTGTTGATTCTGGGTAATAGATGTATTTCTGTTTCTCTTTGTGCTTGAGAATGTCAACAGTAAAAAAAAAATTAATGCTTTGGGAGAACACTACTTAAAAAATAAATCTAACCTGTTGCACGAAAAAAAAATTCTTTGATGTTTTCTGAAGCAGAGCCTTAGGATCAGAGAAGCTTCTTGTCTCTCCTGGTGCCAACCTGGAGCTGAGGCAGGTGGCAGGAATCAGCTTTGAGAACTGCATTGGTCCTGTGGGGACAGTGTGGGCAGCAGGCACTGCCTGGCTTCCTGATCTCTTCTACCCAAACACATCACAAATGTTGAGTTAGGAGAGTGGTTGACCTTGACATTCAACACAGGCTATGGCCTCTTCCGTATGTCTGGGAACCATTTCTCCTTAGAGTACAATATCACTCCGCTCCAGAAGTTTTCTCTTGCCCAGGAAGTCAGATCCCAGATGGAATTCACTAGGAGCAGAGACTGCTTTTCATCAGTCTTGACCTGTCCAAGTCCAAGCGTGGCAGTGAACTTGCTGTGGACCAGGGAGACAAGCATTATCACATTCAAGCTCACCCTGACCCTCCGAGATTGACACCATTCTAACTCCCACTTTACAGATTGGAAAACGAAGCCCTGAGAGATCACTTACTTAAGTGAAGTCACCTGGACAGGTGGAGCTGGCATTTACCCATGGGACCTGGTCTGTGGAATCCAGAACCAGCCTTCTAACTGCCAAACGTGTATGGTGGCTGTAGTGGCAGAGTCCATGCAGGGTCTGTGGCTTAATTCATGGAATACATGGGTCATTTTTCACTGGGCTTTCTTAAAATGCAGTGTCTTGAGAGCTGGAACAGCATCATCTCCACGAAACAGTCCACACCCTTAATCTCCCGTCTGCCCTATTTGGTGCCCCTCCTTTTTCCCTGAGCACAGGAAAATAAAGTCTCCAACAAGGTCAAGAAACTCCCCTTTATAAAACACACACCTTCCTCCATAAAGGCAAATGGTCTCTTTGCTCTTTTGTGTCTTTTCCTCCATCTTAAGGCTTCCATGGTTATTTCTTTGATCTTGCTGAGATAAAAATGTTCCAAGGGTGTGCATGTGTATTAGAGCGGCAGGCCTGGAGCCTTGTTTGGGGACCCCAAGCCCCCAGAATGCCACAGGATCTCCCCTGCAATGCTGTTGCCTCCCATGTGCCCCAGAACGACACATGTGCCATCAACACATTTTGATACATCTCCCAGGACCTAGTACTTTGCATACAAGCGGGCTTTCCAAAAACATTTGTTGAAGCAACACGTACTGGTTAAAATGCCTGACAGTAGAAAGAATCATCAAGACGATGTCTCAGATGCCACCCTGGAGACAGCGTGAAAATCTGAGACCATCTGTCAGGTTTCTGGAAGGCCCAGGGAAAAAAAAGCCATCAATTTTCCTGAAATAGTACAAACAGGATTTCCTGGAGGGAGCCAAACCGAGGAGCAGGCTGCTGTCTGGAAATGGAAAATGCAACCTTTGCTTGCCATTTGGGGCCGACTGGGTGGATTTCTGCTGGTGGCTGTGGAGGCTTCCTGTGTCCGGTGGGGCCCCTGGTCATTCAGCGGTGATCTCTGAGCAGGTGGGCACAGGAGAGCTGACAGACAGTTCATGCATCTGTAAAGACCTGGATGTGAATATCGGTAAAATTGCCCTTTACCTCAGGGGAGCCAGGGTTTGCCTGCCTCTGCCTTGGTACCCCTCCCTCTCTTCAGAAACAAGGTTACACAGTTGCGGTTCAAATCCAGGCTTCTCCAGTTACCAGATGTGTGACCTTGTGCCGGGTATGCTTTTTTAAATTTATTTATTTGGCTGAGCTGGGTCTTAGTTGTGTCACGTGGCAGCTAGTTCCCTGACCAGGGATCAAACCTAGGGCCCCTGCTATGTGAGTGTGGCGTCTTAGCCACTGGACCACCAGGGAAGTCTCTGACATACCCTTTCTGTGCCTCAGTTTTATCATCTATACAATGACCATTAGACTAGCACCTGCCTCATGACGCTGTCTGAGGATGAATGGAGCTCATAAAAAGAAGGCATTTGAAACAGTGCCTGGTGCACTCCCGTCTTTGCCAAACATTAGCTGTTTGTGTTTCCACAGTCACGCTGCCCCTTCACTCCTGCCTGGAGCCTCTCTGCCCCCACGCTTCCTGGTCCAGCCCCAATGTCCCCCTCTTGCCCACTTATCCACCCTGAAGCCCAGGGGTCTGCTGACCACCCGGATCTAAGAGCCCAGCGTCTGAGTTTCCCAGGAGCCGCTGTAACAAAGTACCACAGATCCGGAGGCTTCAAACTACAGAAGTGTCTTCCCTCACAGTTCTGGAGGCCAGCAGTCCAAAATTAAGGTGTTCACAGGGTTGTGTCCCATCTGAAGGCCCCAGGGAAGCATCCTCCATTGTCTCTTCCGGCTTCTAGTGGACCCAGGCTTTCCTTGGCCTGGGGCTACGTCACCCCATCTCTGCCTTTGTCTGCACAGGACCTTCCCCTCCCCTCTCCATGTCTTCCTTGGTGCCTCCTTTCTCTCCTTCTTATAAAGACGGTTGTCATTTTATTTATTTATGTATTTTGCCACCAAGGCACATATGGGATCTTAGTTCCTTGACCAGGAATTGAACCCAAGCCCCCTGCAGTGAAATTGTGGAGTCTTGACCACTGGACCGCCATGGAAGTCCCTTGTCATTGGATTTAGGGCCCATTTGGATAATCCAGGATCCTCACATTTCTAGATCCTTAACTTAATCACATCTGCAAAGACTCTTTTTTCCAAATAAGCTCACATTGACAGCATCTCCTCGGGCACATTTTCTGCGGAGGCCATTGTTCATCCCCCTGCTGCCGTCAACTTCCATCTCAAGAATGTCACTGGAATCTGTCACTTTCTCTGCATCCCAGTGGTCTCCAGTTCAGACCTGATCATTTCTGTCTGAGCCTCTCAGAACTCCCCACTTTTTCATCCTGCCTTTGGTCCCTTTCTTTCCACGCCATCATCCTNTCTGTAAACAAAAAAAACCCTTCAGTATACGTAAAAAGCATACATGGGGATCAGTGAATCTGCTTGTACTCAAATGTATGTCTTGTCTGGGGTTTTCTAAGGAATCATTTGAGGCTTAGGATTCCAGACTTTGACTTATTAAAATATGTATAGTTATCTGTTTCCAGTGATTTGGGTCTTTATTTGTGTCCATGTCCCGCGTAAGAGTGAAAATCCTGCTGGTGGTGGGATAGATGCGCTTTTATGTACGGGAGGGGTTCTTCTCTTCCAGCTCTGACCTTCGGCCTGTTCTAACACCTATCTCCTTTATTAATGACTATGTCTTCTCTCAACTTCCCGAAAAGGGGATTTCCCCATTAACCCAGGACGGCCTTAGTGACTGAGGCCTAAGGAGGTGAATGTGAGCCAGGCCAGCCGCTCCAGCCTCAGTCAGCCCAAGGCCTGTGAGGCGGGTGGATGGTGGCTCAGCCTCAGCTGGTCTGAGAGGCCGGGGTCTGGGGGAGCTCTAGGAAAGGTCCCCGGGCCTTATTGTCCAGCACCTAATTCACTTCACACTTCAGATGTGGGCAAAGTGTTGCGGGAGAAAAGGTCATAGGCTTCCCTGGGGGAATTAGGAGATGAGACCCTGAAACCAAGTGTTAGAAGATCATGGCACCCCCTACCTGGAGTGTCCAGGAAAAAGGGTGATGGGGGTGGAAGTAGGCATGCCTAGGGAAGGATACCAGTGTCTTATACCATTAGCAACACTTGGGAACACTAATATGTAATATAACTGCATGCAAAGTCGTGTGCCTCAATTTCCCAGGAGCTCCTAAGAGCCTTTTATCATCTTGAAAAGGCATCAAGGCTTTGGTACCAGAGTCTTGGTTTTGCATCAAAATCCAGCTCAGCTATAATTAGCTGTATGACTGGGGGCTGGTTGTATGATTTCTCTGAGCCTCACTCTCCTCTTATGAAATACGGGGAAGCAGTGTCCACCTGCTGGGCTGAAGTGAGGGTTCAGTTAGAGCACTTAGGAGCTGTGCAAACACTGGTGGATGCCAGGCTGATGTTTATGAGGTGTGTCCGGGGAACCTCCCGTGTGTGCAGAGACCTCTGCCTGGGTGCTGCCATATCAAGGGGCCATGAGGCTCCCAGGGCCCTGAATCACTGCGCTTTGTTCTTCCACCAAAGGGGGAGGAGGCAGGGGAACACGCACGGGAGAGCTCTGCCTGTCATTCACCAGAAAGGGGCTGCCAGAGCTGGGCTCTTCAGCATGCCTGCCACCCCGGAGACCTGTAAGACAGTCACACATCACTTCAAAAGGCAAGTTTAATTGACCAAATTTATTAACAAAGATGAACAAAGGATCCCTGTCCTCTTGTCCTCAGTTCAGTTCAGTTCAGTTCAGTCGCTCAGTTGTGCTCGACTCTCTGCGACCCCATGAATCGCAGCACGCCAGGCCTCCCCATCCATCACCAACTCCCAGAGTTCACTCAGACTCACATCCATCGAGTCGGTGATGCCATCCAGCCATCTCATCCTCAAGTCATCCCCTTCTCCTCCTGCCCCCAATCCCTCCCAGCATCAGGGTCTTTTCCAATGAGTCAGCTCTTCGCATCAGGTGGCCAAAGTACTGGAGTTTCAGCTTCAACATCAGTCCTTCCAATGAACACGCAGGATCGATCTCCTTCAGGATGGACTCATCCTCCTAGCCTTCCCCATTTTTGCTGCCTGCCCTCCACCCTATGGCTGTCAGGAGTCTCTGTTGAATCCTCTCTTTCCCTCACATTCTGTATCCTGTCAATCAATAAGTCATGTTTGCTCTGCCTTCCCAAAGGATGCCCAAGATCATTTCTCACAATCCCCTGTTGATGTCTGGAAGGTGGTGAGGGACAGGGTAGCCTGGCATGCTGTAGTCCATGGGGTCGTGAAGAGTTGAACATGATTGAACAACAACAGCAATGGCATCCACCTCCAACTTCCCCATCTTCCTCCTTTACTTTGGCAGCTGCCTAACTGGTGTCCATTTTCATTCTTGCTCCACAAAGTGCATTTCCTGAACAGGGCAACCAGAGTAATATTTAAAAACAAATAGCAGGTCATATCCGCATCCAAACGCAAATCTCCAGTGGCTGCCCACTGAACACAGAACAAATTCCGATGGTAGCATCCCTAGTCCGGTATAAGCCAGCCCTGTAACCCCTCTCGTCTCCACTGATGGCCTCCAGCAGAGCATCCCTCTGTTCTGGTTTCACGGACAGGGCCTGGCCTAGAGGAAGGTCTGTCAATAGTTTGTTTTGTGCACACCGGTCTTTCTGTCCCACAAGCACACAAGCCTCTTTGCACCAGCACCAGGGCCTGCTCCGTCTGCAAAGCCTCATTCCCCGGATTCACATGACTGGTTTGCCCTTTTGGCTCAAATATCACCCCTCAGAAAGGTCGTCCCAGACCCTTCAACACTCCATCTAAATTGTCATCACTCTCCCATTTTCTTCATAATGTTAATTCACTCTGTAACACCATGTGATCTCTTGACATGTTTGGTGTTTCTCTGCCCTGTCTGGAAGGTGAGTGAGCTCCATGAGGACACGGTCCGTGGCTGTCTGGTTCACTGCTGTATTCCCACCAAGAACATCACCCACAGCACGTGCTTAAGAGGCATCTGACAGGTGGATCAATGAAGGGAGTCACTCCTGCTCTGACTTTCAAATGTTTACAGTCATCCGACCTCCTCTGTGACTTCATGACAGAGCTTCTCCTATTATCAGTGACGAACAAAGTCACCTTTAATTCCTCGGAAATTAAAATCTTGTTCCCTGGAAACTCCTCAAGCACTCTTCACACTGATGAATGATCCTGCAGCCTTGCAAGTCCAGGGGTGGGGAGCGAGGGTGGCCATGACTCTTTGGAAGAGAAGACTGTCATGAGTCCAAGCCTCACTTAGAAGCCTGCACAGTGTGGCTTTACACATAGGAGATGAGATTGCTGAATAGTCAGTCACAAACAAAACTTAAATACATTGAATCATATTCTACACTGAAGAAGTTCACATTGAAAAGGAACCCACAGCAAATCTTTCTACACAGGATAAAACTGTTATACTGAATAATCACCCCCTTAATTTACCGGTGCTGAAAATGGGCATTTGCATAGGATATATTTTCTGAGAGCAGGTACCCTGGTGCTGAGGGTCATGGAAATGATCTCCCTTTGAAAACACACCACGGCTGGCCAGAGAGGGACACATAGATGCCTGTAGAGAAAAATGAACTAGCTGGAAATAACAGACAGATCATTCCTCCTGACAGACGTGTCTGTCAACATGGCTCCCTTTTCCAAGAAGAAGCAGCAGTGAAAAAACCTCCTCCACTCGTTCCTAAACAGGGACATGTTGTAGAGAATGGGGTTGACGGCCGCGTTGGCAAACGTGAAGGCCATCACCCAGAAGAAGAGCGACGGCCAGATGACCAGGTTCTGCTTGAAGTTCTGGATCAGGATGAGGAGGATGGTGATGATGATGGGACTCCACATGATGAAGAAGGATATCATGAGCAGGAAGAGGGTGCGGAAGAGCCGGACGTCCTGCTGGGACACACGCAGCTGGTGGCTCTCTGAGTAGGCCAGGCTCATCGTTAGCCTCTTCCTGGATGCCTTCGTGATCTGCAGGACACAAACAGAGCCAGAGCCACGGTTTACGGCAGGACATCAGCAGGTGTCGCTCTAGGAGGACCAGAGAAGACCCAGGAGCAGGAGCGAGCCATCCTCGCTTCACTGGGTCTGTTTGGCTTTGGAGCTTTGTGCAGAGAGGGCTCCCTCCTCAGAGGCCTGACTCTCCTCCCGCACTAAGGATGCATTGGAGAAATGGGGCAGCTGGCCTCGCTGGCCTCCTGAGAGTAAGGTCGAAGTAAATCCATGTTGCAAATAGTGTTGATGTACTGTGTGTGCTGTGCTAAGTCGCTCAGTCGTGTCTGACTCTTTGCAACCCCATGGACTGTAGCCCACCAGGCTCCTCTGTCCATGGAGATTCTCCAGGCAAGAATACTGGAGTGGGTTGCCCTGCCCTTCTCCAGGGGATTTTCCAATCCAGGGATGAAACCCACGTCTTTTACNTGGACTGTAGCCCACCAGGCTCCTCTGTCCATGGAGATTCTCCAGGCAAGAATACTGGAGTGGGTTGCCCTGCCCTTCTCCAGGGGATTTTCCAATCCAGGGATGAAACCCACGTCTTTTACATCTCCTGCATTGTCAAGCAGGTTCTTCACCACTAGCCTCACCTGGGAAAGCCAGAATGGGAGGGTCTGGAAGAGAGATGTGTGATCATTCCCAGAAGCACACTACTGTGGTCTGAATGTGTTCCCGCCAAGTCCACGTGTTGAAAGCTAACCCCCAAGGCTATGTTATGAGGAGCTGTTATTAGCAGCTGCTCCAAGTAGGTTAAGGGAAGAAGCCCTCATCAAGGGAATTAGTGCCCTTATGAGAGACCCCAGAGTGCCCCTTCGGCCCTCCCACCCTGTGAAGACAGAGAGAAGTCAGTCTGCAACCCAGAAGAGCGCTCTCATCAGGATCCCACCACACTGGATCCTGATCTTGGACTTCCAACCTCCAGAAATGGAGAAATGCATTTGGTGGGGGTTGGAGGGTATTGTTTATAAGCCACCCAGTCTGGTATTTTGTTATGTCAACCCAAACAGATAAAGATACACATCTCTCCCATTATTTCTTTTTCTGAAAGTGTTAAGTAATTGAGTATATAAAATCAGTATGTGCTCAAAGGTACAATCTGTTTCGGAACCATCTCCCAATCAGGAAGGTATGTTGGCACCACCAGCAGCTATATGGAGACCAGAGGAAGCCGCCAGCAGAGAGAGACAATCCCCTCACGTGGGCAAGCAGGCAGGTTCCTTGTCTGTGAGGGAGATGGGAGTCACTGACAGAACAGCCCTTCCTTCCCCCTTCCACACACCCACCCCCCAGTTCCCGTTCTGTGCTCTAGAGATGGGTAAGCTTTAAACTGCCCCTCAGATACATTGTTTGAAACAAGCAGGCATATCTAAAAAAGTGACTAGAAAGTTCTGAAATCAGATTGAGGTGTCCCTAAAGATTCCTGCTCCCAGTAAGAAAGAGGAACTGGTCAGATCACTGCTAGTGACATGTGTTGAAAAACTGAAACCATTTCCTGTTTGTACCCCCAGGTGAGAGATGACAACGGGTAGGATTAATATCTTTGTACACATCTTTGCACACCGAGATGCACACATCAGTAGAATAAATTCCCAAGAGTGGAACTGCAAGGATCTCTAATATTTTGTACTAACGAGCAGGGTCAGCTTTAGAGCCGAGGGATTGCAGGCAAGCAGGCTACTCTGGTGATATGGGTTCAGAAGGGCGTTCTGGACTCTTCTGTCAGGAGCCTTTGCAGGCACTGCTCTCTGGGCCTTCTGTCCAGTCTGTTCTGTTCTGTTAGAGGGTTTTGCTTCAGTGTCGGTCAGAGAGGCTGGTTACTGGTTGACAGTGGGCAGCCTTGCATGTGGAAATGCTCCATCAACTAAGGCAAGCTGACCAGATTAAAATAAAGCCACGCATGTCCTTTTATCCCACTGTCCCATGTAAAACTAGTATTTTGAGAAGAGACAAATGTTTCATAACATTTCAGAACCAGAGTACTGGCGCTGGGTGGGCCTGCTCAGACTTCACTCTGCCGGTGAGGCCTTCAGCACTGCTTCGTCTAAATGTAGATTCTGACTTTGCAAGGACCACACTCTGAGTAGCCAAGGCCTACGCAACCCTTCATTCTACAGGGAGGCAGCAACAGGCCCCCCGAGAGGGGATTTAGCCAGAGTACTTTGAAAACAGGAGCTGTGGAACTATTCATGTCAGGGAGCAAAAACCCTACAGAAGCCGGGTCCCTGAGAGGGAGGTGGGGCTGCCGTTCAACTGTGTCTTCCAGGCACAGGGTGGTGGGCTGACCTGGCCTCCCCAGAGGTTCCAAAGGGCCCGGTGCTCAGGCCCAGGCTGCCCTGGGCATACTTACAGAGCCCTGCCCTTTCACCTATTTCTAGTTGTCCTCTAGGTACAGCCAGAAAGCGGGAGGCCTGCCCTCCCAGATCACTTGCTCAGCTTTANACAGCCCGGATTTTGGCACAGGGCGACCGCGGAACACAGACCGGACCGAGGCACAGGTCGACCGTGGCACACATCAAGGACATCAAGCAGGGTGACCGCGGCACAAAGCCTGAACGTCAGTGAAGGGTGACCGCGGCACACAGCCCGAACCTCAGTGAAGGGCGAGCGCAGCACACATACTGGACCTCGATGCAGGGCAACCCTTGCACACAGCATGAATATCGACCAAAGGCAACCAAGGCACACAGCCCAGAACTTGGCGCAGGGCGCCCGTGGCACACAGCTGGAACCTCAGTGAATGGCCAACACGCCACACAGCATGGAACTAGTCACTAGCCTACCACGGAAAAAAGCCAGGACTTCAGTGAAGGGCGACAAAGACACACAGCCCAGACCTCGGTGCAGGTCATCCACGGCACACAGCCCGAACCTCAGTGAAGGCCGACCGCAGCACACAGCCCAGAAATCTGTGCAGGGCGACCTTGGCACAGAGCTCAGAACTCTTCACTAGCTAACCACGGAACACAGCTCGGTCTTCAGCGCAGGGTGTCCATGGCACACAAGCCGGACCTCAGCACAGGGAGACTGCCACACACAGCCTGGACCTCTGGAGAAGGCTACCGCGGCACACAGCCTGGACCTTGGCAAAGAGAAACGGTGGCACAGACCCGGGAACAGGTCGCAAGCCGAGGGCATAACACAGGCTGGACCTCGGCACAGGGCAACCGCGGCTCACAGCCCGGACCTGGAGAGATGGCGACTGTGGCACATAGCCCGGACCTCAGAACAGGGCAACCATGGCAAACAGCCCGGACTGTGGCAAAGAGGGAACACGTCACAGAGCCAGGAACTCGTTGCAAGCTGAGGGTGGAACACAGCCTTGACCTCGGTGCAAGGCGAACACAGCAAACAGCCCAAACCACAGTGAAGAGCGACCGAGGCTCACAGCATGGACCTCGGCGCCGGGTGACTGTGGCACACAGCACTGACCTCGGGAGATGATGACCGTGGCACACAGACTGGACATTAGCACAGGGCAACTGCGGCACACAGCCCACACCTCGGTGCAAGGCTAACATGGCATACAGCCCGATCCTTGGTGAAGGGTGACCGCGGTACACAGCCCAATCCTCTGTGAAAGGCAATCGCAGCACACAGCCCGAACTTCGGCACAGGGCGACCACGGCACACAGCCCGAACCTCAGTGAAGGGAGACCGCGACACACAGCCCGGAAATCTGTGCAGGGCGACCGGGGTACAGAGCTCGGAACTCGTCGCTAGCTGACAGCAGAACACAGGCTGTACCTCGGTGCAGGGTGACCATGGCAAACAGGATGGAACTTGTCTCTAACCAATGGCGGAACACAACCCGGACCTAGGCACAGGGCGATGGCGGCACACAGGCTGGACCTCGGAGCAGAGTGACCATGGCACACATCATGGACTTGAGAGGAGGGTGACCATGGCACAGAGGCCGAACCTCGGCACAGGGTGACTGCAGAACACAGGCCAGACATCGGCTCAGGGCGATCGTGGCACACAGAACGGACCTCAGCAAAGGGGGACCGTGGCACACAGCCCGNCCAGTATTCTACTTGCAACAACAGATATCTCATCCAACCAAAATATTAATAAGGTGACATTATATTTGAATATACCTTACACAAAATGGTCCTAATATACATACAGTACATTCCACTTAAGAGAAGCAGAATATTCATTTTTTCAAGTGCACACAGAACATTCCCCAGGGTAGATTACTCATTAAATTACAAAACAAATGTTAACAAGTGTAAGAAGCAGAATCATACCAAGTCTCTTTCCTGACCACAGTGTTATAAGAAATCAGTAACAGGAATAAGCTGGAAAAATCACAGATTTGTGGAAATTAATTGCCAGAATATCAGTGGCTCAAAGAACAAGTCAAAGGAGATATTTTTAAAACTATATTGAAATAAATGGGAACACAATATACCAGAGCTTATGGGATGCAGTAAAACAGTGCAACAGGAAAAAAGGTAATAGCAAAAAAAAAAAAAAAATTACATTAATAAAAGAAAGTTTATAAATCACAAATATACAACATAATGGTACATTTCAAAGGACTAAATGGAGCCCAAAGTTAGCAGAAGGAAGGATATAACAAAGAGCAGAGCATAAATACATGGACTTCCCTCTTGGTCCAGTGGTTAAAATTTCACCTACTGGTACAGGAGACACAAGTTCAATTTCTGGTCTTGGAAAAGCCCACATGCAACAGGGAAACTAAGCCTGAGCTCCATAACTATTGAGATGGTGCTCTAGAGCCCATGAGCCACAGCTACTGAGCCTGCATGCCCTGGAGCTGGTACTCTGCAACAGTGAGATGCCTGTGAGACAACTAGAACAGTAGCCCTGCTCACTGCAACTACAGAAAGCACACATGAAGCAACAAAGACCCAATATAGCCAAAAATGAAAATAATAAACATATGACTAAAATTTTAAAAATAAATAGATGATACAGAGAACAGGAAAAACAGTAGAAAGGATCAATGCAACTAACAGCTATTTTTTCCAAGATAAATAAAATTGAAACACATTTTACTAGACTAAGAAGAAAGAGAGACGATTTAAATAAATTAAATCATAAATAAAAGGGGACACATTATTACTGCCACCATAGAGGTAAAAAAGAGCACAGGAGATCACTCTGAAGAATTATACACCAAGAAAGTGGATAA
>SJYV01023610.1:591808-657421 GCA_006410875.1 Neotragus pygmaeus
GAGATGACACCATCAAGGTGTTGCATTCAATATATCAGCAAATCTGCAAGACCTAGCATTGGCCAGGGGATTGGAAAAGGTCAATCCTCATCCCACTTCTCAAGAAGGGTAGTACTAAATAATGAGCTTACCACCAGACAATTGCACTTATTTCCCATGCTAGTAAGATCATGCTTAAAATCGTGCATGTTAGGCTTCAGCATTATAAGAATCAAGAACTTCTGGATGTTCAAGCTGGGCTTAGAAATGGAAGAGGAACCAGTGATCAAATTGCCAACATTCTCTGGATCATATAGAAAGCTAAAGAGATCCAGAAAAACATCTACCTCTGTTTCATTGACTATACCAAAGTCTATGACTGTGTGGATCATAATGAACTATGGAAAGCTCTTAACGAGATGGGAATACCAGACTGTCTTACGTATCTTCTGAGAAACCATTATGCATGTCAAGAAGCAACTGTTAGAACTGTGTATGGAATAACTGATTGGTTCAAGATTGAGAAAGTAGTACAAATGGCTTTGTTGCTCTCACCCTGTTTGTTTAATCTATGTGCTGAGCACATCATGAGAAATTCTGGGCAAGATGAGTTACAAGCTGAAATCAAGACAAGTGGGAGAAACATCAACAACCTCAGATATGCAGATGATATCACTCTAATGACAAAAAGTGGAACTAAAAAGCCTTTTGATGAAGTTGAAGGAGGAGAATGAAAGAGCCAGCTTAAAACTAAATATTAAAAAAACAAAAACAAAAACCTAAGATCATGCCACCTGGCCCCATTACTTCATGGCAGATAGAGGGGGAAAAGGTGGAAGTAGTGACATATTTCCTCTTCTTGGGCTCTAAAATCACTGAGGATGGTGACTGAAGCCATAAAATCAGAAGACAATTGCTATTTGGCAGGAAAGCTATGACAAACCTAGACAGTGTGTTGAAAAGCAGAGACATTACTCTGCCGACAAAGAAAGGTCTGTATAGTCACCACTATGGTCTTCCCAGTGGTTATGTATGGTGGTGAGAACTAGACCATAAAGAAGGCAAAGCACCAAAGAACTGATGCCTTTAAACTGGTGCTGGTGAAGACTCCTGAGAGTCCTTTGGATAGCAAGATCAATCCAATCAATCTTAAGAGAAATCAACCCTGAATACTCATTGGAAGGACTGACGCTAAAGCTGAAACTCCAGTATTTTGGTCATTTGATGCGAACAGCTGACTCGTTGGAAAACCACTTGATACCCAAAAAGATTGAGGCAGATGAAAAAGAAGGCATCAGAGGATGAGACTTCTGGATAGTTTTGCTGATGCAATGGACATGAACTTGGGTAAACTTCAGGAGTTGGTGAGGTACAGAGAAGCCTGGAGTGCTGTAGTCCTTGGGGTCTTTAAGAGTCGGACAGGACTCGCTGACGTGAACAACAGTGACGGTAATGTTATATACTTGAAAATTGCTTCAAGAGTAGATCTTAAATGTTATCACCATACACAAGAAAGTAATTATATAAGAATATGGCAGTGTTAACTAAACTTATGGTGGTAATTACTTATGTGTGTGTGTGTGTGTGTGTGTGTGTGTGTGTATAAAGTCTTTACATTGCATGCATGCCTTAAACTTACATATATATCAATAAAATCTTAGTAGAATTGGAAAAAGATTTAAGAAAACAGATGTGATGTTTACACAGATATGGTTTTTAAGATTATGAGTAACAAAATGCTTAACATTTTTCCTTATGATTTAATCCATACAGTTTCTTTTTTAATACTGACAGCTTAGATACTCATATTTGGATTACAGCAAAGAATTTGTTTAAATAGGCAAAGCAGACTGTATACAAAGAATTATTTAAAAACTCTGAAGAATGTAGTTTTAAACAGTGATAATTCTGCATCTTTTAGCTTTTGACCTCATTGAGCTTCTTAATAAAAATTGTGATTGAGAATTTCCTCTGAGTTACCCCATTAAGAGTAATTAGAAAATAAATTAGCTTTCAGAAATATGAATTTAAATTATTTAACTGCTTTTCATAAAGTTTTTTTGTATAATTTAGCTTTTCTCACTGACACAAACCCTTATCACTCCCTTTCGTATTTGTATGCTAATTACAAATCGTAAAGACAAATGGATAATATGGTAAAACAAGCTAACCAATGGAAAAAGCCTTTTATGAAGATTTTAAAGTAATAGAAAGCAAGGTCTTGTAAACAGCTTTTAGAGGTGGGACACAATCTACTTTATATTTTCAAAAGATTTCTTTTTTATTTTAGTTACAGGCATTCCTCTGATAATTTTTTTTTATTATTTTTTTTAATGTTCATAGTTTATTTCATATTTGAATATGTTATCAATATTCAGTTCAGTTCAGTTCAGTCATGTCCTATTCTTTGTGACCCCATGAACCACAGCACACCAGGCCTCCCTGTCCATCCCCAACTCCCAGAGTCCACCCAAACACCTGTCCATTGTGTCAGGGATGCCATCCAACCATCTCATCCTCTATCGTCCCCTTCTCCTCCTGCCTTCAATCTTTCCCAGCATCAGAGTCGTTTCAAATGAGTCAGCTCTCTGCATCAGGTGGCCAATGTATTGGACTTTCAGCTTCAACATCAGGCCTTCAGAAATGAGATCTTTTGCATGATTCAGTTATAACCATGTAACCTTAGCAATCTGTGGTCATATAATGAAATGCACTGTCATTATTTCAGTATATTAAATGCACACCCAAAACAGTAACATATCTGAAGCCTATTTTGATCTGCTAATAAAATATAGCTTTCCTTTGAATGTTGTAAAAGGTAAGAAACTACTATTTAATTAATTAAAAATATGTAAAAGTCACTGCATTTAAAATGTAGAGGTATACAAGCCTTATATGTGATTAGCTCATTTGGTTAGAATACAATTTACCTAACAATAACTTATAAGGCACTTCCATATGCCAATTACTATTTCACACAATAATTTCAGTTTTACAGCTAATAAAACTGAGCTACAGAGAGTTTGTTAGTTTAACTTGGACCAAGAACTATTTTATCCATCTCAAATTCTTCAACTTGTAGTTATAATCCTGAGATGGAAGTTCAGACAAGTAAGAGAAAACTATCACTATCAATGGAAACAAAAAAGAAATTCAAAATGCTTCTAACTCATGCATTGTGAATTAAGTAAGAAAATTACATCTGGGTACAAATACTAACATATTTGACCTTGAATTTACATGAAATTATAATGAATTATAGTAATATTCCCAGTAACAAAAATAACTTAAAATATTGCTTGGTTTTCTGATCGGACTTCAACTAGCAATTCTGTTCTGGTTCTGCCTTCTTCCTGCAGTCCTTGACTTACCTTTCTTTTTAATGCTTAGATCTATTAACTTCTTAAGAATGAAGATGGGTTTCTCTCATGAAATGTCATGTACAAATCTACTGTTGTTGATTTATCAAATAGAATAATATGAAATAAATAGTAATATTTGAAAAATAATGTAGAGACTGAGGGTGCCATGGATTATGCGATAAATTGTATTAATGAAAGCAAGTGATGCAGAGCAATAATTATTAGTGACTTTAGTGAGCTCTACTAGACCAGAGTGTTAGAACATCATAAACAAATTATATAATCCAATTAATGATGGCACTAAGGCATCATAAAATATACCTTCCTCCCTTTATGATAATATTTGAAATATATTAATGCTAATGTCTCATTCTTAAATCAGACTTACTTACTTGCAATGTCTTGTGGTTTACTAAATTCATTTTGCTTTTTCAGTCATGGTCTAACTTCATGTCTTTAGTGACTACAATTTTAGACAATACAATTATCGTATGATTCCACTGATATTATAAATGTCATGGTCAAATTCTTTTTCTTTCGGATGAGAGTCGAAATGTAAAAGAAGAAGTTTTTGTGTTAAAATTTCACTATGTGTGTTTTCCTGAAAATGAATATTCTGAGGATCAACATTAAAAAATTAGAATAGTCCCTCTTCTGCTGCTTGTGACAAGCAAAATGTTTGTACAGCATGAAATTTCAAGAGAGCACAGTGCTCCTTTGATTGAGAGGTCAAATTTCTTTGAAATAAGGAACTGATTCAGAGAGAGAGAAAGTGTGTGTGTGTGTGTGTGTACACACGCATAAAAACAAAAATTCTAAATAAGAAAGACCAGGTGACTTTGAATATGCAAAGTGATATTCACAGGAATATAGAGAAGGGTAGAAGCTTCAGAAAATCTGTAACTCTTTCTTGATCTTTCTGCTTGATCATTTTTACATCAGTGTATTTCCAGACTATTGAAACCCTGAGACTATTGTGACTCTAAGCACTTTANGAATATGCAAAGTGATATTCACAGGAATATAGAGAAGGGTAGAAGTTTCAGAAAATCTGTAACTCTTTCTTGATCTTTCTGCTTGATCATTTTTACATCAGTGTATTTCCAGACTATTGAAACCCTGAGACTATTGTGACTCTAAGCACTTTATCTTCTTAAACCTAGAGTTCAAGGATTCTATTTGCCTCTAGTAAATTCAGTTCAGTATAGTGTATTTAGATTGGCATCTGGAATAAGAGTTTCAACATTCCAACAGACATTCAATGGCAAGTACTGTGAGTGCTTTTATTCTTAATGAGAATGCATTTCACAACCACAAATGTAACGATACCAGCTCTCATTGAAAATTTGGAGATATCCAAGGGATTCTCTACTACTTTTTGATCAAAGGGACCAGTAGCAATGACTCTCCAAACACATTCCACAGTAAATACTGTAAAAGTTAGGTGCTTTTATTTTGCCTGTACATCTTGCCAGACAAAATAAAATTATCATAGATTATCTCATTTATACTTGTAATCAGTCAGTTCAGTCACTCAGTCATGTCCGACTCTTTGTGACTCCATGGACTGCAGCACTCCAGGCTTCCTTGTCCACCACTAACTCCCAGAGCTGGCTCAAACTCATGTCCATTGAGGTAGGAATGCCATCCAACTATTTAATCCTCTGTCATCATCCCCTGTCATCATCCTTTTCTCCAATTGCCTTCAATCTTCCCCAGCATCAAGGTCTTTTCCAATCAGTCAGTTCTCATCAGGTGGCCAGAGTTTTGGAGCTTCAGCATCTGTCCTTCCAACTAATATTCAGGACTGATTTCCTTTAGGATTGACTGGTTTGATCTCTTTTCTGTCTAAGGGACTCTCAAGAGTTCTTAACCTCTATACTAAACTAGGAATCAATTCCTTTAACAATTTAAACACTTCCCAAAATATTTGAAATGATGAATAGTAATGATTTAGTTATTTGTTTTATTCATTTTCCTTGGAAGAGGATATTCCATAATTCAAAAAATATATTGAATGATTATATCAAATACCACNTCTCGTCTACGACCTCCGTCCCAGGGCAGAGATCCAACCCGGGACGTCTTACCACATCTGTGGTGCTTGCTAACTTTCCTTTGCTTAGTCTGGCCCTGTGTCCTTCTGCTTTTCCTGCAGGAGCAGTCTTCTGGCCACACAAAGAGTGCTTACATGTCTGGACATTTTAATAGTCAAAAGTCTTATCGTTAGCTCTGCCCTGGCCTTCCTAGGACTGTTGCCCTAAGATTCTTGAATCTCAAGAAGTGAAACAATTAGAAAGGAATTAGATTCATTCAAATTTGGGGCCAGATTAACTCTAAGATCTGAATGGCTTAAAATATCCTCTTTAGAATGCTTCTAACTAGCTAAAGGACATGCTGTGCCACGCTAAGTCGCTTCAGTCGTGTCTGACTCTGTGAAACTCTGTGGACTATAGCCCACCAGTCTCCTCTGTCCCTGGGATTCTCTAGGCAAGAATAGTGGAGTGGATTGTGGCGCCCTCCTCAGCTAAAGGATAGCCATTTTAATTGTCTTATGGTTACATGCAATTGCTTCTGGGCAGTAGTTTTGGTCTGGGCAACAGACACTGAATGGACAGAACCCCTTCCTTCCCACCGTGAATAACAGGAATTGTGATCACCAAGCTTTATGGAAGGCTCCCTGTGTGCCAGGCATGGTACTATGCATTTATTTTATACATTATCACATTTCATCTTCACAACTGCTCTTTGGATTTGTATTATTATTATTATCTTCACTTCAGAGATGAGGAAACTGCATCTCAAGAAATTTGAGTAGCTTGTTGAAGTCCACTCCACCAATGCTAAAGGGCTAAAGCCACCCTCTGGGAAAATCCAGCTCAATCGACCTGAAATCAGTGATTTTGTTAGTGATATCATAAATGGCTCCAACAGGGTTGCCTTCCTCCTGGCTCTTGTGCTGTGCAGTGGGGCTGTTGCTCAGGAAATGTGACCCACCATCTGAGACCCACATGCTCAGAAGTCCTGTTGGCACATCCAAGCTGGAAGGTGCTGTGTAGAATCAAAATTAGAATATGTGTTCAGGCAAAAGCTGGTTAATCGGAGATCTTGGATGGTAGACCTGGGAGGGGAACAGCTGCCCGAGGGGAGGTGGAAGGGCTGCAGGCAACATGGTGCCACTTCTGAATAGCCTAAGTGCAGCCTGGTGGGCACACAAGGATGATTCCAGCAGCAGCCTCGTTGCTCGTGCTCTCCACTTTGCTCTGCCAAGTCGGATGGAGTCCTTGGTACAGTGTCTTTTAGATTTTTTTTTTTTTGCCAAACCACATGGCTTGCGGGATCTTAGTTTCCTGACCAGGGACTGAACCCGGGCCCTTGGCAGTGAAAGCACAGAGTAACCACTGGACCACCAGGGAATTCCCTAGAAGTTTTTTGAGTGAATGATGTAAATGAAAGTTCGTATTTATTGAGCACTTCTTATGTGCCAAGCCTCTGTGCATCTCGCTTGGCTTATCTCTTTAAATTCTCCCAATGATTCTGTGACTTATGTACTTTGATGATCCCCATTTTACAGAGGAGGAAACTGAGGCTCAAAAAGGTTAAGGAGATTGCCCAACAGTACTCAGCTAAGCAGCTGCAGAGCTGGACTTCAAACCTTGGCAGTCTGTCCATGCTTAAACTAATTCCTTCCCACCCTATAATATCTCCAACAGTAGCAGTCCTTCTGTCCAGCCTGTAACTCCAAGCTCTAATGCCGGGAACATCCTGGTTCACCTCCCGTTGGCATCCTGCAGCGCTTTGTTTCAGGTGCTCACGTGGCACTTGCCACATATTCTCTGGTAGATGTTGAAGCATCATTCTTACCTCTGAGTCCCACAGGCTGCAGCTCCCTGGGAGCTGGGCAGCCCTGTGGCTTCTGTGGTCCAGGGCTCTGGCAAGCGCCTGACAATGACTATGAGCAGACAGCAAAACGGACTGACTCATGAGCCAAGTGAATATGTGGCTGGCTCTTTTTATAGCACCGACTGATGCTACCATTTCCTTCCATCCACAGTTTCCACAGCTTTGAGGGAGCGAGAAGGAAAATGGGCCCATTATAATCAAATGTGGCTCCTCCCCTGCTCCCTTCCCTACTTTAGATGGCATGACTAACCAACTTTCATTCAGGGTTTAAAGTGTCTTTGGCACTCAATGCTTGATGTACTTTTAGATCAAATTAAATGCTTGATTAACTTCTGAGGATTAACTTTAATCCTTAAAACGAGCCTCTCAGGTATGTTCTTTTATTTTGGGGACAAGAGACGAGGCTCTGAAAGGTAAAGTGACTTGCTCACGGTCTCATGGTCAAGATGGAGAAGCATACTTCAGGAGGAATACTCTTCACGGCCTGGGACATCCTGCAGCTTCCAGAACAGAGGACAGAGCTCCTAGGAATGTGGCCCACAGCTGCCCCCATCAGGGTCACTGGCGCTTAATACAATGCACATACGTGGGCCCCCCTTCAGACACCAATTCTGTGGATCTGAGTGGCCTTGGGAATGCGCACTGTTCATGAACTCCCTAGGTGCTCCTCAATCTCTAAAATATGAGAATTATGCATCTAGGACAATAGGCTTGGGGTTTTCCCCCAGTCCTCTGAAGAGTCACTTTTAAATTGTTTGACTTGCTGCCTTTGCATTCACTGAGCATCTGAAGGCCATGACTGAGCGAAGCTTCTCCCCAACCCATGCCAGCAGACCACAGCTGCAGACAGGTGAGTGTGGGGGCGGTCACTCCCAGTGACCCAACTCCAGCCCCTTGGGTCTCCTCTGGGGGTTGGTTGGTCAATCCACACCCTCCTGATCATTAGACAACAGACTCCATCTTTCCAGAGGGCCCACCTCTTCTTCATCACAGGCCAGCAGGCCCTGAAGCTAGGGAATGAGGACCAAGCATGGGCAAAGGAAGGGCCATGTGCTTACGACCTAACACCTTCACCTTTAGCTGAAAAGGATTTCCTTTCTCTTCTAAGCCCTGAGCTAGGTAAGGGTTTTCCAACGTCAGGCCAAACACTCACTCTCACTTCAACATTTTATTAAGCCCCTACTCTGTGGGCAGCACTTACAGGTGAGGGACGCACAGCAAGAAGCAAGGGAGCCCTGCCCTTGCTGCACTTCCACGCTAGGGTTTGGTGCAGGGAGTATAGGAGGGAAGGCAGGGAGACCAACAAACCTACAAGCTGTCCCACAAATCCCGGAGGTGTTTCATCTTTCCATGGTGATGGTTACGGGGTGACAGTATAAACCAAGCCCCACCCGTGAGCAAGGTCAGCCTGATCAAAGGCACTGGGGAGTGGCCTGGAGACTATTACCCTGGGAAACTGTTGATTGGAAAAAGCCACTGGAGATGAAGAGCATGCCCGAGTCAGGAAGAAAGAGGAATCTAGGGAGGCAGAGCGTGGAAAAGGCCATTGCCCTGAGCAATGGGAACAGCCCCGGAAATAAAGAGCCTGGATGAAGCTTGCTGTCACCTCTCAGCCAGGGCAAGCCAGCAACCCAAGCCAGCACTTGAAAGCAGCTGTTCTCAAAGGAGTGTCAGTGGAGCGCTGGCCCAGAGAGAGCTCTCTGGGGAAAAGGCGGTCTGCAGTCAGATTTGGCTGCGCTCCCTACTCAGTTCTGGAGCTGGAGATTCTCAAAGTTTGTTAGCATAACAAAGGATCTGAAAAGGCCTGCAGCAAAGAAGCCCACTTAACCTTGATTAATCCAGCATTTTCTTAACCTTGATTAATCCAGTATTTTCAAAGATCATGGAACCCTTCCTAACATTTAACATCGCATGGAGTTCTAGAGAACATTTTAGAACACTTCTCACTGCTTGTGAGGAATAGAAGTCAGGGTGATTTGAAGCAGACACCTTGGGCTTCCCTGGTGGCTCACTGGGGAAGAATCCTCCTGCCAATGCAGGAGATACAATCCTGACCCAGGAAGATCCCACATGCTGCAGGGCAACTGAGCCCATGCGCTGCAGCTATTGAGCCTCTGCTCTAGAACCTGGGAGCCACAGCTATTGAGGCCCACACATCCTAGGACTCACAGCGAGAGAAGCCACCATAACGAGAAACCTGTACTAAAGAACAGCCCCACTGTCTGAAATTTGAGAAAAGCCCACAATAATGAAGATCCAGCACAACCAGATTAATTAATTAAAAAAAAAAAAAAAGAGAGCAACACCTCTCAGGCCTCGAGACGGTGCTTGAGTTAGAGTTAAGAGTTAGAAGTGACAGGTGTGAGGTGGGGCTGCTAGGAAAGTATACCTCTCCTGTGGCTCCAAATGATATGCTAATTGTTTCTCTATAAATATAGCTAATTAACACTGATATTCAACTGATTTTCCAGAGTTACACTCTTGACAGAAAAAGCTCGGCAAAAAGGCTGATCAGTCTCTCAGTTCTGAATATCTTCAGAGGGAGAGAGAGATGCAAACTAGGAGGCTCTGCCTAAGTTCTCCACCTGGAAGCTTACCTGCTTCCAAGTTACCCACAGGTGCAAAATAAGGACAAATGTCACAGTTCTCCTGGGAAAGGGGCAATAGTTTTACCAGTGGAGTGGAAAGTAATTTTCTGAAAGTCTTATATTTGCATGAATGTTGTGGACATTTTATCTCTTTCGTATTAAAGTCTAGCAGTCTATTCGAAACCTAATATCTGCACTCTCATTTTATTGTGTTAAACAATGCACTGGGACCCGTTTGGCTCCAGAGAAAACTGAGGCCCACATTCATCAAGTGACTTTTCTAAGGTCACGCAGTAATAAAGCTTGGACTAGAGTCGGTATCTTAAGACTTTGTCCTGTGGTTTTCCCACTGCCCCAAAGAAGAAGGTGCTGTTGGCCCTTTCAGGGTGATCCAAGTTTGTTTCTTACTCATTCAGTAAGGGTTTATTGATCCCCTACAATGAATAATCAAGGCTCTGTTTTAAGAACAGGACTATGGCAGTAAACAAAATGAAGTCTCTGCCTTTGGAGAGCTTGCATTCTAGGGGACAAGACAGATGATAAACAAGTAAAAATACACATATGGAATATGACATGGTTGGAAGTGCTTTGAAAAGAAATCAGGGTGAGGGACTAGAGAATGAGGGGGACTCTCTGGAGAAGAGTTTCTTGAGCAGAGACCTAAATGAAGTGGGAACTTGTCCCACACAGAAGCCTGGGGGTAGAGATCCAGGAGAGGAAATGGCAGGTGCAAAGGCCCTGAGGCAGAGTGTGTTGGCATATGTGAGGAACAGCTCCAAGGTCACAAGGGAGATGGGGGAGAGAAGACAGGTGAGAGGGGCAGGCAAGGGCCAGATCACACGGGGCCTTGAGCAGAGAGTTTTAGCTTTTCCTGAGTGTGTGAGGGAAGTGATGGGATCTAAATTACATCTTTGACTCATTGCTCAGAACACCGTTTCCTAACTGTGAGTCATGGTGGACAATCTGATTCATCCAGGAGCCGTCCTGGGATCTGTGATGGGAAGAACGGAAGGCTGGCAGTGGGTTTCTACGTAGTGTCTGGAATTGCAGTTACATGTGGACGGATAAGAGGACCCCTCCCCCAACTCCTCAGGGCTCAGGGATATTTCCAGGTGAGCCCTGGCATGAGGAGAAGATGGAGGGGGTGGGAAACCCTACCAGAGAAGAAGTCATCCTTCTTCAGGAGGCGGCTGAGTAGTGTGAGGCACAAGTGAATGAGCCAGATCGGAGCCCTCTCAGCCTCTTCGGGGCTCAGGGGTGGGACCGCCCAAGCAGGAGACATGGATGCCCCTGCCAGCGTCTGCCCAGCCCTCCCCCAGCCAACCAACCAGCCCTGCCCCACCACCAGGTCCTGGTTCCTGCCTTGCCCCAAATCTGGGCCCTGCTGTTCCTTCTCTGAAAAATCTCAGCGGTACCTCCTCCCAGCCTGCTGTGAGAGGATGTGAGGGGCGGCCTTGCCTGACAATTGACAGCAGCAGTGATCTCTTCATCCCCTGCTACAGGCAGGTGTGACACTCTCCACAGCTGCACCGTGAGTAACTCCGATGTCTCTCACAAAAACCTTAAACTACTGGACTTTTGATTATTATTTTGCAGATGAGGGAACTGAGGTTTGGAGAAGGTAAGTAACCTGCTGAGGCCACGCAGCAAGGAAGGGGCAGATTCAGGACTGGTTATTAAAACAACACTTTCAGGCCTCCTTCTTTTACGTCCCTTTGTCTTTTACAGCCCTTTGCTTTTCTCCTTTTCCCCTCTTTTATTCTCTTTTAACAGTTTGCAAAGTGTTCTCACACAAAGCCTCACCATGGGTTTCACTGCATTGAATAGCAGTGAAAACTGTGTCTCCCCCTTCCTTTTCTTGTGTTAAAACTCTTTCTAGATTGTGAACTGCTCTTGACCAACCTCCACCGCCACACCAACACTTCACACAGCAGATCCTTGACAAACGTCTGAAGAATTAAAGCGTTGGAACTCTTGAACCAGACTGCTTAGGTTTATGTCACGATACGGCTGCTTATGAGCTGTGCGAGCTTTCATAAATTACTTAAGTTCTCTATGCCTACGTTTCCTCATCAGTAATTCTGGTTAGGAGTAGATGAGTTCCTGACACATGTAAACACCACTTGTTAAAAAAAAATTTTTTTTTTAATAAATTCATTCTACAGGGCTTCCCTGGTGGTCTGGTGGTTAAGACCTGGTGGTCTAGTGGTCTTGTGCCTGCCAATGCAGGGGACACGAGTTCGATCCCTGGTCCCAGAAGATCCAACGTGCTGTGGAGCGACTAAGCCCAAGCGCCGCAACTATGGAGGCCACACGCCTAGAGTCCATGCTTTGTAACAAGAGAAGTCGCCTCCGTGGGAAGCCCACACGCCACAGCGAATGGTAGCCCCCCCCCACCCCACCATAACTAGAGAAAGCTGGAGTACAGCAACAAATACCCAGTGCAGCCAAAAATAAGTAAATAAATAAACCCTAAAAAAAACTTCAATCTACAATTTTCTTTTTTCCCTTGCTTTTTTCTTTTAACATGATGATAGTAACTAAAGCTCACAGAGCATTTATACACGCCAGACTTCTACTCTAAGCACCTGGTAGGCCTCGGTGCCAGGCTTGAATCTGCCTCACACCTTGAACAAGCCTCAGGTGGCGTGTCACTTAAATGGGTCACAAGTCAACTGGTGGGGAAGAGCCTCGGGATGAACATGGTGGTCATCTCTCACAGAATCCAAGGACTACAAGACTCAGATGGAAAATGGCTCGGTTTGGGGTTCTAAACCTCTAAGCAGGTCACAGATCTTTAGCTACAAAGAAAGGGCCGTAAAAGTGGCCAGACAGCAAGCAGGACCTAAGGGCCCGACTTCAGTATGCTCGTTTACCATATGACCCACCACATGCTATAAAACCAAGATTCAACAACTGTAAACACTGGAGAGGACTCAGAGGTTTTGTATTAAACCTTATATTAAACCTTCTAAAGCGAGCGTGAACACAGGCAGATGCCGCCTTTGCCTGGGCCAGCATCTCATATGCAAATATGCTGCCTCAAGGGGTAAGAAAGAAGCAGGCTGGCAGGTCTTTTTTACCTCCCTGTACATAGTCACACTTGAAGGAGGAAATCATTTCCTGTTTCAGTGCCCTGATGAAAGGCACAAGCCCTGGGTGTGAAGGCTAGCAGTGGACGGAGACAGGAGGGCTTCTGGTGAGGCTCAGCTTCTGGGAGCTGCTTCTAGGAGTGTGGTCAGTTTGTGAGCTGTGTGTGTATGCTTTCTGTATTTATATTGTACTTCAATAAAAGTTTTTAAAAGTGTACATTCTTTATTGCTACACCGCTGTTTGTGACAGGGAAACAGTGGACACAACCCAACCCAAAAGCTCATAAAATAAATTATGTCACATCTGTATGATGGAGGACCATGAAGTCATTGCAAATAATGAGGCAAAGATACGGGAACTGATACAGAAAGATGTCACGACATAGTCCTAATCAAAAAAAGGAAGTTACAAAGTAGAAAGCATTATCTCAAATCTGAAAATAAAATGGTTGAACCATGGAAATAGTTGATACTTAATAGTTGACCATTTTATATGGTTCTCTCTCTCTCTCTCTCTCTATATATATATATATACACACATATGTGTGTGTGCTTATATGTACACACATGTACATATTCACATTGCATATAAGTATGTATAATATAAATATATAAAATATAACCTGAAAAAAAATTCTGTAAACTGCCAACAAAGGGGGTAGACAAAATTGTATTTAGTATCTGTGTTACATATTTCTATGTCTTTAATTTTTAATAATGAGTTATATTACCTTAGTGATCAGCAAAAACAATAATTATAGCAATCACAAAGATAAAACTTTTTAAAAATACCAAACTTTTGTCCCTTAGAGGGATGGATCTGGGGAGTGAGCCAGGATTGGGCTGATGTGAATTCTAAGGTAACTTCTGACCCAGAAATGCTAAGATTCCATCTGAACCTGAATGAAGTTCAGCCACTGGGCTTGAAGCAAACGTACCTGTAAAATTTTGGAGTAACTGATCACAATAAGCAGTCCTGGTACCAAGAAGTTGAAAACAGCAAATGACACATCCCAGGTGATTTCTCCGCCAATACTGGGCCAAACCAGCGTGCAAATCAGAATTTCCTACATACAAAAAGGAAGAGAAGGTCATTTAATGTGGGATTCTTATTTGGCCTTTAGTTCAATCCCAATTGAGGTTATCTGGCACTCTTATGCTGTTGTATTTTGATGTCATACAACTGGTATGACAAGAAACCCTAGAATCCCTTCTACTATCCACACAACCCCACTTACAAGTCATTTGCCTCAAACCCTCAGAATCACCGTGATTATTATTCCCATTCTCCAGTGGAGGCACATGGGCCTCAGGGTCCAAAGGCTGGGGAGACCTAGGCGTGATTTTGGATCTTGGCTCCATCACACGGATCCTGTCCAGAGGCATGATCTCGGATTCAGTGCTCTACTTCCTTGGACTGAGCTGCAAAGAGCTATCGAGGCTTCTCTTCCAAATCCTTCATTTTACAGGAGAAAAATCTGACCCCTGAAAGTTTACGTAGATTGGAAGAGATGTGCTACAGGCAAACATATAAAACCAGGTGCAAGGTTTCAGTATAGTCACACTCCTGAAGGCAACACGGTCTCCAATAGGGCATTAAGTGTTCGTTTGGGGGATGTAAGGCAGCCATGATTTACCCCAGAGCAGTGCTGGAGCCCAGACTTGGGAACTCTGTCCTCTCCTGTGGGGAAGCACCCAACAGGCTTGGAGCAAAGGTGCAGCCACAGACATCAGTTAAGTACGTAAAACCACTGAGATGGGACTGAAGCGTGTGTAGGTTTGTGACCTTGCCGCTATTGCTATCACTATGTTGTGTTGAATTCAATTGTTTGACACTAATTACAAACCCCAAAGCCACTGGGAACTCACTGGATAGTTACTAAGAGCTGCTACAATAATTTCTCCCAATGAATAAATAGGTTAAGGAAAAGACTTCTATCTATCTATCCTCCCAAACATAAATCTCCACCATCTGCTTGACTATAGGACAAAACTATTTAGAAAACAAGAACCCTACATACTTTCAAACACGTAGAATAGATTTTGAAGAACACATTCTCTGTAAAAAGACCACATTATTGATTTTTGGTGGACAGGGCATCGTAACCACTATCCAAAAGCAGCATCATCAACCACAGCATCATTCATTCATTTGACCAACATTTATTGAATGCTATTCTAAGAAAAGGGTTTCCCTGGTGGCTCAGTGGTAAAGAAGCTGCCCGCAATGCAGGAGACACTGGTCCTTGAGTCAGGAAGATCCCCTGAAGAAGGAAACGGCAGCCCACTCCAATGTTCTTGCCTGGGAAATCCCATGGACAGAGGAGCCTGGAGAGCTACAGTCCATGGGATCACAAAGAGTTAGACATGACCCAGTGACTAAACAACAATGGAGACTAAGCAAAGGCACAGAATTTTTATCATTTTCTAATGTGTATCAAGGAGAAGGCAATGGCAGCCCACTCCAGTACTCTTGCCTGGAAAATCCCATGGATGGAGGAGCCTGGTGGGCTGCAGTCCATGGGGTCACCAAGAGTCGGACATGACTGAGAGACTTCGCTTTCGCTTTTTACTTTCATGCTTTGGAAACGGAAATGGCAACCCACTCCAGTATTCTTGCTTGGAGAATCCCAAGGATGGGGGAGCCTGGGGGGCTGCCGTCTATGGGGTCACACAGAGTTGGACACGACTGAAGCGACTTAGCAGCAGCAGCAACGTGTATCAAAAATAAGTGGTTGAACTCTAAATACAATCAAATAATCACCCCTTTTCCTGATCGGTATTAACAAAAAATAGTAACATCTGAAATTCACTGAGCATTTATTCTTGAGCAGGAAACACTTTACACACATTATCTTATTGAATGTTCAATACAGCCTTTTTTGAAGTGTATAGTTATTTTCCCCAAATACACAGAGGAGGGAACTAAGGCTTAGAAACATTTTCCTAAAATATTAGTCTAAAACACTAAAGATATAGTCCTTTTTAATCATCTCCAAAGAGCTGGGTGGTTATAAAGGATATCCTGGGATCTACCAAGAAAACTCTAAGGCAAGTCAGGCAGGGAAGAATGATTTAGTTATATTTAATGCTGGATCATGGAAAAAGCAAGAGAGTTCCAGAAAAACAGCTATTTCTGCTTTATTGACTATGCCAAAGACTTTGACTGTGTGGATCACAATCAACTGTGGAAAATTCTGAAAGAGATGGGAATACCAGACCACCTGACTTGCCTCTTGAGAAATCTGTATGCAGGCCNATTAAGAGCAATCAACACATATGTACATGGTAATTACCATGACCCAGGCACTGTTTTAAGCAATTATTTGTATTAAGCCATTTAATTTTCATAACAATCCTGTGAGGTAGTGTGGTGTTTATAAAATATGGCTGCAAATTTTTTTACACTCTTCCCTTCAAAAAGTGGAACCTAATTCTCCTCCCCTTGCTTGTGAGTTGGACTAACTTTGCCTAATGAATGGATATAGCAGAAGTGATACTACTCCCCCAGTGAGGTCACTAAAAGCATGTGACCTCTGTCTTGCTCTCTCTCTGGCATCACTTGCTCTGGGGGGAAAACAACCACCATGCTGTAAGGACACTCAAGCAGCCCACATCCAGCACCACCATGTCAGCCAGGTGAGAGAGTCACTTTGGAAACAGCACTTCCAGCCCCAGCTGAGCCTTCGGGTAATCATGGCCCTGGCCCCTATCTGACCAAACCTCTAGAGAAACCCTCTGGCGGAGTCACCCAGATAAGCTTCTACGGAATCCCTGAACCACATAGAAACTGAGAGATAATATATGTTCATTGTTGTCCTAAGCCACTAACTTTGGGAAAAATTTGTTTCATATTATAGCAAAGATAATGAATGCAAGTGGGTACTTTTAAAAGCCCATTTTACAGATGTGGAAACAGAAGCCTAGAGAAGTAACGGAATTTGCCTCAGGTCCTCATAAGTATGGTCTGAAACCAGCCCGTCTGGCTCCAGATACCACGTTCTGCACCCTACGGTGAACCTGGCAAGACTTGAAACCATGAGAAAACAGAAGCTTGCCCAGGAGGCGGGGCCCAGTGGCCTCAGCAGTGGTTCCTCTGCTGATGCTCCTGGTCCTGCCCATTTTATCAGCTGGCTGTAGTCCTCCTGTCCGAACTGGGAGTTACCAGGAGCCTTTTCAATACATTTCCTTCCTGCTTGAATTGGCCAGAATTAATTCCTATTGCTGTTGCCAAGATGGCTAACCTTGGAAGATTGGCCCTCCCCAAACCTTGATGTTTAAAGGTGGTCTTTACTTTAATGGCAACCAGATTGCCTCTAAGATAGGACCTTAAACTCACAAAAGGGAATTTGGTGATCACCTGGCTCCATTCTTCCAAGGAAAAGCTGCAACTACAAATTTTTGTACTCAGAAAAGCAATTCAGATAAGGTCCATTTCTACATAAATGGCAACTTTTCTCTGTGTCCCCCTCTCCCTGAGGAGCCAAACTGGGCCATCTAGGAAGGACAGTGGGCCACTTAACACGCACTGATGGTTCCATCCTTACCACATGCCAGGCACCAGTCCAGGCTCTAGACATGTGAAGATGGGGGGGTGGATGATACCATCACAGTCCCCAAAGAGCCTTCTGCAACTCAAGATGTGGCTTTATTGAAATTCTGTGTGTATCCCAAGGAGACCGTGGGCCAAGGTCTTACACAGTATATTGCAAGATCCCTCTTGCATCACTTATTTTAAAAAAAAAAAAAAAACTTCTTTATTCCTTCTATGTTTCTGATTATAAAACAGTAAGATCTGGAAAATATAAGAAATTATTCAGAGAAAATAAACATAAACACATATAAGAAATAACTCAGAGATAACCCTGTGAAATTTTGCTGGATTTCCAACATTTTTCCTATGCATCTGAGGCTGGCTGTAGGCATACAGTACTTTACAAATTGGGGGTCAGGGTACACCCATGAATTGGTAATATGCATTTTTAAAGTTTCCTGGAACATTATTTTCCTGCTTTGTATTTCAGTTCCCCCAATGCACATGGCTGCCCCATGATGGACCTCTTCCTGCCGAGAGCTTGGCTGCAGGTGGGGGAAACACCCAACCACACATACCCTCCAGCAATGGCTCTCAGACATCCATCCTTGCTTCCCTTTACACTGGCCTAAAGTGAAACAAGAAAAATATAGTCCACGTAGATTTTCATTGCAGGTTTCCCTGGTAGCTCAATGGTAAAGAATCCACCTGCCAATGCAGGAGACTCCGGTTCGATCCCTGGGTTGGGAAAATCCCCTGGAGACAGAAATGGCAACCCGTTCTAGTATTCTTGCCTGGTAAATCCCATAGACAGAGGAGCCTAGGAGGCTATAGTCCATAGGATTACAAAAGAGCCAGACACGACTTAGCAACTAAACAAGTTCTTCTCAAAGCTAAATATGTCCACTTTCAATTGTAAAATTATGTTCTGCTCACTTTTATGCTAAGCTTCTTTTTATTTTAGGACAAAGTATCTTTAGAAGAAACAATCCTATGTAAAAAGGGAGAAGGAAATGGCACCACACTCCAGTGTTTTTGCTTGGAGAATCCCAGGGATGGGGAAGCCTGGTGGGCTGCCATCTATGGGGTCACACAGAGTTGGACACGACTGAAGTGACTTAGCAGCAGCAGTAGCATGTAAAAATCCTATGAGGACTTCCCTGATGGTCCAGCGGTTAAGTATCTTCCTACTAGTGCAGGGGACACGATGGGTTCGAGCCCTGGTTGGGGAAGATTCCACATGCCTCAGGACCACTAAGTCTGTGCACCTCATCTACTGAGCCCACACTCTAGAGGCTGACCGGGCCCCGGGATACGAGAAACCACTGCAACACGAAGCTTGCACACAGCAACTAGAGGAGCCCCCACTCGCCACAACTAGAGAAAGCTTGCACACAGCAGTGGAGACCCAGCACAGTCAAAAATACATAAATAAATGCATTTTTTAAATGGACTAAATATTTAAAATCACTTACTTCTTCCTTTGAAGAAAAAAAAGAAACAAAAACAAAAACCTATGAGACTTGTTACGATTTATAATAGAAAATATTATCCTGACCTGGAGAACCCCAGGGACGGTGGACCCTGGTGGGCTGCCGTCTATGCGGTCGCACAGAGTCGGACATGACTGAAGTGACTTAGCAGCAGCAGTGAGGTCCCAAAGACCAGGAACTTCTGCTCCAGGCCTCCAGGAAAACTCAGTCTAGGCTCAGCAGCCCAGACCATGACAATAACAAGAATGCATGAATTTATATAAGAAAAGACCTCCACATTAAAACCCCTCTCGTGTTCAGGCTCTGGTCTCCTAGGGACAGTTATCCAGGGCAGGTAGTATAGTCTCTCATTCTACACGTGAGGCAGTGGAAGGACCCAGCAGGGCAAGGGGAGAGGGTCCAGCTTCCATGGTTGGTTAGGCCCAACGGAGCAGACCCAGGTCCCTGACTGCCATCCCAGTGACCTTAGACGGGTTCTTAGATGGGCTCTTCTTGGAATCACAGCAGTTTTGAGGTGACAGCAGGTCCCACTCAGAGCAGAAATAGGCAGTTGCAGTATTGAACTTGATGGAATATTCTGGAATTCCTCTCCAGGAACCACGAAGTTACTACCCACTTAAGTGGCCAGAAACCCAGGCCTGGGGGTTTCTGCCACTGCTGGGGAGGTGCAGACTCTGGGGAATCTAGGCACAAGCAGCCACAAGCCCAGCAATGAAGGTTGTCAGGAAATGCCTGGTCATACGGGTGGCAGCCTCCCAGGCTGGATGTTGGTTCTGAGGCTGATGGGTAGCCTTTCAGGAAGGGCTCCAGGGGGTAATGAAAGGGGCTCCCCAGAGCCTAGGCAGTGGTTTATGGGGCATACTATAATGGACAGGATGCTGGATCCACCCAAGAGCCCAGTTCAGGAGCTGCTTGCCCTCGGGCACAGCCATCACCTTCTGGAGCCTCAGCTTCTTGTCTCACAAAGGAAAATATTAAACAAAATAAATTTTAGAAACCTAGCTGCCAGCGAGAGTCTGGTGGCAGAGCTGGGGAATACTTTTAAAGCTGCTCCACATTGCCCCCTCGTGGCATCTGACTATGGTCCCTCAAAGCTCAGGTGTCCATCCATCCATCAATCCATCTTTTCTTCTTTCCATTCAAAAACACTAACAGGCACTCCGCCAATCATTGAGGATGCCATAGCAAATGATATATAGTCCCTGTCTTAAGTATGTGGGGAACTCACAAAACAGATAAAATATGGGACCGATCCCTGGGTGAATGTCATGGAGATAGGTGGGGCTAGTAGCAAGGCCTCCCCCAGGAGACTCAAGCAGGATACACATAGGAGCTGGTGGGTCATTCAACAGACAAGCACTGAGGACAGAAATGAACTGGGGTGGAGGGCGAGGCAAGTACAAACATGTTACTGAAGGGGGAAGGCAGACGTGGAAGAGTCGAGGAACATGCGCATCAGTCCCCACCCAGCGTTTCACCCCCTTTTATCCAGAACTGTGGGTACCTAACAGACTCGGTCACCTGAAGTGTGGAGCAGGGACTGATCTGGGACGTTGACAGTTTGTTTTCTGGGCTTTTCTAAAGGAGAAACTTACTAGAGCAGTTCCTCAACTCTCTCCCCCAGAACAGGGTTCCACCTGGGATAAGATCCAATACTTAAAAAAAAGACTTCCGTCTTTGCAGCCTAGTTTTGATAGCTGAATTCATCTCTGAGGCTGTTTTAATGGACCCTTGCTTCTGTAGAGGGAAACCAGAACTGAGTCCTGAGGGGAGAGGATGTGACAAATCACAGGCCAGTGATGATACAGGAGATGCATTAGGAGAAAGTGCTGTCCCCAAGGGCCTGGTGTGTCTCTGAGGAGCATATCCTGTCTTCATTCCAGAGAGTGGGGGGATTAGACAGCCCTGGGTCCACATCTGAGGTGGGGAACGGGGGTAATAATGACCTGAAGGAACAGAACCACATGGAGAAGTGGGGACCAGGTAGTACTTGGAGCTGTGGTCTGAATTCAGTCAAACGAGGAGACTGGGCCCCTGCTGTGGACAGGGGCTTGAATGATGGTTCTTTGGATTTTTAAGGATGAAGACACTGTGGAAAAGAGACCTGGAGACAGATCTTATGCCTGTTTCACACATGTATATGCATGTGCATATATATACACACAGTACAGAAATGCTGTTGGGGGATATATACCTACCTAATGACTGCCCTTTTGAACCCAATCCTGTAATTGGAAAATTTCCCGCATTGTGGGTCCTGCCTCCACAAGGTCACCGGCTTTCTCAGCTCCCTTGCAGCAAGACTGTATCCTAGGTTTAGCCCAATCAGACACCCCATGACTGACTTGACCTCCAGGTGAGGACATGAGGAAGCTGGGGCTGCAGAGAATTCATTCTGGGGTGAGGGTTTAAGGCACTGTGGTGGGGGTTCCAGCCCAGTGACCAGCACCAACAGTGGGAGCTGAGCATGACATGTGTCCAGACAGGGAAGTCTCCAAAACCAATTCTCTGGACCCACTTCAGAGATCTTGTGAGCTACATTAATGCCTTTTCGGTTTAATCCAGCAGAGTAGGTTTGTATGTGAATTTTGCTCTTCCTGTACTAAGCTTTATTCCTTAATCTCAGAGCCCTCTGACCTGTCTTCATCAGAGTCCCAGCTCTCTGGGAAAATGCTCAGCCTTACCTGAGCATTGGCTGAGTGCAGGCCCCAAGTCCTCCCTTTCTGTAACCACTACAGAACCAAGTCCTCCCTTTCTGTAACCACTACAGGAACAAGGCTGTAAGTCCTTGCCAACTTTCTCCTAGTTTACTTTCCCTCTCTCCAAGCTGTGTTGCAAAATCAGCCAGTTCTGTCTTGCCAACCACGTCACCTCCACTTTTTCTTTCTCTCTTGAAACTTCTGCTATTTCTAACAATTGCCAACAGACAGTTTTTCCAGGGAACCCTGAAGGAGTAAAGGTGTGTGTGAGTGCATGAGAAGGGAGGTCGGGATGGGGCCAGCCACCAGAGAATTAAGAAAGAGAAGCTCCTGGTTGAAGTTGCTGACACAGTACGTTCTCTTTCCTCAGAACTTAGGAATCTATTCTCTATACTTTTATGCATGGAGCAGTCTCTTTCCTTCTTTTGGGGATGGTGGTGAGGAGCTGAGATTTCTGAATTCAGTCTTTTCTAAATTGTTAAAAAATCATAGCTTTTACTGAAAAGCACATGATATGACTGACTCATGTAAATCTCAGAAAATCCCTTGTGGGAGGTGAGCAGCACTTTACTATTTGTGTCCCCATCTTATCGCTAAGAAAACTGAGACCAGGACTTCCCCGGTGGTCCAGGGATTGAGAATCTGCCTGCCAGTGCAGGGGACACAGGTTTGATCCCTGCTCCAGAAAGATCCCACATGCCATGCAACAGCGAAGCCCATGTACCACAACTACTGCAACAAGAAAAGGCACTGCAATCAGAAACTCATGAATCACAACTAGAGAAAGCCCATACACAGCAATGAAGACCCAAAACAGCCAAAAATAAATACATTAAAATTTTTTTAAAAAAGAAAAGAGAACTGAGACCAGAGAATACACTGTCAGGAGTCTTGGTTGGAAATTCAACTCAAAATTAAACAAACAAAAAGAAGGAGAAAGAGGAGGGTAAAGGTTGGGGGTGGGGGTGGTGAGAAAGAGAAGGGAAAAGCCGTGTTCTGATTCAGGAAAGCAGAAAGGCCAGTGGATCCAGCTTTAGGCACACAGGATCCAGGGACCCAAACAACTTATTTGGGTGTCTGTCAGCCTCCTGACTCTCTTCTCTGAACTGGCTGTGTTTCAGGCCCCTCCCCTCATGGGAGCACAGAGGCCACAGTAGCTCTTGCCCACTTCCTACAAATTCAAAAACTCTTTTCTAACACTTTGGGCAGAATTCCCCATGATGGCTCTCATTGGCTGGGTTGAGGTCACGTGCCCACCCCTGGAATCCGGACCAAGTCTGAGAAAGGGCAGGTTTCAGAGAAAAAAGTCAGAATGCTGAGACCAGAGATGGGCAGGGACTTTGGGTAGGCTAACGCCATAGAGGTAGACACAATAGTACCACAATGGTAATATGAAAAGCAGATGTGCCAGTTCACTCCAAAGCGAGACCATGTGACTGAAACTGCAGGAGAGACTCCACAGAGAACAAGCTGGCCCCACTGATGCACAAAACCATGATAGGCAGCAATATGTTTTTGTGTGACTTCAGCATCTAAGGTCCAGGAACGGGTCAGCAGGTCTGTGCTCGAGTGCTGGTTTCATCCTAACGAGCTGGGGTGACCTTGCAGATTTAACCACTTCAGTTCAGTTCTGTTGTTCAGTCATGTCCGACTCACTGTGACCCCATAGGCTGCAGCACGCCAGGCCTCCCTGTCCATCACCAACTCCTGGAGTTTACTCAAACTCATGTCCACTGAGTTGGTGATGCCATCCAACCATCTCATCCTCTGTCGTCCCCTTCTCCTCCTGCCTTCAATCTTTCCCAGCATCAGGGTCTTTTCAAATGAGTCAATTCTTCACATCAGGTGGCCAAAGTATTGGAGTTTCAGCTTCAGCATCAGTCCTTCCAATGAATATTCAGGACTGATTTCCTTTAGGATGAACTAGTTGGATCTCCTTGCAGTCCAAAGGACTCTCAAGAGTCTTCTCCAACACCATTGTTCGAAAGCATCAATTCTTCGGAGCTCAGCTTTCTTTATAGTCTAACTCTCACATCCATACATGACTACTGGAAAAACCATAGCTTTGACTAGATGGAGCTTTGTTGGCAAAGTAATGTCTCTGCTTTTGAATATGCTGTCTAGGTTGGTCATAGCTTTCTTTCCAAGGAGCAAGCATCTATTAATTTCATGGCTGCAGTCACCATCTCCAGTGATTTTGGAGCCCCGAAAAATAAAGTCTGACACTGTTTCCAGTTTCCNTCCAATACTTTGGTCACCTGATGCAAAGAGCTGACTCATTTGAAAAGACCTTGATGCTGGGAAAGATTGAGGGCAGGAAGAGATGGGGACGACAGAGGATGAGATGGCTGGATGGCATTACCAACTCAATGGACATGAGTTTGGGTGAACTCGGGGAGTTGGTGATGGACAGGAAGGCCTGGTGTGCTACGGTTCATGGGGTCACAACAACTGAGCGATTGAACTGAACTGAATAACTATTTGTCCATACTCATGGCTATTTCCTTAGAATATTTCCTAGATATGGAATTTCTGGGTCAAATATTTTGCAAAACTCTAAGACTTTTGGCATCTATTGCATACCCAGAAAGTCTGCACCAAATTATACTCCTGTGAGCGGAAGATACATGTCCATTCCTGTATCAGCTATTTTAGCTGATGTTATCATGTTTTTAAAATTCTTACAACTTTGATATCCTTTTCCCTTTTCAATTTAGACTTATGATTCCTTCCTCTTGATTACTTTCTGCTAGTGGAGCCTCTGTCTCCTTCCTGCCTCTAGGTGCCAAAGAGTTCTGAGCCTAAGCAGCTGAGGAAAAATCTATAACGTGTGCCAAGGCAGGAGTCAGAAGACCAAAGTCCACACTCCACGCCCACATTTAGAAGCTGTGTGACTTTTGGTCAGTCAATTTCACTGAGTGACAGTGTCCGTGTCTGTTACATAGAGATCTACACTTGCCCCTGGTTTGCCTGCCTTCCAGGCTGTGAAAAAGCACATGAGAAGTGGAGTACACACACATCTGGGATGCTTCATACGTGCTCACTTAGCTTTGTCCATGGTAGCAACCAGTCTCCTAAATGTCCCCAAGGAAGGATGCTTCCTGGTATTTATTCCCTTGCATGCAGAAACTCTCCTTGAATCTATGCTGGTCCTGTATCCAATTTTTAAGTAGCAGGAGGCAGAGGAAGTGACACTGTGTGACTTTCAAGGCTGGACCTTCTGACTTAAACTATAGGAGAGATTCCAACACAGAAAAATCCTTGATGGCTCCATCGACAGGTAGTAATACATTTTTCTTTTATGAAACTAGGTTTGGGGCTGTATTGTTACACTGTAATGAATGAGCAAAACACCCATCAAATTTTCTTCTAGTACCTGAATCTGGGAGTGAGTTTATAGCTTAATTGTAAAAAGTTGTTTTCTTTGGAACCAGACAGCCTGGTTCTCAATTTTTGCCACCACCCTCTTAGCAGCTCCATGATATTGGGTAAATTATTAAACTCTCTGAGCCTTACTATACCAATCGGTGAAATGGGTATAATAGTACCTGTCTCACAGTGCTGGTAAGATCAAATTAGATAATGTGCATAAAGCCTTTAGCACAACATCGGGCACATAGTCCTCAATACATTTCAACTATCGTGGCTGTCAGCCCCCTAACCTTCCTCTCCGAACTGGCTGTGTTTCAGGCAGCTCATCCACTCATGGGAGCACAGAAGTCATAGTGGCTCTTGCCTACTTCCTACAAACTCAGAAAAACCTTTTCTGATTAAGGGCCTCATTTATTTGGCTCCTTTAATTAAAGTTATTAAAAAGTATACACCAAACTACCCTAATTTTTTTTTACCTCCTGCTTCATTCATTATCATTCTGACACCTCCTCTGGGCATGGCGATGCCCAGTCTTGGAGAAGTAGTTTTGGTTAAAATGCCAAAGCCAGACTTAAGATATTCTAAGTGGATTTCCAAAAGTAAGTTTCCTTAAAGAAATGTTTTATATACATTGATGTCACTGATCAAATATTTACTTGATTTATGGTCACATTCTTGAAGTTTGCTATATGGTCTCTTTTTGCACCCATGCTTATTTAAAGGTTGAATCATACTTCTTGTTCCTCAGTGGCTCTACTAAAAATTCTAAAGAGCTATTTCTTAAAGACAGTCATTAAAGACAGTCATATGACTGAAATCACTGTTTCAAATGGACCCTCATTCAATTGTTCTAAAAACGTCTGTTGAGCACCTGCTTTGTGCCAGACCCTGCCTAGGCACCAGAGATGAAAAGGGAAGACAATCTCTGGGTCTTAAGAAGCTTATAGTCTATTGGGGGGTGGCACGGATGAAGGAAGAGAGTGACAGGCAAAGGGAAAATTATTATAATATTGAGAGGAAAAGGCTGTGGAAGAGGGTGATGTAGGAGTCATGGAAGTTCAGAGAACATTTCCTGCTTTATCTTTAACCAGGGTTGCTGGCCTGCTGAGGGCATGAGACGGTGGGTGAGATGGAGGGACAGGCTTCCACCCAGGAGCCATTCCCCAGCCACTTCTTCTCCAACATCTAGGGGTGGTCAATGAGACAAGAGGGAAGGGGGCAGAGCACAACCTTTAAAAAAATTACACTGCCATTGAGGACACGACATAAACTGGTTAAAACAGATTAGGCCCCGAGATGGAAGAAGGCATGACTTCCAACAACCCTTAAGCCTCATTATATGCAAATTGTAATACACTGGCCTATGCTGATAACATGCCCACAGGAGCCATGACGGAATAATCTTCCCACTCATTAGCCTATGAAATTAAGCAGCGCATAAAAACTAACCACCCCCAGTACCCACCACCCTCGAACCCCCTACCCCCACACTCTCACCTCCCCAAGCAGCCCGCACTCCATGACGAGTGTTCCCCCAGGGCCCCTCTTCCCTCCTGAGAGGACCACATTCTGCCTATGGAACATGTATCTCTCAGTGAGCCTGCTTTCCCTTTACTCTGGCTTACTTGTGAATTCTGTCCTGTGCCAAACCAAGGACTCTCACTTGGCACCTGTTTCAGAAACTCACCCAAGACCTGAGAACGACCGTCCTCTCTAGCCACGTTTTCCTGTAACCTCTTTACAGAGAATGTTAACAAGACTACTTCTTACCTATCACGTGGCCTCGCTTAATTCCTTCCCATGTGGAGACATAAAGAACCTGAGCTTCACTAAGTCCTCCTAGTTGCATAGTTTTTGATTGTAGACTGTGGGTTCAAGTCCCATTGGAGGTGTGCAGTTTCACCACATTTGTGTGTGTGCTCGGTCACTCACTCATGTTCAGCTCTGTGCAACCCCATGGACTACAGCTTGCCAGGCTCCTCTGTCCATGGGATTCTCCAGGCAAGAATTTTGGAGCAGGTTGCAATTTCCTTCTCCATAGTATCTTCCCCAGCCAGGGATCAAACTTGTGTTTCCCGTGGCATGTGTATTCTTCACCACTGAACCACCTGGGAAGCCCACAAGAGGCACACAATTCTAACTTGTTCTTCACATCTGCTTTGCTGGGACCATTCTTGGCAGCCATCTTGCAGGAGGAGGGGCAGTGGAACCAAGATCCGACCAATAGGAACGTGAGCAGAGTGTCTCACTTCCGGTCTGGTGTGGTAGCTTTCATCATTCTTAACCTGCTTCTTTGACATGGGGGGCCTCGTGTTCCAGGTACTGTAACTATAAAATGAAGGAGGGTCCCCCGGCCCTCCTAAATTGTGAGATGAGCAAGAAAGAAACCTGTACTGTTAAGCCACTGAGATTTCGGGGCTTCCTTGGTAAGGGAGCCTAGCCTGGCTCATCCTAATACATTGTAATACAGCTCTAGTCAGTGAGATCCAAGGGAAGTGTACTGTGCATTCTGGATGGCTATCTCCACTTGCAACACATTTCCTTTCATTGAAGAAAAGGAGAGAAACATAAAAGGAGTGCTCATTCATTGCCCCGGCCAGCTGTCAGTTTCTCAGTTTTGCGGGAAAAAAAAAAAAAAAAAAGAGTCTCATTTGACTGTGATACTGGTAATTGCAATATCCATTATGTGAGCATGAGTACAGATAAGAGGGTCACACAGAGCCTTAAGGTTGTGAAATTGCTGGTCTAAACTAGGATTATTTGATTCCAGACTTCTTTTTTAAACAAACAATAAGTGCCCTGATGGTGTCAGGGCATCTGAATGCACCTGCCCCCATACTAGTTACAAACAGAATGAGAAGTGTGGTTATAATGGACAAATAAAATGAACAGTTGTTTGTGGGGGTAGGTGATGTCACTGTCATCTCTTGTCTTCATCCTCATTCACAGTATAATCGTTGCTGAAAAATAAAAATAGTCCTGGACAGTATTTCCTTGCCTGTGAGGTGCTCTCATGTGCATTTTCTGGCTCAAATGTGATTTACAAGTGGCATAATGTAGGAGATAACAGTTCTGTCTCTATAGGCACACACACTTGGGTTCAGATACTAGCTCTGTCAGTCTCTTTGATGTGTGACCTTGGACAACTGACAAACTCTCTAACCCATGGTTTCCTCATCTATATAATGGAACAGTTCTGAAAACTCACAGATAGTGTCACTGTGAGGAGAAAATGACATGACACAGGAAGTTTATAAGCATATTGTGTGGGACACTAAAAATGCTTAATATACAGGATTCCCTAAAATAGGTTGGATTTTGATTTGCATAACAGCCTAGGAAGATGAATGGTGCAGGCATGAACATTCTCATTTTAGAGTGGAGGAAGCTGAGTCTTAGAGAGTTGAAATGACTTGCTCAAGGTCAGAAACAGATTTTCATCCCAAACCCATTGATTCCCATTTGAGGGCCCTTGCCATAGTAACATGTTTCCTTGAAATTGCCAAATATGCTCAATCGTGTCTGAATCTTTGTGGCCCCATGGACTGTAGCGTGCCAAGCTCCTCTGTCCATGGGATTTTTCCAGAAATGGAATGAGTTGCCATTTTGCACTCCAGGGGATCTTCCTGACCCAAGGATTGAATCTGTCTCTTGGGTCTCCTACACCGGCCGGTGGATTATCTACCCCCTAGCGCCACCTGGAAATTCCAAAGAAGCAATACAAAATAAAATTTAAATTCGGAGATGCTTCCTTTTTGATCTCCAATAAACAGAATCCTTTTCTTAGAGAGTTATTACTATATTTATTACTGTATCACGTGCAAATGTGAGCGACTGTTAAGTTTGTACTGGAAATAACATACTCAAAAAGTTGCTTTTTTTAATATTTATTTTTGGCTTGCTGGGTCTTCATTCATGCGTGGGCTTTTTAGCTGCAGTGAGTGGGGGCTACTATTTGTTGTGGTGTGCAGCCTTCTCCTTGCGGTGACTTCTCTTGTTTCAGGACACAGGGGCTAGGGCGCTCGGGCTTCAGTAATTGTGGCACAGGGGCTTAGCCGCCACACAGCATGTGGGATCAAACCTGTGTCTCCTGCATAGCAGTTGGATTCTTTACCACTGAGCCACCAGGGAAGCCCTCGAGTTTTTTCCTAATCCTCTAGTCTCAGTTCCACCCCACCACCACCTATCTCCACTTGATAAAGATTGAGTGAAAATACACATCTTCCTAATCTATGCAAGGTGGCATAACTGCCATTCTACAAAATCTGTAAATCACACAGCAAAGCTGACTTTTTTTCTTTCTCCTTCATTAAAACCTTTATTTATTATCTCTTCTGATATTTAAGATCCAAAACAGTTTACTTTCTCTATCTTTGTTGCAACATGCCTTTCAACATCAAGTTAATAAGATATAAAGGCACACCTTTCACCGTATCACAATCTGGAGCTACACCTCTGCCCTTTGTCATCACAAAGTAACCACTCTAACATAGGCCAGTTTTCCTTTAAGCAATGTTGAATGATTCACTCAACATAAATCTAGGAACAAACACTGTTAAAACTTGATTGTTTCCTTGAACCTAGCTTAGTCATCACCGCTTTCATAAAGCCTCTCCTCTCTGACCCGTGGGGTGACCTCTAACAAGGCACTGACCTCACTTGCGCTGTCATTCATTGGTCAGCCTTAATGTCCACCTTGCCTTGGCTCTTCTAAGGTGGTTCCTGCTGTACCCTCTCTCCACCTCTAGTGCCTGGCACCACACCTTGTCCGTTGCAGATGGATTAAATATTTGCTGAACCAAGTGAGGAAACCTGTGCGTGGTATATCCCCTAAGAGGTGAGACTCCTTCAAGAGCTTCTCTGGTATCTCAGTGGTAAAGAATCAGACGCAGGTTGGATAGGAAATGGGAACCCACCCCAGTATTCTTACCTGGGAAATCCCATGGACAGAGGAACTTAACTTCACAGGCTATATAGTCCATGAGGTTACAAAGAGTTGGACATGACTCAGCAACTAAATAACAACCTTAGGGCAATTTTTGGGCTTCCCTCGCGGCTCAGATGGTAAAGAATCTGCCTGCAATGCAGGAGACTGTGGTTCAATCCCTCAGTCAGGAAGATCTCTTGGAAGGAAATGGCAACCCCCTCCAGTATTCTCGCCTGGAGAATTCCACGGACAGAGCAGCCTGGCATGCTACAGTCCATGGGGTTGCAAAGAGTCAGGCATGACTGAGCGACTAACACACACACACACTTATCTGTAATACTTGTTAAACTGCTGTAGTGGAAGATGTGTTGCTCCTTGGGTTAAATCAATATAGTGTGTCCGGCAAGCAAGAAAGTGAAGGCCACTGTCAGGTGCTAATTCATTGTCGTACAGGTGCATGTCATTCCTTCTTTCTCTGGTTGCTTGGTTTAAGAGACACAACTTTAATCTGAATCTGAGTGCTCCTGTCTACCCGTGGACCATAGGATGCGCCCTTGGGCTCAGACTTCCCTGCCCCTTTCTCCATCATCTCTTCAGATCCTGGGTAAAACCCTATCTTGAAACAACCTTTTAGCTTTGGTGAACCTACCTTTTACCTTGGGTGTCACCACTAGATTGGGGGTTTCCTTGGTAGCTCAGCTGGTAAAAAATTCAACTGCAATGCAGGAGACCTGGGTTCAATCCCTGGGCTGGGAAGATCCCCTAGAGGAGGACATGGCAACCCACTTTAGTTTTCTTGCCTGGAGAATCTCGATAGACAGAGGAGGCTGGTGGGCTGTAGTCCATGGGGTTGCAAAGAGTCAGACACAACTCAGCACCTGAGCACAGCACAGCATGGCAATAGATTGTATTCTTCAGTGTCTTACTCATGTTTCCCACTCAACCATCCAAAGCCAAAAAAATATTAGGTTCAAAAGAGAGCACAGCACAACAATACGGAAAATAAAGAGAACCAGACCAACAAATACTGGATTTGCCTTAGAAGGCAGAGCACTGGGGATCTTGGAAAGAGAAATTTTGAAGGAATCATTTCATACAAGCCAAAATGGTAGTGGCTCTAACAACCACTCCCATTGGGAGTCAGGGCCTCCCTCATGTTCCTACAAACCTGCTAAGTGACCTGTGTAAGTCACGCCCCTCTCTGGGACTCTGTTTCATCCGGGAGTTAAGGTTGGGCTAGTTCAGTAGTTCTGTCTTCAGTGATACACCAAAATGCATCTAGAGAACTCATTGACAAGGCACATCCCATGCTTCCCACCCCCCCAGAAACTGATTTGGACCACAAAGAAGGCTGAGCACCAAAAAATTGATGTTTTTGAACTGTGATGTTGAACAAGACTTTAGGGTCCCTTGGACTGCAAGAAGATCAAACAAACCAATCCTAAAGGAAATCATTTTACACTGTATGTTTATCTGTAACTCTCTGGCACCCTTCTCAGGGCAGAAATCTTAAAAATACCTGTCTATATACATATACTCTCCTCATAGCAAAATTTATTAAGTAACTCTTTATTCTTTTCTCCTTTACATTACCAATAGTAGCCCAGTGTTAAGCATTTTAGAAAACCTGAAGAAATTTTAAAAAAATCTTAGTTTATGCACACATGTATAAAAATATTCAGATAAGCAAATATCTGCTCATTACATCACCCAGCTTTCAAGAGTGACAAAAATAAATAAATAAAACGTTTGCATATCAAAAGAGAGGGCTCGGTGGTTTTGTTAAAATTCATTTTAACAATTTTAGCTAACTAACATGTGCTGATGAAATTCAAGTTAAAGGTACAGCCAGTTAACATCACAGAAAACACTCTGTTTTAAGGAGTTTTCCTTAACAGAATCTACTTTGTGCTTCAAACACAGCTAGGTCTACAGTTTCAACAGTAAGCAGCAATAAAGATGAAGAAAATGCCCAACTTTTCTAATAACTGCTCTATCATAAAAAGGAAATATAAATGAAAAGAAAAAAGCATCACCATCTCTTCACAAAGGACATCAAAGTCAGAATGGTAGGCTTATGAAGTGCTTGGATTAAAAAATAATAACAATAAAGATCCCTGGTTAATTGCCTTCGATTTTTTAAAAATCCATAAAACATAAAATATTTGCTTGTTGGTGTAACAGATTTGACCTACAAGCAATAACCTGAACTATCTTTTCTTCATCAAGTACTTTAACAGTGCAAAATGTTGATGATCTCAACATTCAATGCTCGGAAATGCAAAGCAGGCAAAAAAACAAAAACAAAACACAATGATTCACTGCTATGCTAGAGTCTTAAAGGCAGACAGGCAGTTTCTGATGTGAGGTGAAATAAGCAATTCAAAATGTCCATTAGCTAACTTAAGATACCGTATTGAATCTTTTGGCACACAAATAAAGAATAATCACATCGCTACTTGGAACAGTATTCAACGTGGACAAGTAGATCTCGGTGTTCGGTGGCTGGATATTGGATATTGCACTTAGGACATTCCACCAGGCTTTCGTTTAACGCAGCAGTGGGACTTTTTGGTGAGGCGACTTTTCCTCTGTTTTCAGTCTCCTTTTGGAAAGTGACTAACGGCTCTGTGAAGGCAAACTCACGAATCTGCTTCTGAAAAATAAGTGTTAAATGAACACGGTTTGTATAGATGGCCTACCATTCAGCAGTTGTAACTGCTCTGTAGATACTCCAGTTGTTTCAGCCCTCTAGCTAGATTTTCTTCTGAATCTCTCCAGTCACTGGTATTACACTGGTAACTTATGAGGTGGTTACGCATGAATGCAAAGTTGCTTCAGTCATGTCTGACTCTTTGCAACCCTATGGACTGTACCCTACCAGGATTCTCTGTCCATGGTATTCTCCAGGCCAAGAATACTAGAGTGGGTTGCCATGCCCTTCTACAGAGGATCTTCCCTACCCAGAGATCAAACCCACATCTCTCATATCTTCTGCATTGGCAGGCAGATTCTTTACCACTAGCACCACCTGGGAAGCCCTTATGAGGTTGTTATAAATCACTGAAAATACCCAGGAAGTACTAGGATCAGGTATTTACACAGCAGGTTTTAATAAAATGCTTAGAGTCACATGTAAAGGTGGGCCTGTGGGCAATGCTGACAAAGATTGCCAGGTTAAAGACGGGCAACTTTAGCGATAAACAACTGCATGGAATTAAGAGCAGCAAAAAATTTTAGTAGGTCAAACAGGTTATACACAGGAATGACTAAGATACTGTATAATTCATTTGTGATGTCTCATTTTCATGTCTTTTTCCCTGAGAAATTTAGAACAGTCAGTAACTAAAAATGAACATTTTACAGCATACTGTAAAGATACATGGTAGGAAAATGAAGAAAAATATGGAAAAATTATGGATTCATTTGTATACTCTTTGGCTTCCTGTACTTTGATAAACAGTCATAAATAGGAATGAATTATAAATTTCAATTTTAAATATTATGATAAAAATCAATGACATAAATGGAGATAAAACTTTTATTTTCTTTTATTCATAAAGAAATTGCAAATGATTTTTAAAACTGCTTTTTTCTCTTTTGAAAACTGAGGAATTCTATTTGTAACATTTCACCCTATGCAAATATTCTGCAATACAAGGATCATATACAAAACATGGGCTAATGGGACAGATCCTAACAGGTTTAGTCCAGGGCTTACTGTGTGGTTCTTTAGCTTCTAATTTGTGTCCAACTCTTTTGCAGCTCCATGGGCTGTAGCCCACCAGGCTCCTCTGTCCATAGGATTTCCCAAGCAAGAATGCTAGAGTGGGTTGCCATTTCCTTCTCCAGGGGATCTTCCCCACCCAGGAATCAAATAATCTCCTGCATTGGCAGGTGGATTCTTTACTACTGAGCCATCAGGGAAGTCCCTCAAAGCTTATTAGTAGAATGAAAATAGGTAAATCAAAACCATTTCCTCATAGAAGCAATGTTATTAAAAAGGTTAATGTTTTAAAAGGTTATGTGTTCAAGTTAATCCACAGAATGTGCTTAATTCAGTATGCCTACAAGAGTATATTAACAGTAATAGTCCATTAGCCCTAAAAGCAGCAATTTTTTCTTTCTTTTGTTTAAAGAGAAAAGCACAATTTCAGTTCAGGATCTAAAACTGCCCCGTCTTGCTCCCTTTGTCCCCCAGACCAACTCTGTTCAGTGCCTCTAGAATCACAGAGCCCAGAGTGGGTGGGCATGACCCCAGGCACTGGTAATGTTATCATTACCAAGAGGCCAGTAATGTCCCTCTGTCTAGTACTTTGAACCGATGCTCAAAGGGCAGGTGCTTCAAATGAGGCAAGGGATTTGATTTGACTAATTTAAGAAACAGCTATTCTTAAACTGTATCCTTCTATTTGGGGAACTGCTTTGACATATAAATAGAAAGATGGCAGAAAAAGAAAGATGAAATAAGTTTTTGTCTAACCATTCCAGACTCACCAAGGATTCCAACTGTGTTATTTGATTTCTTGCTTTGCGGAGCTCCTTAAGAATTACATGCAGTTGATGTTGCATATTTTGACGGTCAAGTTTTTCATTTTCAAAGTCTAAAGTACATGCCTGCATCTGGAAAAAAGTGCCCAAGACAAGACAATGACAGCTACTGTATACTGCCTAGTTTTCCTGACTGGATGTTTCTTGAGTATCATAAGGAAAAAACATGTTGTGCCATCAGAGCAAGAACTCCTCTGAGCACAGGGAGATGTTGATAAATGAAGAAGCTCTGTCCAAGGAGCAAAGCCAAAGTGTGAGGTCTAAGTGAGTGAGGAGCAGCTTAAGAAGTTGCTGGTTAGAATCTGTCCTCCTCATCCTCCTTTTTGTGGGGAAGGGAAGGAGATGGCTGTTCCCTGGTTTTGAAAATACTAAAAATCTCTGGTCTCTGAAAGTAACTGGTCTCTCTTTGAGTTCTACTTGAAGTTATCAAGTAGTTCTATTAGGAACATCCTGTTAGACTACCAGCCATTTAGGGAAGCAGAAATTTTGCTAAGGCAAACATCCACCTGTCAAGAAAATTGCCATGTCACCTTAGAGAATTCGGTATAGCCTAAAGATAGTAATGGGACTATATGGCTTGCACAAGTCGTCACTTTCAATATTTTTGTTAAAGTTTTTAAAAAAACATTTTCTAGAACTTACAAATGGTTCTTCATACAACAGTGTAAACTTGAGGAAAAATTCCATTTCTCAAAGGTTAAACTGAATTTAGAAGGAACCCTCATGAGTACCTGTTGTTCCAACAGAGCTACCCTTGTTTGTTCCTCCTGCTGCTTCATCAGAGACGTGTAAAGAAACTGGACCTGTAGGATGCAAATAGAACCAACACTGTCACATCAACTTTTTATAGCTTGACCTTGACCCAGGATGCGTGAAAGGCTCACAAATGTCACATCTCTAACCAGGGCAACACCTGCTCTTCCGGGTGAGTCCTAGCTGTGGTTGGACAGCTATCTATGCAAGTAGCTGATCACGGCCAAGTTCCCTGAGGCACAGACTCAATGTAGAAAAAAAGCGCTAAGTTACAGTGGACAAGCAGGTCCTAACAACCACTGATATTTCTGAGTAGGATAAGAAAGCTGGCAGAGCTTGGCCTCCTCAGCCACAGAGTTGGAGCAAAATTTTCAATTTCTGCTTAATCTTTTGTAAATATCACAGCTCACACCTCTAGGCAGAAGTGAGCATGGTAAAGACTGAGACGGCAAATGTTATAGACCATTTTCCCCCTCTCACTCAAATTTTGGAGAATTTTAGAAATCACTCTTCTAAGAGTAGCAGTAGCTAACATTTACCTAGCCCTTTAATTTACAAAGCGCTTTCACCTTCTCTCAGCTGACCTTCACAAAAGTCCTATGAGGTGAGAAGATTTATTATCATTAATTTGACACACAAATCAGTCAGAGAAGTTCGCTGATTTTCCTCAGGCCACACATCCTCGATGAGAGACCTGGGATAGACCCCAAATTACGTGTTTTCCATTAGTTCATGGGGCTTGGAAAATTTTAATAAGTTTCTCTTTAAATAGTACTCAATTCTAATAAATCTAATGCCAACATTACTGAGACAAACATTTCAGATCTGGCTATGAGCATATAGAACATGGGAGGTATACAGTGAATTAACTTGAGAACAGTTCACAGTGCCAGCCTAGGAATCAACCTGGATCCCCCTCTTTCAGCTTCCCACACATGCCTACCTCCTCCTCACTCCCCCCTTTCAGCTTCTCACACATGCCTACCTCCTCCTCACTCAGAACCTTTGTGTCTGTGATCTCTTCATCAGGAGGGAATTCCCAGTCACTCATCTCGCTGCTGCCTTCTTGCCATCAGCTTTGTCCAAATATCATCTTCTCAGTGAGGCCTTCACTGGCCTCAATTTCTCTTGATCCTACTACCCTGTTTTACTTAGGTACTTGCTTATGGTCTGTCTCCCTTCTTAGCATGAACTCCTATGAGCGGGTAGGAACTTGTGTTGTTTCATGCTGGTTCCTGAGTAGTTAAAATAGCCCCTGACATTTACTAAGTACCATGAAAATTCTGGATTACGAACCATGGAAAACCATGCTGGTTAGACTCACCTGAGATAACAGCTCCTCAGATCTCTTCTTCTCTTCTTCAAGTTTTTCCCTGGCAAGATCATTCTCTTCCTTGAGCCTCTGTATTCTCTCTGTTTTATGCCTGTCATCTTCCAGATGTTGTACACCTGCCTTTCTTTGTGAACACAACAGTTGATTTAAATCTTGCACTTCTTTTTGGGTTTCTTCATATTTTCTTCGAAATTCACTCAGTTCAAAATTCAGCTGAGTTACGGTTTGTCGTTCCACCTCAAGATCTTTTTTTGCGTTTGCCAAGAGATGGTTATATTTTTGCTTTTCTTCTTGAAGATAACCTGTGACAAACACATCATGGCACAACCTACTTTACAAAATAGCTAATTTTCCTGAAGAAATAAATGTAAATATGTTTCTGTAAGCATGATCGCATTTTTTCCTCATCTTCAAAATGAAGACTCAAGAGACAGGGACCATGGTTGATGTTTGACAGAACAAGAAACAAGTTCAGGTATACTACTTGAAGTTACAAAATGAATAGATAGAAGAATCAGAAAGAGTAATATAATTATTCTGCCAGGGGGGAATGTCACTAATGTCTAAAGAAAACAAACCAACAAATAGAGACATTAATTCATATACCACTTTGATAAAACACACACAGAGAAAGAAAGAGAGAGACAATAAGAGAGGGAGAGAGAAAAGAAAAATCATATTATCAAATGAAAAAGCTAGACTTTACCCATAATTAAAAATCTACTTTTATGTTAGCAAATTTATAAAGGCAATACAGTAGTAACTTTGTCCCCTGAGGGATAAACAGTTTTGAATTATCTCTCGAGATATTCCTTTCATACTGTTTTAGCATTAGCTTTATTTTAAATATTCAAATGTGAAGCTCTGAAATTATGAGCCTTCTCTTTCTATAATTCAAGGCTCCAGTGCCAGTGGGGCTGTCAGTCATTTAAATGAGTGCCTTGCACAGAACTTTTTCTTTTCCTGGTTCATCACCTGGAACTGCTGGTTCTATTTGTAAAACAAGAATAATGATCCTTTCCGCTCCTGCTCTTAGGCTCTTGTGAACTCAATGGAGATCAGTGTCAGAGAAGCTGCAAAGCCTTTGGCAAACAGCATCACTGATAAGAACTTCACCTCAGTTCTAGGGTGAGATTCAGATGATTGAAGGATCATGTATGAAAATGTAATATTTCTCCTAGAGTTGATATGAATAACTGCTAAAGGGAAGCGGAATAACAAGATAGTCACTGACAAGGCTAGCACTGGGGGAAATGAAGCCGGAGCAGGACTTTGAAGGAGGGAAAGGATTTGCAAGGTGGAAAAAACCTAACGTGCCTGCAGAGCTGCAAGATCCCTTTACCCTGTGCCTCTCACTCTCTGGTGTCAGAAAACAATGGGAGATGAATTCAGAAGGTTGGTTAAAATGGGATTTCTTACTTCAAGGCTAGCAGACTTGCTCTTGTTTTACTTTATAACACAGATCTATAAGAATCTAAATTTGATGAATCTCTCTTTTTGGAAAATGTCAGGCAGGCCAACCCAGAAGAACATTTTTACACCAGTACCTTCTGATTCAGTCTTTTTTGTCTGCTGTGGGAGTGTCTGAGGGGCTGTTTCCAGTTTCTGTTCCAACTCAAAGATTTTCGCTAGAAGTCCTTTCACGTAGACCTCTCGCTGCTGATCATACACAAGCCACTGCTGATTTTTCTCCAGAGCCTCACAGTGCAAATAAAAGCAAATCAATAATCAAAACCCAAACCCTTCAGATGGACAAGAGACCATACAGGACGCAGTCTTTTCCAGCACATAAATATTCGATGGCTCATATCACAGAATGATTCCAGGCATCACTGTAAAGCTTCCCACACAAAGACATGTTCCAAGGCCACACACCTTCAGAATTCCAAATAACATGGCCAACTCATGTCCACACAGGGTTACGTTCATTTGTCTGCTGTCTCCTATACAGTTGCAGTGTCCACATCATTCTCTGTTAATAGAATGTCTTTGTGGCAGAGGTGGAGGTGCAGTGCTCAGGTACTCTTTAAGAGGCATTTCCACCCACCCGAGGGCTCTGCCTGCGGGCTCTCCAAGGGGTGGACAGAGGCTTTGTCAGGCATTCATCCTGCTCTGACAGTGCCGCACCCACCCCACCCTGCCTCAATCCTGGGCCTTCCTCTTCCTTTCACAGATGTGGCTCCTCAATAAACTGCACTGCAGACTACTCCATCTCATGTCTGCCTCTCAGAGAACCAAACTCAAACACCACCCCCTTTCTTTATCACCAGTTTTCATCTTTTAGAGCTCAAAAATCCCCAAATGGGACCTGTCATCTAGTCTGTATAGGGGTTTAGGAACTCAATTGTTATAAACACATACCTACATATTTTAAAAACTTATTTTACCAACCATCATTAGCTTTTTTTCTGTGTTTGCTGTTTCAAATAGATTGTGCGTGCTTAGTCGTTCAGACGATCCCATGGACTACAGCCCGCCAGGCTTATCCGTCCATATAGTTTTCTAGGCAAGAATACTGGAGTGGGTTACCATTTCCTACTTCAGGGGATCTTCCTCACCAAGAAATTGAATCCGTTATCTCCTATGTCTCCTGCACTGTAGTCAGATTTTTTACATTAAGTTCCTTGAAGTGGCAGACCATGTTCTTCCAAAAGGACTCTCAGCTTTTGCATACAATGTATAGTCAAGAAATTATTTGAATGATGGACAATATTAATAAAATAAGCAGTGTCTATTTAAGTTAGCTGGTAACAGAGAAAAGTGGTTTACTTTACCATTATCTTTCATGTTCATTTTTCATTTCAGTTACATCTTTCCTACAAGAACCTTGCTATGCTTTACCAGCCACCTAGCATTAAGTTGGAAAATTTTATAAAACCTCATCTACATTTTCTGTGGCTCATTCAACCTGATCTGTGGCAAGACATTAGCAAATATTCACATAAGAAGCTACAGTAACTTCAGTGGATAAATCAAGGTAGCATACATGGACAGGGGTACACAGGTTTATGAAAGGCTTTAATATTTATTTTATTTATTTATTTTTGGCTGCACTGGGTCATCATTGTTGTACCTGGGCTTTCTCGACTTGCAGAGAGTGGGGGCTACTTTCTAGTTGTGGAGTGTGGGCTTCTCACTGCAGTGGCATCTTTTGTTGCAGAGCATGGGCTCTACACTCTCAGGCATTAGTAGTTGAGGCTCACGGGCTTAGATACCCACAGCATGTGGTATCTTCCCGGACCAGGGATCAAACCCATGCCCTTTGCATTGCAAGGTGGATTCTTAACCCCTGGGCTACCAGGGAAGCCCAAAGATTTATGAAATTTTTTAGTGAAAAATTCTATTGATATTCTGATTGTTAACTGGGACAAATTCATATATACTCTGATTCTAACTCTCATTGGTCTTAACCATTGGATCCTTGGAAATTCAGTCAAAGGCAAAGCCAAAGGAGCCTGCCAGGGCTGTATACAACTGTATAAACACCTCCCCCTCATCCATACCCTCTGTTTTGCCAGTAGCAGCAGGACAGAAATTCAAGTTGAAAGCTAGCAAAGAAGATTCACCTATGAGTAGCAGAGGGAAAACAAAAGTTTTGAATTGCTTATACTTTAGCACCAAAATGCAATGAGATTACAACTCTTCTCTTCATTCCAATCTAGGTCTTCCATCCAAAAGCATAGAAAGTAAAAGTTAAAGTTGGTCAGTCATGTCTGACTCTTTGTGACCCCGGGTCTATACATGCCATGGAATTCTCCAGGCCAGAATACTGGAGTGGGTAGCCTTTCCCTTCTCCAGGGGATCTTCCCAATCCAGGGATCGAACTCAGATCTCCCTCATTGAGAGCGGATTCTTTACCAGCTGAGCCACAAGGGACGCCCAAGAATACTGGAGTGGGTAGCCTATCCTTTCTCTAGAGGATCTTCCTGACCCAGCAATCAAACAGGGGTCTCCTGCATTGCAGGTGGATTCTTTACCAACTGAGCTGTCAGGGGCTGCCCCCTTTTTGTTCTATGTTTCTGGGAGGCTGAGGAAATAAGTCTCAATGACTACTTGTGTAAAAGAAGATGCACAGCTAAATCTACTGTCACAGGTGTAAAATGTTAAGGGCCCCAGAAGGAGGTACACACAGTGATACTAAAACCCCTTCACCAATGGCCAACCTCACTGGTAATGAGCCCTCTGCCCGTGGCACTTGTGCTAAGGCTTGCCTAACATGAAAGTGTGAGTCACTCTGTCATGTCTGACTCTCCGACCCCATGGACTGTAGCCCAGCAGGCTCCAGGTCCATGGGATTCTCCAGGCAAGAATACTGGAGTGGCTTTTTATCTAGTTTGCAATAATTTAGGAAGAAACATTTTTGTGATGAAAACATCACACTTATTTTTATTGAGACTGCCTGTCCTGTCCTAAAAACTTTTTTGAGACTCCTTGACCTGATTCTAAATATAACTGCATTCCTTAAATTTTATTGTATTGGTACTTTAAAATAGATACTGGGTTTACACTTATCAATAAATTTTACTGATTTAAAGAAAAAAAAAAAAAAGAATACTGGAGTGGGTTGCCATTTCCTTCTCCAAGAGATCTTCCTGACCCAGGGATTGAACCCAGTTTTTCCATACTGAAGGCAGACTCTTTACCATCTGAGGCCCCAGAGAAGCCAAGACTTACATGAAAGTGAAATTACTCAGCTGTGTGTGACTACTTGTGACCCCATGGACTGTAGCCTGCCAGGCTGCTCTGGCAAGGAATTCTCCAGGCAAGAATACTGGAGTGGGTATCTGTTCCCTTCTCCAGGAGATTTTCCCAACCCAGGGATCGAACCCAGGTCTCCCACATTGCAGGTGGTTTCTTTACCATCTGAGCCACCAGGGAAGCCCAAGACTTATCTACCCCCACAGAAATACCTGCTTGAGCAATGGCTCACTGTTGGATCTTGGTAATTCGGGGATTTACAAACCCTCACTTGGAGGCTGATTTCCTCATCAAGAACAGTGAGAGGGGACACAGGCCATGACCAATAGCTTTAGTTCAATTAATATAATGATCACTTAATATTTTGAGGTAAAATAGCTATAGCTAGTAAGTTCAGTTCAACCTCTTCCTCTGTCCCCCAAAGTGCTAAGTTGTTTGAATTATATTAATAACAATATTTTAAAGCTTCAGGACAACACTTGCTGAAACTGAAGCTAGGTTCCTTTAGGCTGACATTAAAACTGTCCACAATCTGCCACTTCCCATCTCTTCAAATCACAGCCTGGCCTTTCCTTTCCTCCACTGCTTCCTTGTTGTCTGCACAATAATGCACACCCTCTGTGCCTCTTCCCTTCCTGCAGAGTGCTCTACAATCCCTTCCTATGTTATCTGCCCACTTAAATTCCACATTACATCACGTTCCAGTGAGTCCAGGCTTATCTTTCAAGGCTCCTCACCATAACCCTCCTTATCAAGCTTCCCCTCCTTCGTAAAGCAACTAGTGATTTTTGTGTCCATTCAGTCTGCTTGGCATCTTATACTCATGAACTCTTGATTGCTTCCTGATGATACTTCTTATCTTAACTATACCCTGAGCCTTCTGGACAGCTGGGCACAGGCTTGTTTAGATATTTTATTTCAAAGTTCCTTATTTGTGTTTCTGTACCTAGAAGCTGCCTGATAAATGTTTGTGAATGATGTTGACAACATGGGTGGAGAAAATGCCTGCAAGAACCAGAAAGCCTTGTAGACCTAGATCGGAGTTTGAGAGTGTTCAGAGAAGGGAGGAGAGGGCAGGAAGGAATCTAGCAGTTCCTTACACACGGTAGAACAATACATTTAGTGATTCAAAAAGAATAAAACACTTTCAAAAATCTATTGCTCGTTAAGTAATGCATGAAAATGTAATCAAAACATCTTGTCATAGAACTATGATAACTATTTCTGTAGTCGTACAAGTATATAATATGTATCCCTTGTGTCATAATTCATCTTTGACCTGAGGGAATTAATTATTATCAGTGTTTAAAGTGTGGCAGCCAGGAGGTATGAGTTTTTATCCTTTAGGGCTGCCAGAAAAGAGATGGCACAAATACAAAGTTCTTAACAAAAAAGCTGCTTAGTGTAACTCAACTGAAGTAAAACATACGTGTGTGTATGTGCGTGCTAGTTGCTCAGTCGTGCCCAACTCTTTGCGACCCCAGGGACTGTATGTAGCCTGACAGGCTCCTCTGTCCCTGGAATTCTCTAGACAAGAATACTGGAGTGGGTTGCTATTCCCTTCTCCAGGGGATCTTCCTGACCTAGGGATAGAACCAGGTCTCCCACACTGCAGATTCTTTACCATCTGATCCATCAGGGAAGCCTGATTTTAGTAAATGTGCTGCCAAAGCGAGGATGAGGCATTATTCTAAAGGGCCACATGATGGCGATGTTACTTCAATAAAGTAATAAACATTTCTTTATTCCTGATCTCACTGACTCTGTGTCTACTTTCATTTCTTTATAGAAGCAACAAAAAATAGATTGGATAGCTGTCAGTGGATGTTGACATTATGAGTTTTGCAGCTTTAGAGTCCTCCTCACATTGGTTATCTCTTCCAGCTTTGTGTCTCTATACATTTAGACATGCATTTATCATGTTCACCCAAGTTATCAATAAAAATACACAAGTAGGTAAAGTGAAGCTGTGGGGAATGCTATGAAAGCTCTTCCTCCTGCTTTGGCAGGGATCCATTAAATATTTCCTTGGGCAAAAACTCTAACAGAGATTGAAACGCTAGCCTATCTTGAGGAAGAAAAAATATGCATCAATTGACAAAACTAGAACACGGATGGTAGATTACACAGAAGTATCATATCCATGTTAAATTTATTAAAGGTGATATCTGTATGGTGGTCATGTAAGAGGATCCTCATTCTTAGGAATATACATTGGAATATACAGGCTGAAAAGGCTATAGATATATGCAACTATTTTATGGTTCAGAAAAAATACTATGTCTGTGTGTGTATGTGTGCAGATAGGGGTAGGGACTGAAAGAGAACGTATAAAATGGGATAAAATGCTAATGAGTTCAATTTTGGTAAACAGTATGTGGACTTCTGTGTACTATTTTCCATTCTTATAACTTTTCTGTAAATTCAATTGTTTTCCAAATTAAAAATAATTATTTATCTTCAGTAATTCTATGTTTAAAAGTCAGATTTTTTTTTTTTTTTTGGCTGCACCATGTGGCTTTACGGATCATAGTTCTCCAGCGGTGGATCAAAACCATACCCCCTGCAGTGGAAGCCTAGAGTCCTAATCCCTAAACCGGATTTTTTAAATCAAGAGCAAGAAACGCCTATTAAAACTGACACTTAGCTATTTGGTTTTAAAGTTACTGACACTGGATAATGATTACAGCATTGAAAGTAAAAATCGCTCAGTCATGTCCGACTCTGTGACCCCATGGACTGTCCATGGAATTCTCCAGGCCAGAATACTGGAGTGGGTAGCCTTTCTCTTCTCCAAGGGATCTTTCCCAACCCAGGAATCTAACCCTAGTCTCCCGCATTGCAGGCAGATTCTTTACAAGCTGAGTCACAAGGGAAGCCCAAGAATACTGGAGTGGGTAGCCTATCCCTTCTCCAGGGGATCTTCCCAACCCAGGAATCAAACCAGAGTGTCCTGCACTGCACATGGATTCTTTACCAACTGAGCTATCAGGAATGCGATTACAGCATTAACTTCATGTAATTATTTCAAAATATGAGCCAGACCTAAATGATAGCTGAGGAATGATACAGCTTGACCCTAAGAGAAGTAAAATAGATTTTTAGGACTTATTTTAGCCTAACAAACACTGATTCTTAAAACAGTTGGGCAAACTTCCACAGGAAGTTTTGTGGGAGCTCTGCAGAGGGTATAGGATTAGAATGGCTGAGTCCTCCAAAGCCAAATAAAGTGACAGCGTAGACTCTGAGGAGTGAGATTTCTCTTTCCCTGCTCTTCAGTCTTCCAAGTATAATACTCCCCCTGGTCTGAAAGATCTGCTGAGATCCCAAAGGGATAACCAGAGCTTGGCCACCTCTCGCTCCTCAAATGTAAGTTAATGGTTCTCACAGAGCGGTCCTCAGACCACCAACAGTAGCAGCAGCACCTGAAGCTTATTGGAAATGGAGACTCTCAGGTTCTACCCCAGACTAATCGTCATTACATAAAAATAACTTTAGTTGATATTCGGAGTAGATAACACTGAGAAGCCTAAAAATTACACATGGGTTTAAGAAAACAGCATCTATTTTCAGGCACTTTGCTAAAAGAGACACTATAAAATTCAAGAAACTTCACCAGATTCCATCTAGTCATTCTTTCCAAACGGCTAAATGCTGGGGAGAATACACGACATACAAAAAACTTACTTTGATAGTTCTTTAAGAATTGTGTTTCTTCTTTATTTTAGCTACCTCTAGATAAATTACTTTGAAAAGGGTACTTTAGAACCCAGTTACACAGACACTAACGGATTTAAATTCTTTTCTTGAAAATCAAATAGGCCTCAAGGTATGCCTATTATGTGAGATAAAACAGGACTCTTAAGAGCAACTTAGATCAGAGTAGACATGCCAGTAATATTTCTGGAATTACAATATCTACCTATTGACCCAATAATTAAATCAAGAATTTCATACTTTGTATATCTAATCTTAAAATTTGAAAAAATACACTGTGACTACTAGACCTATGTCCCCAATTTATTTAATTTTCAATGCAACCCACCAATCCATTTAAGACATAAATTTGGAATAATACAGCTAACCTCATATCCAATTCTAGGAAAAAGAAATATTGAATACACAAAGAATGTATTTCCTTTTCAAACTAGGAAAGCAAATACTGTTTCTAAGGGAATAATTTCAAACTAAAGAGGACATCTAGCATGGGTATACGAAAAGAAAAAATAATATATATTAAATTATATTACTATAATAAAATTATTGAGCAAATTAGATTTAAGTGAAAATGGGATATTGCTGAGTTATTTGGTAGAAATGAATGATTTCTAGCCTAAAGATTTCCAAGGCTTTTCTGGCCATACTTACAGGAACTGGCCCTCTTGAATGCCTGCAAAGAGACTTAAACGTGGTAACCCAGAGAGATGATCTCAAACCATTCATTTCTTCATCTCATCAAAAGATTTTTTTTCAAGCTACAGCATTACTGTTATCAATTTCCATGAAATTTAATAATAAAGGAATTAGTCCTCTTTAGCCATAACTTAATAAAATAAAAATGAACTTACATCTTTCAGCTGTACTTCCATTTCATGAATATTATTCACTGATGAATTGAAGCAACTTGTAGCCACAGTCTATAAGTAAATCAATATTGGTTAACATGATAATTTAAGAGCATAAGTTTCCTCATTATACTTACCTTCATAATAAGACAGTATATTTCACATACATCCCCAAATCCAGAACTGGTACATGCCAGGTGATGAGTAGCAGTGCGAATTAAGATGTCCTGGAGGCCTCCTAAGCAGATTGGATTGGACACCCTGAGATTTCATATATAATTTGATATCTGAGGTCATCTGGACCCCAGAATCACCAGACTAGCCCTCAGTGGATATGAACAGCCCTCTGATTTTCACCAGGAAACAAAACCAAGCAATTGGCCTACTTAAATGAAATCTCGAAAATATTAAATTGTCAAATAAAAGATAAATTTTGTTTCCTAGAATTATATTTATATTCAACATTAGTAATAGTATTAACTAGTATTCATTCATATAGAACTCAAAATATAATTTGTCTCCTCTTTTTTCTTCATTTTTTCAGAGGGAATAAAAGACAGGAAGTAGATGGTAAGTTGGTGGTTCAGACAGTCAAGAATCCACCTGCAGGAGATCCAGGTTTGATCTCTTGAGTTGGGAAGACTCCAGTGTTCTTGCCTGGAGAATTCCATGGACGGAGGAGCCTGGCAGGCTATAGTTCATGGGGTCGCAAAGAGTCGAACACGACTGAGTGACAACACTTTCATTTTCCAGGTGGTAAGGTACCAAAGCTAACCAACAAAGCTCATAAAAAGCTGCATTTCAGTCTTTTAACAGCTTTGGGGAAAGAGACTTGTGTGAAGGATGGCAAGAAAGCTCAAAATATTTTTTTTTTTTCTCTAGAGGTGCTCTTCCTCCCTCTCAATTTAGTCCTTCAGGTGGAAACCATGACAGAGATAGTTCATCACATTTCTTTTCTTTTACCCCAGGCACACTGCAGCATTTCCAGCCTTCCACATTTCCCAGCCTTCCCTGTGGTTAGTGAGGTCATGAGACTGAATTCTGTCCAATGGAATGTAAGCAGAAATGAGATATGTCAATCCTAGGCCTAGACTCCACAGGCTCCCCCAGTTCTTCACATGCTCTCTAGCCCGCAACTGTGTATAAAGGATCTGGTGGAGGACTGCACTCTGAGAGAAGAGGGAGCCACTAGAAGGAAGGAACCTGGATCTCTGAATGATTCTGTGGAGCAAAGCCTCCTCCACTCCAACCTAAAATAAGCTGTGACATGGGCAGAAAAATAATCACTTGTTGTATAAGACTTTGAGATTTGGAGGTCGGTTGTCAGGCAATTAGATATGCTGACTAGTACAGAAATTAACAGTGAGTATCCCACAGTGATTATATGAATACATTTTTTAAATTATCATTTCTACCAAGATTTATATTTCCATCTTCAAAAGTAGAGAAACTAATTCTTGAGCTTTAAGTAAAAGTAAAAGTGAAGTCGCTCAGTCGTGTCCAACTCTTTGTGACCATACGGACTGTAGCCTGCCAGGCTCCTCCATCCATGGGATTTTCCAGGCAATAGTGAAGTAGGTTGCCATTTCTTCCTCTAGGGAATCTTCCTGACACAAGGCTCAAGCTCACATCTTTTGTATTGGCAGGCAAATTCTCTTAGAGTAGGAAGCCTCACTCTAAAGGAGAGATAAAGTATAAGGACCCTTAACATCACTGAAGCATTTATTTGAAAGCAATAGATTTTTTTCTGTAAGTAAGTTCTGGTCACTCAGTGGTGTCCGACTTTTTGCAACCCCATGGACTGTAGCCCACCAGGCTTCTCTGTCCATGGGATTTTCCAGACAAGAATACTGGAGTGGGTTGCCATTCCCATCTCCAGGGGATCTTCCTGATCCAGGAATCAAACGCAGGTATCCTGCATTGTAGGCAGATTCTTTACCATCTAAGCTACCAGAGAAGTGCCCTTTCTTCTGTAGGAAGTATTAATAGCTGTAGTATTAGTATTATTCACATGTCCAGATTTTCAAGAGAATCAAAGGTCTGATCAATAAGAAACTATTTATTTAGCACTATGGTGGCTCAGATGGTAAAGAGTCTGCCTGCAATGACTCAGGTTCAATCCCTGGGTTGGGAAGATCCCCTGGAGAAGGAAATGGCAACCCATTCCAGTATTCTTGCTTGGAGAATCCCATGGATGGAGGAGCCTGGTGGGCTACAGTCCATGGAATCACAAAGAATCAGACACAACTGAGCGACTTTCACTTCACATGCCAGGCACTCTGCTAGGTTATTCACATATATTGTAACATTTAATCTCCAGTACTCTTATCCTCATTTTATTGATGTGCAAACTGAGATTTAGGAGAGGGGTCTGGTGAATTCTAGCATTGTTTCTAAGGCTAGAGAGGTTAAGGAATTTGTTTAGACTCACACAGCTAGCAAGTGGAATCTGAACTCAGAGCTGCCTACCCATAAATCCATGTGCTTTCTACTACACTAGTGACTCTAAAACACAAGACGGGAGAAAAGCATACTTGCTGATTTAATTGGGTACTTCAAATATTAAAAATAACCAAAAAATGAAGCCACTGTTCTCACAATACAAACTATAGAATAAAAAGAATTCAAAAAAATCTCCCTGGCTATTGTAGATACACAGCAGAGTCTGAATTCTGAATACTCCCTTGGGCAAAACAATGGTCAGTGGAGGGAGCCATGTTACCTATTTTTGCTTATAGTGAAGAACAGGACTATGAAAAAAAAAAAGTAAACCTGTTAGTATACTATACTGTTTCACCATTTGACAAGCACGTTTTAACAAACCCATTCTTCATAAGAATTACAAACTGTATTAGAAAGATTAAAAAAAAAATAAGGTTTTAAAGAAATTAGTACCTGTGATAAATGAAGTGTATTGGCTTTGCCTTCAAGTTCAGCAAGCCTTGCAGTTGTAGCAGACAACTGTTTCTTCAACACATCTGTCTCTTCAGACAAGGATTTCAACAGCTGTTCTCTTCTTTCAGCTTCCTTCGTTTTCTCTTCCAGCTGTTCAAGCAATGCAGTAGTGCTGTGCTTGGCTTTCAGCTGGTCTCTGAGTCGCTGTATTTCTTTGTCCTTCTCTGTGAGGCGATAAACGTTCTTCTCTCTCTCAGCTTCAAGGACTCGAATTTTCTAGATATAAACTAAGAAGAATCTTAGAACAAGGCCAGGTCAAACACAAAAATAAACAGTACATTTGAACTAGCGTTTAGGAAGTATTTATTATGTATCAAGTCAGCATTATACTAGATACCAGGACCAAAAAAATGCTCAGAGAGCTCATAGAGTTAGGCCAATACATTAATGCANGAGGAGCCTGGTGGGCTACAGTCCATGGAATCACAAAGAATCAGACACAACTGAGCGACTTTCACTTCACATGCCAGGCACTCTGCTAGGTTATTCACATATATTGTAACATTTAATCTCCAGTACTCTTATCCTCATTTTATTGATGTGCAAACTGAGATTTAGGAGAGGGGTCTGGTGAATTCTAGCATTGTTTCTAAGGCTAGAGAGGTTAAGGAATTTGTTTAGACTCACACAGCTAGCAAGTGGAATCTGAACTCAGAGCTGCCTACCCATAAATCCATGTGCTTTCTACTACACTAGTGACTCTAAAACACAAGACGGGAGAAAAGCATACTTGCTGATTTAATTGGGTACTTCAAATATTAAAAATAACCAAAAAATGAAGCCACTGTTCTCACAATACAAACTATAGAATAAAAAGAATTCAAAAAAATCTCCCTGGCTATTGTAGATACACAGCAGAGTCTGAATTCTGAATACTCCCTTGGGCAAAACAATGGTCAGTGGAGGGAGCCATGTTACCTATTTTTGCTTATAGTGAAGAACAGGACTATGAAAAAAAAAAAGTAAACCTGTTAGTATACTATACTGTTTCACCATTTGACAAGCACGTTTTAACAAACCCATTCTTCATAAGAATTACAAACTGTATTAGAAAGATTAAAAAAAAAATAAGGTTTTAAAGAAATTAGTACCTGTGATAAATGAAGTGTATTGGCTTTGCCTTCAAGTTCAGCAAGCCTTGCAGTTGTAGCAGACAACTGTTTCTTCAACACATCTGTCTCTTCAGACAAGGATTTCAACAGCTGTTCTCTTCTTTCAGCTTCCTTCGTTTTCTCTTCCAGCTGTTCAAGCAATGCAGTAGTGCTGTGCTTGGCTTTCAGCTGGTCTCTGAGTCGCTGTATTTCTTTGTCCTTCTCTGTGAGGCGATAAACGTTCTTCTCTCTCTCAGCTTCAAGGACTCGAATTTTCTAGATATAAACTAAGAAGAATCTTAGAACAAGGCCAGGTCAAACACAAAAATAAACAGTACATTTGAACTAGCGTTTAGGAAGTATTTATTATGTATCAAGTCAGCATTATACTAGATACCAGGACCAAAAAAATGCTCAGAGAGCTCATAGAGTTAGGCCAATACATTAATGCAGTATGATAAGTGCTGTGGTTAAGATATATATAAAATAAATGGGACATGGACACAGGAGAGATCACTTAGAAAGCTAAAGAAGAGCTGGCTCTCACCTGATTATCTGCTAATCATTCCCCCATCATGCCAATTCTAGTCATCTTAATGGCTAAAAGTTGAGTCACACACAGAGATACATGCTCGCTGATGAACTTGAAGCAACAGAATTCAGCTATTACAGAATGTTACAGCTGGATAAAAGTACATTCATAAACTTGCTTTTTGTTAATAAATGATTTGGTATCAAATCTAGAAGGTTATCTTCAAGGGAGTGTTCAACATTTTCAAGGATTGGAAAGTTAAAGAAGGCATGTTAGTTAAACTTGCTGGCAAAAGGGAGAAAGCACTAATATAGAGATGATAGAAAAAGTAAGTAAAATGGCTTTACATGCTGACGAAGTGAAAAAAAACTTAATACTAAAAACTCACATTTGAGGGTGGGCGGGAAAAAGTTATTCAAATAGAGACAGGGACATAGAGTTGGATGGTTGTGTGAAAATGATGAGGGGATTTTTAGTTGCCTACCAGCTTAAGATAAGACAGTATTATGACACAGTACCAAAGAAGCCAATACAATTCTAAGATTTCATACAGCATCCAGATTAGGGGAAATAATACTACTGTTTGAATCTGTGTTTGTGACTGTGTGCAATCCGGAAGCATTAATTCAAGAGGGACATGAACACCAGAAAAGTGTTAAGGAAAGTGACCAGGATGAGAAAAAGCCAGTAAAGCTGAAGAATACGGGGCTGGTCTATAGATAAGTAAGTGGAAGCAAGATTTCCTTGAATATCTGCATGCATGCATGCTGTCACTTCAGTTGTGTCCAATCCTATGGACTGTAGCCTGTCCGGCTCGTTTGTCCATGGGATTCTCCAGGAAAGAATATTGGAATATTTTTCCATGCACTTCTCCAGGGGATCTTCCCAACCCAGGGATCAAAACCCCGTCTCTTAAATCTCCTGCTTTGGCAGGTGGGTTCTTTACCACTGGCACCATCTGGGAAGACTTGGATACCTGAAAAGCTGTCAATTGAATTAAAAAAAAAAAAAAAAGACAGACTTGTTCTGTGTAGCTTTAATGGACATAACTAGAACAAACTGGTAGAAGTTATAGGAAGTTTAATTTCAATTGATTATAAAGGGATTTTGACAGCCATTGCTTGTCAGAAGTAAAATGAACTGGAAAGAGAGCTCCAAAGAAAGCAACTAGATTCTTTCACCAGATTACAAAATAATCTTTATATCTAAGAATTGGATAGATCATTTCTCCATGCTTAAATAAGAATTCACCTCAATATGTGTTTAAAAAAATAATAAATCATTTGGTTTTACGATGTGCCTTATAAAGTAACATTTAAAGAAATCCAATTATATTATTTAGTACGGATCATTTGTTTTCTAACTATGAAAAGTAAAAGTACTCTTTCAAAATAAATTGAACTGATTAAATTTTAAATCCTTCCAGTTCTAATATTCCTAACTCCTTTTCAGACTATGTCATAACAAATTTAGATTAGGGAAATATAGTTTAACAGAACCCAAAATGCTGATATCTCTAATGATTTTACCTTAAAAAAAAATCTGAAAACAAAAATTACTTGTAAAGTAGCCAAAATACATTATTAAATGGGTTTTTAAACCTTCATGCTAAAATCTAAACCCCAAAGGTGACATGATTAATTTGTTGTTTACATTTAGTGAACATAAAAACTAGATTATATCATATACCTTCTCATCTCCCACAGTAAAGCTTACTACAGTTTAAAAGGTCTTACCTCTAAAAGTTTGTGTCTGTCTTTATCAATCAGCTTTCCTTTTCCAGTTGTGATTTCATCTACCGATGTTTTTAAAGCTGCAATTTCTCCCCTAAATTTTTCTAATGCAGTTTCTGATTTGGAGTTACTAGGCTTTGGTCCCCATTTACTTTTAATTAAATCTTTGGGATTTCTGGAAGACATCTCTGAAAGTGCCTGTAAAAAGAAATCTGAGTTTACAAGGTCAAATCTCAAGTTTGAAAAGATCTAATAACCTATTTACTAAACAGAAGACCCTTTCTATGTAAATAGAAGTGATACAGTGGGGTATGCCTTCTAGCTTGCTAACAACAATATATATATTTTAAATCTGGGTGGTAGATGCACGGAGGTATTCAATATGTCAACCTGTACATCTGTGTTTGTGCAGGATTCTTATGTGTATCATACTTCAATAGAAATGTTTCATTTAAAAAAAATAGAGGGATAACCAATGATTAAGCCGTTAAAGGAAACTTGAAAGTTAGATTACAAAGACAAACTTTACTCCAGAATAAAAAGCCAATGACAAACAATATAATTCTGAATATCTGGACATTGAAACATCATTACCTGACATAATGGTGTGTCCTCTGTTTGAGAAGATAGGCCTAGTTCATTTCTATCTTAACTGTAATGTTCAGAGAGCACAGTGGGCAGAAGTGAGAAGAATTCAGTATGAGGCATTTATAGGAAAAAGAAACCCAATATTCGAAGAATTCAGGAATGGCAGGAATTAAGAACAAGAAATAAGGAGAAGCTTTGTTGCTAGGTCATGTCTGATTCTTTTCCGACCCCATGGACTAATAAATAGCCTGCCCAAGCTCCTCTGTGCATGGGATTTCCCAGGCAAGAATACTGGAGTGGGTGGCCATTTGCTTCTCCAGGGGATCTTCCCTACCCAAAGATCAAACTCAAGTCTATACTGCGCACATAATAAAAGTAGCTTTAACTAGGGAGGTTAAAAAGCATTTTTCCACCCATGGATTCCAAAATAAAATAATAATAATGTAACTAAGGAAGCCAGAGGAATATGATACAATTCATGTATTCAAAAAATATTGGAGAACCTAATTTACCAGGCAGCATAATAGGTGCTGGGTTAAAAACTGGCTGAAAACAAGAATGAAAGAGAGACATGTCCCTTACATGACAGAACTTTCAACCTAGCAGAGGTGGCAGGCAATAACAAGGAAACAAATATAGATTCCCAAATTGTAAAATAAATGTTATCCAGTAAAAGAAAAGTACAGTGATAAACGATACAAGTAAAAATTAAGGGAGACCTACTTAGATGCTGCGGTGCGGAAGGCTTCCCTATGAAACTGACCTTTAGGGTCACCCTGTATGTTATTGTTGTTTAGTCGCTAAGTCCCGTGCCCGTCTTTTGCGACCCAGTGGGCTGTGGCCCACCATGCTTCTCTGTCCATTAAGAATTTCCCAGGCAAGAATATTGGAGTAGGTTGCCATTTCCTTTTCCAGGGGATCTTCCCATCCCAAGGATCGAATCTCGTCTCCTGCATTGGTGGGCGAATTCTTTACCACTAAGCCACCAGAAAAGGTTAGCCCTGGATTTTTGTCCAGTCAAAGGTTAACGATTAAGACATCTAGTAAAGGGCACAAAGCATCTACTACAGGCCACGTCTTCTACAAGTGGAGGCAAATCTACCAAAACCTTCACATAAAACCTCCAGTGGGAAGAGAGGCAAAGAACACTGCAAAAACAGGCACCTTTCTTCTCACCTCAGGTGAAGAAGTTTGTAGAATAGACATGAAAGAGCTTGCTGATCCGCAAAAAGCTGTACTAAGGAAAGGACTTGGCCAAGTCACTAGAACTCCCTGCGCTTTCTGAAAGAGGATGCTAACACTCACGGGCAGAGCTGAAAGCGGAGATCCAATCGGCGACGGCCTCCGGGAGACGGGCACAAAGTGAGCGCCAGGGAACGGCGACTGGCTTCCAGGTTGGCAGAGATTGAATCCCAGCCAATGCGATCTCCCACTGATCCCGCCTCCCCCGCGGTCACACCCGGCCTCAAGGCTGCGGGTCCCGGCCGCCTCCGCCACCCTCCGCGGTCGCCTGCCCGCAGCCAGCCAGCACCTGAGGCGAAGCAAAGCGCTCGAGTCCGCCCAGTCACACCCTTTGGCGCGGGAGCTGCTTCCGGGAGTTTGAATCCCGCGGCTGCGGGGCGGGGCACGTCACTGCCGGCGGGGGCGAGGCTCTCCAATTGGCTGCGGCCTCGGGGGGCGGGGCCTGGAACCTGAGTGCGAAAGGAGTGCGGGATGTAGCTGGGCTGCGGATGGAGGGATGGAGCCGAAGCGGAGAGGACTGTACCCAGGCCCGGAAGGCGTCTCCCGGATCCGCCAACGTTTTCTGGGACTTTGTCAACGCTTTTCTGAGGTCTCAGACCTCAACTCAAGGTTTCTTTGTGAAGAACTGATTTGTGTTTATCTGCTTTGGGGCTGAAGCAAATTAGGATGCTGAGATAAATCCAGTGACTGAGAGCTGGGACTAACTCTGCGTCCTTGAGTTTGATCCGCCTTTCTGAGTACCAGTTTCGCCCTCTATGAAATAGGAGAACTGGATTCCACAAGGGGGCACAGCCTCCCTGTTTTCCTCTTGGGGTGAGCCTTCATCCTGCCAGAAATCAGGGTGGAGCCATGTGGAGTTAGCAGGTGGAAGGGTTGATAGGCACGCCCAGTTTGAATGCTGAGATTAGGTGCTCTAGAGGAAGCGAGCTAGGCAGGCGTTTGCTCCAGATTGCTGCCCTCTGGCGTGGCATCTATTGGTTAAATCCGGGTCAAGACTACCTGGACTTTGAGGACTTTCTCTCGCTAAAACAAACAGGCACGGAACGCGTTTGGCAGGGCCTGACGTTCTCAGACCGCTGCATAAACTCTAGAGAGGCTACAGAAGCAAACCATCCTCTGAAAGTAGTGTCATACAAATGAGTTTAGCCTGACTGCCTCTTACTAGCTGTGTGATCTTGAATAAATTATTTAAGCTCTCCGAGCCTCAGCTTCCTGATTTGTAAAATGGTAGTAATATCTACTTCACAGGACATCTACTTCATGTGCATTAAATAAGAGAATCCATGTTGAGGTGCATGGTGTTTAGTAAATACTGATGTCAGCCATTATTACACAAAAAGCAACAAATGAAAGTCATTCAGTCGTGTCTAACTCTGCGGCTCCATGGACTAAACAGTCCATGTAATTCTCCAGGCCAGAATACTGGAGTGGTTAGAGATTCCCTTCTCCAGGGGATCTTCCCAACCCAGGAATTGAACCCTAGTCTCCTGCATGGCAGGTGGATTCTTTACCACTGAGATACCTGGGAAGCTCCACACCACCCCCACCCTCAAAAGCAACAAACTCCTATGTTAAATAGAGTGGATGAGAAACCATGTAGAGAATTTTAAAGAATAAAAGAAAAGGCAAGAAGATAACAGTTGGTCTGTGCTTCCAAGGAGCTCACATTTCTAATGGAAAAATTAGAGTCGGGCTCTTTCATATCTGTTGTATTAATTTTATCAAAAGGAATTAGGGTGGGAGGAAGTTGAGGCAAACGATTAGTGAAGCTGTGAATTCTATGCATTGCCTAGAGTTGAAAGCAAGGGCAAAATGAGTCTCCCTAGAAATTTATAAATGTCTTAGATGAGAGAAAGATCTGCCTGCTCAGCTTGGTGTCAAATGGGGAGAGAAAAGACAGGAAGTGGTAGGAACTGTTTGAAGAGGGGTGGCACCTGATGGGGTCTGGTGCCCGGGCCTGCTGGGCCAGACACCTCAGTTACATATCTGCTCCCCAGGGCCCCTTATTCTGGCAGGAACTTCCCCCTGTGACTGGGGACCCCTGAGAAAGAGGAGTAGACAGGAGGCTCATTGGCCTACCTATCAGCTGATTTCTCAACAGAAACTTTACACGCCAGAAGGAAATGACACAGTATATCTAAAGTGGTGAAAGTGAAGAAGCTACAACCAAGAATATTCTACCCAATAAGACTCTCGTTCAGATTTGATGGAGAAATCAAAAACTTTCCAGACAAGCAAAAGTTAAGAGAATTCAGCACCACCAAAGCAGCTTTACAACAAATGCCAAAGGAACTTCTCTAGGAAGGGAACACAAGAGAAGGAAAAGATTTACAGAAAATAAACACAAAACATTTAAGAAAATGCTAATACCATCATACATATCAATAATTACTTTAAATGTAAATAGATTAAATGCACCAACCAAAAGACATAGACTGGCTGGGTGGATGAAAACATGTGCGTGTATGCACTTCCACTTACCATATCACTCTGCTTGAGCCCTCAAATTGTATGTAATTATTTTATATTGTTAGGCTAATCATGTTCCCATTATGGTTTACAACCATAATTATTTTTATTTTTTGTTTGGTTATTGTGAAAACTGATAAACATCTTTTATTATTGTGATTACTATTATTCATTTCATACCATTGTATCATGATTGGCCAACAGAAAAATAATAGAATTCTATATCACTAAGACTACCATTTAATAGAAAAACTTGTAATCACTTTTTAAAACCCAGATGCAAAAATAAATAAATAAATAAAACCTAGATGCATATCAGAATTACCTTTAAATTTTTTGAACAATACAAATTTCCAGGTATTGCTTTTTTTTCTCCAAAGCTCCAGATGTGTTTCTAATGAGCAGCCTTGTTCAAAAACAACTGGACTATATGATGATCTTTTACTTTTATCTGGTTGGTTTCACTGTTTCTATGTCATGTTCAGCACTCTCATTTCATTTAGCTTGTTTTCCAAATTCTCCATCTTTTCTTTTTTTTTCAATGTTGTTTCTCAAGCCTTTACCAAGCGTATTAGAAAGTTTTAGTATACACACATATAAATAATATGTATATGTTTTAGAAAACTTATGAATNGGTTGGTTTCACTGTTTCTATGTCATGTTCAGCACTCTCATTTCATTTAGCTTGTTTTCCAAATTCTCCATCTTTTCTTTTTTTTTCAATGTTGTTTCTCAAGCCTTTACCAAGCGTATTAGAAAGTTTTAGTATACACACATATAAATAATATGTATATGTTTTAGAAAACTTATGAATTTTTGCCTAACTAAAAAATTTATGACATTTTGATTCTACCTGTTTGACTTAGTATGAATAGAATGCTAGATTTCTAATTTAAAAAAAAATATGTGCAACAAGCAACGAAGGTTTACTGTATACCCGCAGGGAACTATAGTCAATATCTTATAATAACCTCCAATGGAAAATAATTTCAAAAATAATATATGTGCACACATACAACTGAATCATCTTGCTGTGACCTGAAACATTGTAAGTCAACTTCAATAAAGAAAATTTTTCTTCATATTAAGAGAAATAAATATAAATAAATTTAAAATGGATAGTTTTTTATATAATTATTTCTTTTTATTTTTGGCTGTGCTGGTTCTTCATTGTTGTATGAGCTTTTTCTCTAGTTGCCATGAGTAAAGGCCACTCCCTAGTTGCAGTGCTTCTCATTGTGGCTTTTCTTATGTGAGAGCACAGGCTCCAGGGCATGCGAGTTTCAGTAGTTATGGCTCCTGGGCTCTTCTTTATGCATTCATCTGTTGACATTTAGGTTGTTTCCATGTATTGGCTATTGTAAATGGTACTGCAGTGGACATTGGGGTGTAAGCCTATTTTTTAAAACTGTAAATTTTATGAAAAATAAATACAGATGAAATATTTCTGATGAATATTTTGTGTTCCAATTGAGAATGTGTGAAATACACAGTAGATTTCAAAGACTAAGCTTTTTAATATTATTACATGTTGAGATAATAATATTTTAGATATATTGAGTAAAATAAAATATATTAAAATCAATTTTACTATTTTTTTACTTTCTTTACTGTGACTATTAGAAAATTCAAAATATGTGGCTTATGTTATTTTTTTAATACTATGCTTTTACTGGACAGTACTGGCATGTGCTCAATAAATGTTCTTTAAATGCAGTAAGAGAAGAAACTGGTAAACTTTTGCCTCTTTCCAGTCCAATCTGCACAGGTTTTTTTTTTTTTAATGCATATCTAGATTGGTTCAAAATGGCAGAGTAGAAGGATGTGCATTCATTTTCTCCTGCCGGAGCACCAAACTCACAACTAGCTGTTAAACAGCCATAAACAGGAAGACGCTGGAAGACCAAAAAAAAGATATCCCACTTTTAAGGACAANTTTTAATGCATATCTAGATTGGTTCAAAATGGCAGAGTAGAAGGATGTGCATTCATTTTCTCCTGCCGGAGCACCAAACTCACAACTAGCTGTTAAACAGCCATAAACAGGAAGACGCTGGAAGACCAAAAAAAAGATATCCCACTTTTAAGGACAAAGGAGAAGTCACAACAAAACAGTAGGAAGGGCACAATTATGATAAAATCAAATCCTATGTCTGCCAGGTGGGGAACCCACAAACTGGAGAACAATAATACCAAAGTTCTCCCTGTGCTACATACTGGGTCCTTGATTATGGAAAGACCTAGAACCTATTGTGAATGTTCTAAGCACCACATCAGGGTTCCCAGCCTGGGGACCCAGCCAAGGGACTGAGAATCCCCAGGGAATTTAACTCTGAAGGCCAGTGGGATTTGTATAAAACATCCATAGGACTGGAGGAAATGGAGACTCTTGGAGGGCACAAACAAAATTTCGCGTGTACCAGGAACCAGGGGAAAGGACCAGGGACCCCCACAGGAGATTGAGCCAGACCTACCTGTGAGTGGGGGTCTCCTGCAGAAGCGTGTGTTGGCAGTGGCCAACCATGGAGACAGGGGCACTGGCAGCAGCAGTCCTGGGAGATGCTCTCAGTGTAAGGCCTCTGAAGTGTGTCTTAGTTGCTCAGTCGTGTCCGATTCTTTGTGACCCTGTGGAATTGTAGCCTGCCAGGCTCCTCTGTCCATGGAATTCTCTAGGCAAGAATGCTGGAGTGGGTCTCTACATGGAATTCTCCAGGCAAGAATACTGGAGTGGGTTGCTATTTTCTACTCCAATGGATCTTCCTAACCCAGGGATCAAACCTGGGTCTCCCACACAGGTAGATTTTTTACCATCTGAGCCACTTAGAAAGTCCTCTTAGAGGTCACCAATAGCCCTACCAAAGAGCCTGTATACTCCAGGACCGGGTTGCATCAAGCCAAACAACTGCCAGGGAGGGAGGGCAGCCCCACCCATCAGCAGACAGTTGTATTAAAGTTTTACTGATCACGGACCTGCCCACCAGAGCAAGACCTAGTTTTCCCCACAGCCAGTCCTTCCCATTAAGAAGCTTGCACAAGCCTCTTAGTCTCATTCATCAGAGGGCAGACAGAAGAAATAAGAACTACAATCCCAGCAGCCTTCAGAACTGACACCTCAATCACAGAAAGCGAGCCAAAATGAAAAGAAATAGGATTATGTCCCAGATGAAGGAAGGACATAATCCTCAGAAAAATGACTGAATGAAGTGGATATAGGCAATCTCCCAGAAAAAGAATCCAGAATAATAATAGTGAAGATGATCCAGGATCTCATTAATAAGGTAGATCAAATCATATCATGTTCCCCAGTGAAAGTCCTTAAACATTTTACTGACCTGCAATTTGTTCTCAGCATAAAGCACCAAATCCCCAGTGTGTCCTCTCAGGCCTTGAAGGTCTAAACTGACCTCCTCAACCTAGTCTCAAACCCCCACATGAGACACCTCTTATTCCTGCCTCAGCGTCTTTTCACAGGAGGTTCCACCTGTCTGGAATGCTCTTACAATTGCTTGTCTCCCAGATCTCAGCTCAGTCCTCACTGACTAAGGGAAGGCTTCCCTGCCTCCCAGACAAAGGGATTTCTTCTCTTTACCTCAAATTTCTTCAAAGGCTTTACTCCAGTTATAGTTGCACATTGAATCGTGAGTGATTCTTTCATTGGTGCCCCTTTCCCTTGTTTCACTGTAAACTCCTCGAGGAATCTGTCTGATTTTGCTCACCCCCGTATCCATAGCACCTACCATCCCAGTGCTTGAACAAATTAGGAAATTAAGTTCAGGGAATTCCTGGGGCGGTGGTGGGGGAGGAAGGTGTCCAGTGATTGGAATTCATGGTTTCACTGCTGGGGGCCTGTGTTCAATCCCTGGTCTGGAAACTAAGATCCTGCAAGCTGCACAGTGTGGCAAAATAATAATAATAATTCAAATAATAAATAAATATTTGTTCAATGAATGAATGAATGGCAGTCTCCTCTGCCCTAGACTACTGTGAAGAAACAAACTCTTTACTCTCCTTTCCATTATCAATATTCTTTAACAGTCATCAAAAGCATCATTTTACAGCACAGTCCCAGTCACTGGTCTTCCCTGGATTAAAGTTCATCTCCAGCCAGGATGAGCTGCATTTTAAATTGGTCAATAGAGAGACCCTCTCAGCATCTAGCTGAGACTATAGCGGCTCTATTAGTAAGTGATAGTTTGAAAGCCAATTCAGGGGCAGGTGGAGCAGATTTCCTCTGACTGCCTAATATCATGTTAGGAGGATTCTCATCATCCAGTCAGTGATGCTTCCTAATTCACTTCTTGATTCAGAGTATGTCCTCTTTGGAGAGGGCAGCTCTCCGCACACTGAGTGTTCTGTTTTAGCTTCTTATAAAATTTAAGTGTATCGGGTTATTAAATATTCCATTTGTATTCAGAGAATTGGTATGCAATTCAGTCATTTTGTTCCCCTGCTGCAAAATGTATCTGTAATAAGTTCCCACTGCCAGTGAGGCCTGGCTTAAGGAGTTAAAACCATTGACTCTAGGAATTTCCTGGTGGTCCTGTGGTTAGGATCCCATGCTTCCACTGCAGGGGTGTGGGTTCAATCCCTGGTTTGGAAGTAACATCCCACAAGTTGCTTGTCCCAACCAAAACCACCATGGACTCTAGAGGAAGATTGTCTGTGTTCAGATCTCAGCTCTGCGTATTGTGAAAACTGGTCAAACTAGTTAACCAAATTAGGCCTCAGTTTTCTCATCTGTCCTACACGGTAGAGAATCTGCCTGCTATACATGAGAACAGGGTTCAATCCCTGGGTTAGGAAGATCCCATGGAGAAGGGAATGGCTGCCCACTTCAGTATTCTTGGCTGGGAAATCCCACAGACAGAGCATCCTGGAGGGTTACAGTCCATCAGGTCACAAAGAGTTTGGATGTGACTAACACTAACACACTTTCTCATCTGTAAAATGGGGATGGTAAAATAGTACTTACTTCATAAGATGGGGTGGTGGAAGGATTAAATGAGACTAAAGAAAATGCTTCGAATAGCATCTGGCATGTCATGAGCACTTGGTAGATGTTAGTTGTTAACACAGCAGACGGGGCTGTCTGGGCTGGGGCCTGCTCGACTGTCTCGCCTCACACGTGATCTCTCACCCACATCAAATGGTTTGAGGTTGCCACTGCTCACCAAGCAGATTAGTCTAACTCTGTTTCAGATCTCTCTTTTTCTCTCTCCCCACCCCTTTCCCTCCCTCCCTCTCTCTGACTCTCTCTCTCACATACACACATAGACATCAATTCAACCATAAATACTCCGGCCAGCTCTCACCACCTCCAGAAACCTACTGTACTTGCCCACCCTTCCCTGTTGACACCTGTCTCCTCTGTCCTCGTGCTTTCTCCATTGTGCTGTGATTTCCTCTCAGCTTCTTGCAGAGAGGAAACGTGCCTTAGTCATCTTTGTAGCTAGCATCACACCTGGCACCAAGTAGACTTTCCGTGTTTGCTGAATAAGTGCACGTGTGCCTGAGTGAATCAAAGCTCTTGCAGAAGAATGACTGGGGAACACTTGCTCATCAAGCATTTTGATGAGGAATTATGGTTTCCATAAAAGTAAACACAAGGTTTAAGATGGTTCTATTTGTTCTAGGCATGCTTTAGAAACCATGCTTAAGTAAGTTAATACTTGGAGAAGGTCGGATTCATTCCTGTCTTAAATTTAGCTCTTCCAGTTATCTTGAATAATGATAATATAATGATGCCAAATGTTATAAGATACTTTATCTGCTCTTCCCACCTGCTCCGACCAAGTAGACTTAGTCACTTCCAGGCACTTTTTAAATAAATGGTATTTAAATACACTATACATTAAGTTATTTAAAAATAGCATCTGTCATAGGTAAAACTCTATAATTAAACACTAAAAATAGTATTTTAGTTCTAAAAAGCACTTTAGTTATCAACTAATAATTCTTGAAGAAGAATTATTCTTCGATAATTCTTGAAGAAGCATGTCAGCAAGCAGATCTCAACAATGGACCGTCTGTGTGTGCCAATTTGAAAACTGCCATGTGATAATACCTACGACTCTGTATGGAGAAGGCAATGACAACCCACTCCAGTACTCTTGCCTGGAAAATCCCATGGATGGAGGAGCCTGGTAGGCTGCAGTCCATGGGGTCGCTAAGAGTTGGACACGACTGAGCGACTTCACTTTCACTTTTCACTTTTATGCATTGGAGAAGGAAATGGCAACCCACTCCAGTGTTCTTGCCTGGAAAATCCCAAGGATGGCAGAGCCTGGCTGCTTTCTACGGGGTTGCACAGAGTTGGACACGACTGAAGTGACTTAGCAGCAGCAGCAGGACTCGGTAAAACTGGAATTGAAATAAGATATTATGACTCCATCTTCATTTCTCTTCTGTTAAATCCTGTTTGTTACCTTCTCTTATTTTGCTCCTCCTATCTAGATGTTTTGCTAAATCTCTCCTCTCGCGGAAATATTCTTCTTTCTCTATTTCTTTTGCCTCACTGCCCAGAGCAGACCCAAGGCCACTCACCTAGACTGGAGCATGAATTTACTTGACGAAAATGGTGAGGATCATGAACTGCAGAAAGTGTGCTCTCAGCTGAGGTGCAGTTGGAAAGGAAGGAGAGCTCAGAGACACTGGGTTTGAATTCTGGTTCACATTTTAAATTCTTCTGAGCCTCAGTGTTGTCAGCTGTAAAACAAGCTCAGAAGCCAAACTCCTAGAGTTGTTGAAAGCAGTGGATGATAGGCATGTGAAGCCTGGCACATGGCTTCCACTAGCTGCGAGCTCCATCATGTTGGAACTTCGGCTTATTCTCCACTGAAGCTCTTTGGCTGACCCATGATACGTGTAGACTCTCAAATATTTGTTGAACAAACGGACACATTACTAATGAATAAAGGTTTGACCCCTCTGTGTGAATTTACTCTTAACTCTAACTCAATCTTCCTCAATTTTTCCAGGAGGAAATATTTTTCCTTAAGTGTTTTTCTTACAGTGTTGATTGGAATCTTAAATATTTACATCTAAAACTGGGTTGTAGAAGGAAAAGAGGCCCTGTGAGCTTTTTGTATTTGAGTGAAGCTAAGGAGAAATCTCCTATCCTTTTCTTCTTTCTTGCCTCTGAGAAAAAAAGTAAGGATTGTCCAAAGAGAGGTCACTGGGATAGCAGTGGATGATAGGCATGTGAAGCCTGAGGAGTTAGCCCCTGAGGTTCAGGGACAATGCCAGCGGCTCCAGAAACTGTCACTGTTGGCTTCTTGGTGCTGGAAGCTGGAGAGCTCAGAGGATAAAGTCCTTAAGAGCAGATGGTATCCAAGGCTGTTATTTTTTTTAAAAAAATAAGTGATTATGGGATATTTTAATTAATTAATTTTCAGCTGTTTTGGGTCTTCATTGTTTCTAGTGGGCTTTTCTCTAGTTGCGGAGTGTGGGCTTCTTATTGGAGTGGCTTCTCTTGTTGCAGAGCACAGGCTCTAGGCACCCGAGCTTCAGCGGTTGTGGCAGGCAGACTTAGTTGCTCCGTGGCATATGGAATCTTCCTGGACCAGGTATTGAACCCGTGTCCTCTGCATTGGCAGGCGGATTCTCAACCACTGGACCACCTGGGATGTCTCAGGGCTCTGGTTGTGATGCATTTAGCAGACTCAACACTGGTGCACTTGTCTCCAGGGTATGTGGAAGCTGGAAAGCATGTTGTAAGGGATACGTTCCAATAGAGTGTGGCAGAAAAATTCACAGCCAAACTACCTGGGTTTGGATCCCAGCTCAGCCATCTATAACCAGAACAAGTTACCTAACGTTTCTGTGTCTCAGTTTCCTTTCCCTCCCTCTATGAGGAGGGAAACCTCTACGAATTGGGGGTTATTACAGGATCTACCTCAAAGGTTGTTGTTAGGGACAATGTAGTTGGTAAAAATTAAGCCCTTAAGACATGAGCAGCCTGCTGAATGGGGCCTCCAGTGGCTGTTGTTGGGCCAAAGGTGACAGGAAGAGGGTAAGGCTTAATGGTGCAGATGCCAATTGTGATGGCATGTAAGCACGTCCACCACCTTTGTGTGCAACTCTGCAATCTCCAAAGCACAAGTTCATGTTCCCGCCACTGAATCACCTCCACCCAACACACACACACATACACAGCCTCTCTCTCTCTCTCTCTTTCTCCAGGTTGATGTAAAGTCAATCTGACTGGCAGCTTCTGAGCACTTCCTCGCTTCTCCAAACACCACCTACCTTACTTCTCTGCCTCTGTCTCCCACTTAAAGGTCTTCAGTCTTAAAGTTCCTCCTTCTCTCTCACTCCCCAGTGAAACACAGCTCTTGGCTGTCTCTGGAATCTGAGTTTCAATGCTCATGACTTTGCTCCCCAGCATCCCCCGATGTCAGGAGAGAAGCTCTGCAGCCAGGTGACACCCCTCAGCCCTCATCTTTTCTACCCTTAAACTTTAAGTTACTACTTTCCAAGTATCTTAACCTGCCTCTCCTCAAATATTCATCCCTGAGGATGAGGACAATCGTGTTTCCTTCTACTGCAAAGCCATTGCAAGCTTGTTAAAAGCAGGGCTGGCCCTTCTACTAGGTTCAAATTCTACTAGTTAGCTTATTCTTTCCTGCCTGCCAGGAAGTTATATAAACTTTCCTGCCTGCCAAAGTTATATAAATCAGTGCCAAATAGAAGACTCCAGGAAATGCTAAGGATTGGAGAATTAATCTGCTTCAGGGCTTGCTTCGGAGAAGGCAATGGCACCCCACTCCAGTACTCTTGCCTGGAAAATCCCATGGATGGAGAAGCCTGGTAGGCTGCAGTCCATGGGGTCACTAAGAGTCAGGCATGACTGAGCGACTTCACTTTCACGCATTGGAGAAGGAAATGGCAGTCCACTCCAGTGTTCTTGCCTGGAGAATCCCAGGGACAGAGAAGCCTAGTGGGCTGCCGTCTATGGGGTCGCACAGAGTCGGACACGACTGAAACGACTTAGCAGCAGCAGAGCTTACTTAACAATTTAACAGAATCTTGCTTTTGGATATATTACATCAAAAACACATTCAATGGTACCTTAGGCTGCTTACCTTAAGTAAGCAGCAGAGCTTACTTAACAATTTAACAGAATCTTGCTTTTGGATACATTACATCAAAAACA
>SJYV01023610.1:658414-773721 GCA_006410875.1 Neotragus pygmaeus
TGTTTTTGATGTAATGTATCCAAAAGCAAGATTCTGTTAAATTGTTAAGTAAGCTCTGCTGCTTACTTAAGGTAAGCAGCCTAAGGTACCATTGAATGTGTTTTTGATGTAATATATCCAAAAGCAAGATTCTGTTAAATTGTTAAGTAAGCTCTGCTGCTGCTAAGTCGTTTCAGTCGTGTCCGACTCTGTGCGACCCCATAGACGGCAGCCCACTAGGCTTCTCTGTCCCTGGGATTCTCCAGGCAAGAACACTGGAGTGGACTGCCATTTCCTTCTCCAATGCGTGAAAGTGAAGTCGCTCAGTCATGCCTGACTCTTAGTGACCCCATGGACTGCAGCCTACCAGGCTTCTCCATCCATGGGATTTTCCAGGCAAGAGTACTGGAGTGGGGTGCCATTGCCTTCTCCGAAGCAAGCCCTGAAGCAGATTAATTCTCCAATCCTTAGCATTTCCTGGAGTCTTCTATTTGGCACTGATTTATATAACTTTGGCAGGCAGGAAAGTTTATATAACTTCCTGGCAGGCAGGAAAGAATAAGCTAACTAGTAGAATTTGAACCTAGTAGAAGGGCCAGCCCTGCTTTTAACAAGCTTGCAATGGCTTTGCAGTAGAAGGAAACACGATTGTCCTCATCCTCAGGGATGAATATTTGAGGAGAGGCAGGTTAAGATACTTGGAAAGTAGTAACTTAAAGTTTAAGGGTAGAAAAGATGAGGGCTGAGGGGTGTCACCTGGCTGCAGAGCTTCTCTCCTGACATCGGGGGATGCTGGGGAGCAAAGTCATGAGCATTGAAACTCAGATTCCAGAGACAGCCAAGAGCTGTGTTTCACTGGGGAGTGAGAGAGAAGGAGGAACTTTAAGACTGAAGACCTTTAAGTGGGAGACAGAGGCAGAGAAGTAAGGTAGGTGGTGTTTGGAGAAGCGAGGAAGTGCTCAGAAGCTGCCAGTCAGATTGACTTTACATCAACCTGGAGAAAGAGAGAGAGAGAGAGAGGCTGTGTATGTGTGTGTGTGTTGGGTGGAGGTGATTCAGTGGCGGGAACATGAACTTGTGCTTTGGAGATTGCAGAGTTGCACACAAAGGTGGTGGACGTGCTTACATGCCATCACAATTGGCATCTGCACCATTAAGCCTTACCCTCTTCCTGTCACCTTTGGCCCAACAACAGCCACTGGAGGCCCCATTCAGCAGGCTGCTCATGTCTTAAGGGCTTAATTTTTACCAACTACATTGTCCCTAACAACAACCTTTGAGGTAGATCCTGTAATAACCCCCAATTCGTAGAGGTTTCCCTCCTCATAGAGGGAGGGAAAGGAAACTGAGACACAGAAACGTTAGGTAACTTGTTCTGGTTATAGATGGCTGAGCTGGGATCCAAACCCAGGTAGTTTGGCTGTGAATTTTTCTGCCACACTCTATTGGAACGTATCCCTTACAACATGCTTTCCAGCTTCCACATACCCTGGAGACAAGTGCACCAGTGTTGAGTCTGCTAAATGCATCACAACCAGAGCCCTGAGACATCCCAGGTGGTCCAGTGGTTGAGAATCCGCCTGCCAATGCAGAGGACACGGGTTCAATACCTGGTCCAGGAAGATTCCATATGCCACGGAGCAACTAAGTCTGCCTGCCACAACCGCTGAAGCTCGGGTGCCTAGAGCCTGTGCTCTGCAACAAGAGAAGCCACTCCAATAAGAAGCCCACACTCCGCAACTAGAGAAAAGCCCACTAGAAACAATGAAGACCCAAAACAGCTGAAAATTAATTAATTAAAATATCCCATAATCACTTATTTTTTTAAAAAAAATAACAGCCTTGGATACCATCTGCTCTTAAGGACTTTATCCTCTGAGCTCTCCAGCTTCCAGCACCAAGAAGCCAACAGTGACAGTTTCTGGAGCCGCTGGCATTGTCCCTGAACCTCAGGGGCTAACTCCTCAGGCTTCACATGCCTATCATCCACTGCTATCCCAGTGACCTCTCTTTGGACAATCCTTACTTTTTTTCTCAGAGGCAAGAAAGAAGAAAAGGATAGGAGATTTCTCCTTAGCTTCACTCAAATACAAAAAGCTCACAGGGCCTCTTTTCCTTCTACAACCCAGTTTTAGATGTAAATATTTAAGATTCCAATCAACACTGTAAGAAAAACACTTAAGGAAAAATATTTCCTCCTGGAAAAATTGAGGAAGATTGAGTTAGAGTTAAGAGTAAATTCACACAGAGGGGTCAAACCTTTATTCATTAGTAATGTGTCCGTTTGTTCAACAAATATTTGAGAGTCTACACGTATCATGGGTCAGCCAAAGAGCTTCAGTGGAGAATAAGCCGAAGTTCCAACATGATGGAGCTCGCAGCTAGTGGAAGCCATGTGCCAGGCTTCACATGCCTATCATCCACTGCTTTCAACAACTCTAGGAGTTTGGCTTCTGAGCTTGTTTTACAGCTGACAACACTGAGGCTCAGAAGAATTTAAAATGTGAACCAGAATTCAAACCCAGTGTCTCTGAGCTCTCCTTCCTTTCCAACTGCACCTCAGCTGAGAGCACACTTTCTGCAGTTCATGATCCTCACCATTTTCGTCAAGTAAATTCATGCTCCAGTCTAGGTGAGTGGCCTTGGGTCTGCTCTGGGCAGTGAGGCAAAAGAAATAGAGAAAGAAGAATATTTCCGCGAGAGGAGAGATTTAGCAAAACATCTAGATAGGAGGAGCAAAATAAGAGAAGGTAACAAACAGGATTTAACAGAAGAGAAATGAAGATGGAGTCATAATATCTTATTTCAATTCCAGTTTTACCGAGTCCTGCTGCTGCTGCTAAGTCACTTCAGTCGTGTCCAACTCTGTGCAACCCCGTAGAAAGCAGCCAGGCTCTGCCATCCTTGGGATTTTCCAGGCAAGAACACTGGAGTGGGTTGCCATTTCCTTCTCCAATGCATAAAAGTGAAAAGTGAAAGTGAAGTCGCTCAGTCGTGTCCAACTCTTAGCGACCCCATGGACTGCAGCCTACCAGGCTCCTCCATCCATGGGATTTTCCAGGCAAGAGTACTGGNGTTTTCCAAATTTGCTGACATATTGAGTGCAGCACTTTCACAGCATCATCTTTCAGAATTTGAAACAGCTCAACTGGAATTCCATCACCTCCACTAGCTTTGTTTGTAGTGATGTTTTCTAAGGCCCACTTGACTTCACATGCTCCAACTAAAATAAATTAATTAAAAAACACACAAGATCTGCCAAAAAAATATAAAGCAACAAAGGATAAATAAAAACAAGCCCCAAATAAACATAATGTCGTCTATAGTCCACTAAAATATGGACTGTATTTACTTTATGTGTCCACTAAATAATGTATATGACTTTGGTTCATTGGTGTTTTTTTTGGGGGGGGGGGCTTGAGTTATGTGTGATCTTGGTCTTAATTGCTGGTCTTGGTCTTAACTTCCTTTCAGGGAAGTCCTGGATTCCCTAGTTCTTTGTATAAGCAGTTGAGAAATTTACTCAGACAGAAGAATTCGTGTAGGTAAATTGTACTTATTCCATGTACTTGAAGTGTTTGCTTACAGATGGGTCTTCTTGATGGTATATTTAAAAGCAAAAGGAAGTCCTCTGTTTTTTTTCCACTCAGTTTTATTTTAGCCTTTTCCTCTGAAACACAATGAAATCCTGATTTAAACCCAATTTGCATGAACAGAAATGCTTTGAATAAGCATAAATTTCTGCTTGCTGACGTGTGGAACTTACTACTTGCTTTTTGCCAGGTCCCACACTAAGACCTTGGTGACAATCTCCATTTTACAGATAACTGCAAAAGAGAGGGTTTGTGACATAGTTCTAGAGTGACTAAGCAGGGATCCACATTCAGGTCTGGCTGACTACTATCACCAGGCCCCCTCTAGAGATCTTAATCACCACTCAACACACCCTTAGGCCATAAAGACTTTTTTCCTTGGCCAAACTTTAGTCACACCCATCTGTGTACTTCTTATAAAATCTAGTTTTAACAAGAACCTTGCTGTGTCAGTTTAACCAGAATGCCCCTCTCTCCATGTCTGATCAACTTTCTGCATCTTTTGGGGTTTTCATTCTCCATCACCCCCAGGTGATGGCTCATCACCCTGACTTGTGTTCAGTAAGAATCCTGTTAGGTCAGTTAAACCAGAATTCCCTTTATCCCTGATGTTTTCTTCTAGTAATTTCCATCCACTGACTGTTGCCCCCCACCCCCATCCCAGCCTGCTCATTGGCTTTTAATTCCCTCTTGAAAGTGAAAGTGTGAGTCACTCAGTCCTATCTGACTGTTTGTGACCCCATGGAGTATAGCCTGCCAGGGTCCTCTGTACGTGGAATTTTACAAACAAGAATACTGGAGAGGGTTGCCATTCCTTTCTCCAGGGGAATCTACCTGACCCAGGGATCAAACCGGGTCTCCTGCACAGCAGGCAATCCTTTACTGTCTGAGCCACCGGGAAAGCCCCAATTCCCCCTTGTCCATGCCCTATTCCGATATGAGCCCAAACTCTCTCCCACACTGAAAGATCCCAGTGTAGTAGTCCCCTCCCCTTGAATGCAATCTTCCTGGGCCACTTTAACAAGTCTCATCAAATGTTTTTTTTTTTTTCCTCTAACAAAGAAAAGGAAGACACTGCTGGAGTTTAGACCCTGAAGAATGGAGAGTCAATTCTCCATCTTCACTGAACACTTACTAGCAGCTTCTGATGGACCAGGAAAACTTAGCTCTCTGGCTCTCACTTCTTAAGGATTTTTAAAGAAGGTCTATGGAGAACACTTTTGCAACTAAAAAGGATCAGCCTCCAGGACACCAATTCTGTAAACCCCTATCAGGACCTCAGGATTGAGTTTGCTTGAAATAACTCATTCATTTTTCTGCCATACGATAGGGGGCACCCTTTAACTGATTCAAAACAATTTGTTCTATAAGTTACTGCTGAGTGAGTGTGCTCAACAGCAGGAGAAAAGAAACCGGAAAAGTTAAAAAAAATTTTTTTCTTTTTACTGACTCAGTTAAGTTTTAAAACTTCAGGAAGATCAGAAAAGAATGAAAGGGGTAACAAAAAAACAATTAATTGGGCTTCGAGTATTGTCACTTATCAGCAGCAGCACTTTAGTAGTCTTCTGACCTGTCTACATTTGTTAGCTCCAGTTTCATTTGTTGCCCATAATTATTTTTAGCTGGCTTTTGTCCTTTTCACTTCCACATTTCCCGAATTCTTAAGTGGGTGCCTGCAGAGCTGCGGAGACTTGGGCGTTTGGATATCAGTTTACACGTAACCTTCAGTAAATAATCCGTCAGGGAACCACCCATTGCCTCTCCTCCTTCCCTCTTCGCTGGACAAGTCATCCCCCGCCTTTTCTCCCGGGCAGCACGGCCGGGATCCAGAGCCCTAGCCTCCTTAACTTCGTTGCTGAAATTTGCTTTCTGTCCATTGAGAGCCATGCTTCGAGTGATTGTGGAATCTGCCAGCAATATCCCTAAGACGAAATTTGGGAAACCGGATCCTATTGTTTCTGTTATTTTTAAGGGTAAGGTCAAGTTTGCTTCTTTTTCTCCAGTCCTGCTTTGGAATGTTAGTTTCTTGGGTCCACACATTCTCTGAAAGTCTGCGATTGATCAAGTCCTCTGAGGCTATAGCTGGAATTTGTTACCTGTACAGGTCAGGGGAGAGGACCGATTCCTGTGGAAGGCATTTGATTTTCTGCGGGGCTTTGAGGCTCCTTGAATGACCGGTTGTTTGAATTCTAATAGCCCTTGGAGTAAACCATGTACCAAATTTCAAGTATCAAAATGTTCTGGGGAAAAAAATAGTTCTGTGTTGGTCCAGATTAAGAGTTTCAGTAGTCTTGTATACATTTTTATTGCCTCTGCCTGTGAGAAATGGAAAAAGGAGGAAAAAGCACAATTAACTTGTTCGAAGCCCTTTGCTGCTTTTATTGTCACTGGGCTTCTGGGAGGTGGAGTAAAGATACTGCTTTGGTTTGTTTCATGTTATTTTGTGCCTCTTTGTAGTTCTTCATCTCTCCAAAGTTACGGTGTTTTTTGTGTTCCGTCGCTTTTAAGCTGCTCCTAGAGGAAAGAGCTCTGAACAATGCAAATTTGTAGTTTAGGCATCTAGTTTGGACTTGCTCTAGTGACTTAGAAATCTTTGGATGTCAGTTTCCTCTTCTGCAAAACAAATGAGGCGGGTGTAGACTAGATCATCTTTAAAAGGCTTGTTGTAATTCCGACAGGTGATCTTTCTTGACATTTCATTGCAGTGGAGGGGGACAGGAGTGGCTGGAGGGATGGCTGGTAGGTCATTCCACTTTGGGCTGGAGTGATGTGTCTAAAGCTGAATTTAGGAGCTTTAGCCGGTTCTGGTTGTCCAAGGTCAGTAGTAAGATTGCCAGTTCACTCCTTGGCAGGAAAAATGAAAGGGAGTGAGAGAGGAGGGCAGAAAAAGTGGGAGCCTTGATGGGTCTGTGGATCCTGATCAAAGTTCAGCACGATTCTCTCTTCCTCCGGGAATTCACCACTTCTCCCTTCCAGTTTCTGAATAACCTGTGCCTTTCTTCTTTCTTTTGTCCATTTTATCTCTGTTCCTCTTCTGAAATCTCCCCCTCTGAGATGAGCAGAGAAATGAAAGCCAAAGCTGCCAAATGATTGGTTAGTTAAAAAAGATTTGGAGACAGAAGTTGGATTCTTAATGTACAGCGTAGTTAAGAATCTGGTTAGTCGGTATCACGTACTTATGTTACATCAGGTTCCCCCTGCATGTGTTCTTTTAAAAAATCTTTTTCTTTTTTTATTTTCAAATTTATTTTTATTGCAGTTACTTTGATCTGTAACATTTTATGTTTTATATAATATTCTATTTCTACTTCTGTGTGTACTGCAGCATGCTTACCACCAAATATTTAATTTCCATTCTTCATTACACAGTTGATCCCCGTTACACATTTTGCCTTCCTACTCACCCCTCCCCTTCTGGTAACTGCTACTCTGTTCTCTATATCTACATGTTTGGGATTTTCTTTGATTTTTTTCATTTGGTTTGTTCATTTGTTTTTTTTAGTTTGTTTGTTTATAATTTTGCATATGAGTGAAATCATATGGTGTTAATATTTGTCTTTCTCTGTTTGATGAATTTCATTTAGCATAATCCCCTCAAGGTCTATCCATGTTGTTGCAATGGCAAGGGTTTACCATTTAAAAAAATTCCTGAGTAATACTCCATTGCGTATCTATATACACCATATCTTCTTTATCCATTCATCCATTGGTATGCACTTAGGTTATTTCTATATCTTGGCTATTGTAAATAATGCTGCAGTGAACACAGGGGTGCACATGCCTTATCAAATTAGTGTTTGTTTATTCTTTAGATAAATGCCAGAAGTGGGATAGCTGAATTATGTTGCAGTTCTATTCTTAATTTTTTGAGAAATCTCTATAGCCTTTTTCATAGTGACTGGACTAGTTCACATCCCCACCAACAATGTATGAAGGTTCCCATTTTCCACATTTTCACCAACACTTTATTTCTCGCCTTTTGGATAGCAGCCATTCTGACAGATAATCTCACTGTGGCTTTGCAAAAAAAAGTTTTCTTGAAGCAGTTGCATAATTGGGACATAAGATGAAAAGTTTGTTTCCTTCACCATTGACATGTAAAGACATGTAAAAATATGTTGGGTTCAATCTGGTAATGTCGTGGGGCAAGTCATATAGATAGTAAAGGAACTGGAATGTAACATTATATTGAAATCTGACTTATTTGTCTGGAGTGAGTATGTATTGGTCAAAAAAGTTAAATGACTAAAATTATGTCTGCCTGAGGCTGTGAACATAAACACTCACCTGAAAGTGGAAAACTTCAGTTAATGTGGGCCAATATAGGTTATCTAAATTTTTACATTTACTAGATTACTTAGCTTCCGGCTCTTTTCTAGTCTCCTTTGGTTGTATAAGTTGAATTGTAAAGTCATTCATTTATTCACCTGACAAGCAACCTAATGGAAGAAACAACTCAGCTCCAGCGTAGGAGTATCTGAACTCTGGCTAATGTTGATAGAATGGCCCATGATCCAGATTTAACCAGCCAGGTCTCAAATTTCTCCGTTGTGGAATCATGGGAACTGATCTCCTTGAGATTTCTTTCAGTTTCGCTGCTGCTGCCAAGTCACTTCAGTCGTGTCTGACTCTGTGCAACCCCATAGACGGCAGCCCACCAGGCTCCCCCGTCCCTGAGATTCTCCAGGCAAGAACAGTGGAGTGGGTTGCCATTTCCTTCTCCAATAAGTGCATGAAAGTACAATTTTACAGTTCCATGTATTGAATAACTGCTCTCAGCAGGGTATGAAAGGCATTGCGTTAGGCACTAAAGCAAATATAATAATGACTATGGCATTTTTCTTGCCTTCAGTCTATTCCAATGGTTTAAGATATTGGTGATAGCAAACCCTTTCCAGGCGTGCCTTCCAATTTTGAGCACTGGGTAAGACTGAGTGACATTACATTCTGACAGAATTGAGGATACTGATATTACCATAAATCCATCACTTGGAATGGAGCAAAACCAGATGTGCTTCCTGGGGCGGCCTGAGTGAGAAATGAGGAGAGTAAGACGTGAAAAGCCCTAACAGAGGTTGAAGACAGCACCCAAGAAAGCCCCTGAGTTTACTGACTGTATACATTTTGCCTCTTGAGTGCATAAAACAGCAAGATCGGGCAGTAATCAACACTCTTCTTTTCAAGCTGTAGGACTGTAGGAAGAATGGCTAAGTGCTGGGAGTGTTGATGGTGATGGCTGTGTAGACACTGAGCCCCCCTGTAGACTTTAGCTGGGAACGTGCTGTACTGACAGCCGACTGGCTTAGAGTTGACTTCACTCTCTCTTGTTCATCCCCTTTTGAGGCTGAACTCAGGACCTTGTATGAACCAGCAGGATCTGAGGATTCCTGACGTCCCTGTGGTGTGGATGCCATGGATACTTAGCCGTGCAAAAGGAGAGAGTTCACATTCTCAGGGTGCACTGGGTTCTGCAAGCCAACTCTGAATCATAAGAGCAGAGTGCTTCTCAGTCTGTGGTGGCCATCCTCCCTTGAGTCTCACACAGACAGCCAGGCTGTGAGGCTAATCTAGTTGAGATTAGATTAGACAGACTTCTGAGGCCTCTTCCAGTGCTTCGACTTTATGATTCCCCCAAGCATTACAGATCAAAAAAGTTTGTTTAATATTAAAGATTTTTAATTAAAAAATATATGCACGTAGAAACAAAACCGACTAACAATCCAAAGGAGATTATACAACTAAAAAGTGACAGTTCTCACCACGTCCCTCCTTTCTCTCTAGTCTTGCTACCTAAGGGTAACTACTCTGAATAGTTTGATTTGAATCCTTTCTGATTTTTTGCTAAAGAGTTGTAAGTTTGTTGCTACTGCTGCTGCTAAGTCGCTTCAGTCGCGTCTGACTCTGCACGACCCCATAGATGGCAACCCACCAGGCTCTGCCGTCCCTGAGATTGAGTGGGTTGCCATTTCCTTCTCCAGTGCAGGAAAGTGAAAAGTGAAAGTGAAGTTGCTCAGTCATGTCCGACTCTTCGTGACCTCATGGACTGCAGCCTACCAGGCTCTTTCGTCCGTGGGATTTTCNGAGTGGGTTGCCATTTCCTTCTCCAGTGCAGGAAAGTGAAAAGTGAAAGTGAAGTTGCTCAGTCATGTCCGACTCTTCGTGACCTCATGGACTGCAGCCTACCAGGCTCTTTCGTCCGTGGGATTTTCCAGGCAAGAGTACTGGAGTGGGTTGCCATTGCCTTCTCCATGTAAGTTTGCTAAAAAGTTGTAATTTTTGGCTAAAAGTTTTAAGTAGCTACTCCCTGTTAGCAAGGAGGCTGCAATGGACATCCTTATAGTGGATCTCCTTGTAAAAGTGAACATTTCTGAAAGACAGATCCCTGGTGTTTGTATGTGTGTGTATGTCTGTGTATGTATATGTGAGCGTTTATTTTCTTTTAAAGGCAGTCTTGCTGACTATTGCCGATGACTTCCATTTGGCTAGTCTCCTGCCTCTGTGTCAAATCTCTTGAAAAGATTGGTTGAAGGGAAATTTTCTTGCACACTTTTATATTGTTGTACTTTTACAATGTGGCAACATTATGTCGATATTCAACATTTGACTCCAAAAGAGCATAATTGTAGCAACTACTAACAGTTATCTCATTTGTCCTTATCATGTCCATTCCATTAGCCAGAATTTTCTCACTTTCTGGTCTTGCTTAGCTCTTTATGGTCTTTGTGGAATAGCTACTGCTTAGTCCAGATGTCACTAAAGAATTGTCATGTTATTGCTTATTTTTCCAGATATTTGTTATTTCATCTGGACATGTTTTGAGACTGAAATCCTGGTATTTCTAGGATACCCCCTGCATTGAGCTTATGAACTTTGTAGTCTTGAGGAAACCACTTAACCTCTCTGAGAATCCCTTTTTCCTCTGTTGAAAAATGGGCCTCTGGTGGCTTATCTGAAAGGAAGTAGATTTGTGAAATAACCCAAAGATTGTGATTTATGCAATAGAGAATTCTCTATTTTTAGCAAACACTACTTAGCTACTTGAAAATGTGAAAAAAAAAAGTTGAATTAGAAAAGTGATATTTTTAGTAAAGGGAAAAGCTAGGAAATTCCAATTAAGAATGGTGAAGTATGATGGGAGAAAGATCAGTGGGTCTCATTCACTATCATCTGTGAAGGTACCTAGTGAGTGGCCCACACAGTGACCTGGTTTACCCAGACTATACTGTGCTGTGCATGCTTAGTCGCTCAGTCGTGTCCAACTCTTTGAGACCCCGTGGACTGTAACCCGCCAGGCTCCTCTGTCCATGAGGATTCTCCAGGCAAATACTGGAGTGGGTTGCCTCATGCCCTTCTCTAGGGGATCTTCCCAAGCTGGGGATTGAACCTAGGTCTCCAGCATTGCGGGCAGATTCTTCACCATCTGAGCCACCAGGGAAGCCCAAGAATACTGGAATGGGTAGCCTATCCCTTCTCCAGGGGATCTTCCCGACCCAGGAATCAACCGGGGTCTCCTGCATTGCAGGCAGATTCTATGCCAGTTGAGCTACCAGGGAAGACCATACTGTAGGGCTAGTCAAAGATTCCCACTGGCACAAACTGACAACCATGCCACATCGGTGCTCTGATAGAACTACTGCGTTGTTTTTACGAAACACTCTGGAAAGCAAAAGTGTTCAAGGTACTAAATCATCCCCATCTCTTCTGGGAAAACAGGGTTTGGAGACTTATCTGTGGAAAGTGGCCCCACCTTATCAAGGCATGGAAACTCTGAAAGGTACACTTTCCAAAGGCATATTTTATAGACTCTCAGTTATTTACAAAACCACAGTTGCCTTTGAAAAACAAATCAGTGTGACTTGTTTTCCTCCTGCACAACAAATCTTAAGTGTGTGCCCTTAAGGTATATCCAGGGGTGCTGGTCTTTGATTGGTTGGGATTTACTGGTGGGTCTCTCCATCCCCATGGGATCTGGCTCTGCCACGGAGGCATGACGCAGGAGGTGGGGGATGCCCTAGTGGCTCAGTGGTAGAGAATCCACCTGCCAATGCACGAGACATGGGTTTGATCCCTGGTCTGGGAAGATCCCACATGCTGAGGAGCCATTAAGCCCATGCATCGTGACTACTGAGCCTGTGCTCTAGGGCCTAGGAGCCACAGCTACTGAGCTTGGGAACCCTAGAGCCTGTGCTCTGCAACAGGAGAAGCCACTGCAATGAGAAGCCTGTGCACTGCAGCCAGAGAGGGGCACCCACTCACCACAAGGAGAGAAAAGCTGGAGCAGCAGCAAAGACCCAGCAATGTCAAAAATAAGTAAATAAATGATTTTTTAAAAAAAGTCATGGAGTTTTTATGTCTTCTGCCACTCTCTCGTAGCACAGATGTTGAATATACGTTTTAAAGATTGACCCTGGAAACAATGCCCTGGCAGGAGATGTGAGACAATAAAGCCATTAATTCTTGGTCTTGAAATGGTCAGAAGTCCACCATTCTCTCCTCTTTCAGGAAGAATTACATTTATTATTCTCTCAGGTGCTTTGTGGATTAGGCTTGGCAAAGGGCCACTTCATTCATCATTTCTCAACACCGAGTCCCTAGCACCTGCTACCCAAGAGCAAATCAGTATCATACTACTTTTTGCTTCCTTGATTCTGGCCAGGAAAATGTGAAGCTGCCAGTTTTATGTTGAAATTTTGTGTATGAAATGTTCAGTGGTCTGTAAGGCAGAATGTGTCTGCCATATTATGGCAGTGATTACTTTACTTTGTAATTCCTATTGAACAGCTGTTCTGTTGAGTAGGGGGTGTGCTTTGAGAGACTCTGAGCATAGTTTTCTCTTAGAAACAGTTGCTTAGACATTTAAGCTTTATTAGCAAACTTGGCCTTGAGCATTAGGGTAAAAGCTTATTGGACACGAGGATGCAAAAACCCTGGGCTTTGGAGCCAGGGAGGCTTAGGAATGAGCATTCAATTTTTCACCTCTTTCTTTCTAAGTGCTCATGAGCTAATGAATTAAAACCTTCAGCTGCAGAGTTATTATAGTTCAACTAGGAGTTGTTATACCTCTTACCTTGCAGGGATGTTTGAGGGTTAAATGAATACGTATATAAAATTGCACATGGGAATTCCTAAACTTCCTTCCCTATTTGATAACGTTTACTTTTATGGAGCCCTAAAATGTGCCAGACAGTATAACAGAAATTAAGTCTAGAAAAATACATATCACATGGTTTGTCTTCTGTGTCTAGGGAACCAGCTGGTTGGAACACAAGAATGAGTTACAGACCAGAATAGACATGCGAAGGTTATAATGCAAGGGCAGATGAAAGAGCAGAAATCCTCATGGAGATGGTGTCCTTGAGTTGATCTTAAAAGATGACTGAAATAATGAAAAGAAAGACATTCCAGGTTTGGACCAATGTCAGAAAAGGCCAGGGAGCCCCTGTCCTGTGGGGTGAGGTTGACCAAGGAGTAATTGGTGTGATTGGGGCTGTCTTTTACTCATAAACCAGTTGGGAGCCACTAGGTAGCATTGTGGATGTTTTAGTTCTAGTCAGGTATAAGAAAGATTGAGGGAAGGAGGAGAAGGGGACGACAGAGGATGAAATGGTTGGATGGCATCACTGACTCAATGGACATGAGCTTCAGCAAACTCTGGGAGATGGTGAGGGACTGGGAAGCCTGGCATGCCTCAGTCCATGGGATCGCAAAGTGACTTAAGTGAACAACAAGACTAATTAAGGGGTGTACTAGTTGAGACAAGTGCTTTCTAAGACAGAGGGAGCTCATTTCATGGCTAGAATGAGAAGGAAGAAGCTAATGTGAACAGTACTAAGGAAGCAGCCCAACTGAAATTAAAAAGAATTTAGCCTGCACTGGGCAGGCTAGTTGGACCATGCTTTCTCACTCTCTTCTGTGAAATAGGATTAGGGTTGGGGAGTGCTCAGCCTATGCAGGCCTGCAGGGCTAGGTGGGGCAGCCCTGCCAGAGGCCGACCTGAGGGCTTCACCTACCTGAGACTGGAGATGAGGTCCACAGAGGTAGAAGAAAAGCACAGAAATGGAAAGTGATAGCAAAGACACTATTCTCCCAAAAGTCAGATGAGGAGTATTTCCTCAACCAAACTGAACTGTGGTCTCACATAAGGTCCTTCTCTCAGGACTCAGTTGTTCCACTATCTAAGGGGTAAGGTGTCCTGTCTGTGTGTGCTCAATCACTAAGTCTTGTCCGACTCTTTTGAGATGTTATAGATTTCAGCCCACCAGGCTCCTCTGTCCATGGGGTTGCTCATGCAAGAATACATGTGGGCTTCCCTGGTGGTGCAGAGGTTAAAGCGTCTGCCTGCAATGTGGGAGACCTGGGTTCAATCCCTGGGTTGGGAAGATCCCCTGGAGAAGGAAATGGCAACCCACTCCAGTATTCTTGCCTGGAGAATCCCATGGACGGAGGAGCTTGGTGGGCTACAGTCCACGGGTCTCAAAGGGTCAGACACGACTGAGCGACTTCACTTTCACTTTCACATGCAAGAATACTGGCCTGGGTTGCCATTTCCTTATCCAGGGGATCTTCCCAACTCAGGGATCAGAACCCGGGTCTCCTGTGTCTTTTGCATTGGCAGGTGGACTCTTTACCACTGAGCCACCTGGGAGCCAGCAGGTATTTAATTGCAGGGAACTCAGATTTGCTCAAGGTGGCCACCCTACTGATTTCTATCATGGCTGTACTATTTTACATTCCCACAAATAGTGCTAAAAGTGTTCCATTTTCACATTTTTACCATCGGTTGGTATTTTCTGTGTGTTGTTTGTTTGTTTGTTTGTTTCTGTGGTTTGTTTGGGGATAATAGTCCTCCTAATGGGTGTGCACAGTAGATTCTTAGCAACTCTCTGTTGACTTGGATTGTCAGCTCACACCTGCCTCATTAACTCACAGTGTTTCTGCAGCCTTAGCGGCCAGCCGTGAGGCAGCCATCCTGTGAGCAGAAGCCTGCCTCTCGGGGCCCAGCAGCAGCTCAAGGGCCCGGTGGCCTCTTGACCAGTGGGACCTGGTCTTGTGAGGCCTGTGTAGCTGAGGTTGTGCTGGCAGCCATAGCAGAGCAGAAGGCCAGTGGGAAAGAGCCTTGGTTCCCTGCAGCGCCAGGCCTCCCAGCTGGCCTGCACTCCCCAGGGCAAGGCTGGAACCAGAGGGCCCCCTGCTCTTCTCCCCCCAGCACATCCTAGGAGATCAGAGTAACCGCACATCAGGTGCCTGTAGTCCTCTCCCCTAACATTCTACACTCCTTCATGGCAATTAGTGGAACATGCAGTTAATGTGTTTACTGGCTTATTTGATTTCTGTCTGCTTCCTCCAGCAGACTAGAAGCTTCTTGAGCACAGGGGCCATGTCTCTTTCTTCAACACCTTGCTCAGTGCCTGGCAGATAGTAGATGACCAATTATTAGTGGTGTTGAATGAATGATTCTGGCTCCTCCCTTCAGTCATTCAGTTTAGGATCTCACAAGCCAGGGGAACCAGATGGGACCAAATGATACCAGATCCCTGTGCCCACAAACTACAAAACTGATCTTGAGTGTGTAGTCCTGCAGAGTTTCCACAGGCTATTTGGGATCCATTAAGCTGCATCTCTGGAGAAGGCAATGGCACCCCACTCCAGTACTCTTGCCTGGAAAATCCCACGGACAGAGGAGCCTGGTGGGCTGCAGTCCCTGGGGTCGCTTCTAGTTGGACACGACTGAGCGACTTCACTTTCACGCATTGGAGAAGGAAATGGCAACCCACTCCAGTGTTCTTGCCTGGAGAATCCCAGGGATGGGGGAGCCTGGTGGGCGGCCATCTATAGGGTCGCACAGAGTTGGACATGACTGAAGCGACTTAGCAGCAGCAGCAGCAGCAAGTTGCATCTCAAAGGAAACTGGAAGGCGGGGGACTACTAGCCTACCTCTGACCTTGATATTAGGGCTTTGGTCTAATCAATGGAGAGAAACCTCTCTAAATCTCAGTTTTCCTAGCTGCGAAGCTACAACCTAGAAGAGAGGTCTAGTTGGGGTTCATATTTTGTCAGAACAGCTAGTCATTGTGGTGAGAATAAAATAGATCATTTTACTAAATGTTTTTTACTTCATTTGGCAGACACTTCTTTGTGCGCCTACTGTGTGCTTGATTGTTTAGAGCATTGTCATCCAATAGTACCTTCTATGGTAGCGGTGATGTCCGAGATCTGCTGTCTCTAACAGAGCCAGGAGACATGTGTGGACAGTGATCACTGAAATATGGTCAGTGTGACTTGATGAACTGAATCACTAATATTATTTCATTCAAATTCATTCAAATATTCATGGATACGTGAGGCTGTTGACAACTCTGTTGGACAGCACAGAGAACAGAACAGCTTCTGTGGCTAAGAGTTCACCATGTCCTCCCACTCACTGTTCCCAGCATCTCTTACCTCGGTTGTCTCATCTGTAGAATGGAGAGGATAATAGTCCAAAACTCGAAAAATAATTACAAAAGAGAAAGCATGTAGGAAGTGCTTTAAGTGTTGGTTGCTGCTTAGGCCTTTTGGAGATGTTGGCATGGTGAGTAACAACCAATTACTCCACTACCACCATTTACTAAATTCTCACTCTGTGCTCAGACCTATGTGTATTATCCGATTTCATCTTCACATAGTTTTCAGGAAGTATTACATAGAACCAGACATCCTGGAGTGTGAAGTCAAGTGGGCCTTAGGAAGCAATAGTATGAACAAAGCTAGTGGAGGTGATGGGATTCCAGCTGAGCTATTTCAAATCCTAAAAGATGATGCTGTGAAAGTGCTGCACTCAATATGCCAGCAAATTTGGAAAACTCAGCAGTGGCCACAGGACTGGAAAAGGTTAGTTATCATTCCAGTCCCAAAGAAGGGCAATGCCAAAGAATGTTCAAACTACCACACAACTGTCCTCATATCACATCCTAGCAAGATAATGCTCAAAATCCTTCAAGCTAGGCTTCAACAGTTCGTGAACCAAGAACTTCCAGATGTACAAGCTGGTTTTAGAAAAGGCAGAGGAACCAGAGATCAAATTGCCNAGTAACATACCTCTGAGCCTGTTCATGAGATTGGGTTATTTTCCTCTAATGTGAAAACCAGTGGTAACCTGTCTGTATCTGTGGTGTTTGGTTGCAGTGCCCTCTACATACCTGACCGCAGGGATATTGCCAAAGAGGGGCATACCAAGATTGTAAGGGCTGTGCGGGGTATGTCAGGGTGGAGGTATGGTCAGGCCACTCCCGATGGCCGTTGTCTTGCTTTCTGTACATCCCCTGCTTGACCAGTGCGTGTATCTAAACTTATCTGACTGACCTTCCCATTTACTTGTCCAGGGCCCCAGCTGGTGATTGTTCTTATCAAAGGGGCATGCCTTTCTGCTGGTTTCCCTGGTAACTAATGAGCCCACCTGCTGTCAGTTTCCCTATAACTGGTACCCTCCCCGCCCTCCTCATCCCTAGGAGGGAAGGCTGTGCCAGCTCTACCCACTGTGCATGGCGCGTAGTGGAGTGTCGCTCCAGGACCTTACTGCAGATGTGTAAGCTCCCCCATCCATTAAACCATCAACAGTCTCTATTGTTGACCCTGGGCTCTTTCTTCAGTCTTTAAGCTGGGCAAGCACAAGCCTGGTAGGCCTGTGGGGTGCAGCCCGACACTCCCTCAGAAGGATTTGGTAGGACTATGTAGGCACTAGATAGGATGTGATAGGCACCTTAAAGTGCCCAGCACAGAAAGGACTCCCATACACAAACGAAGAAACCAAAGAGGCACGCGGCTCAGTTCTCCACCGAGACAGCTGATCCAGGTGCCTGGTCCACCTGGGCTCCCTCTGTCTGCAGCCCAGGCAGGTGGCAGGGCCGGACCACACCCAGGGTCAGCTTTTAGGAAGCAGATTCTGCTCGACTGGGCTTCACCGCAACTCCCTTCAGGATTTGACTTTGATCCAAGAATTTGTGTACCTGAAGGGCAGCTCCAGAGGCCACTGGGGCACTGGGTGCGGAAAGTGGAGCAGCATGCTTTTCTGTCTGGGCTTCTCCTTTTATCAGCAGAGATATCAGTGACGCTTTCAGAGATATACAAAACAGGCTCACTTTGTGTTGCAGTTGCCATTTGGCCAAAACGCCTTTCTCCTAGAACTCGTTTAGCAACATCTCCTACAGGAGTAGTGCAGCCAGGGTTGGGAAACAGAGATGCTCCTTCAGCCAGTTCAGCTGGGACGGGCCCCCTGTCTCTGTGCTCCCCTGAGTCCCTGAGATCCGCGGGGCAGAGGAGCCTCCTGTTGGTCCTGCCCTGAGCTTTCCCTGTTCTGATTCTTGTGGAAGTTCTTTCAGCGGCTGGTAGCTGTCAGGCTCACTGCCAGGGAAGAGCACTGCCCACATGCCAGCTGCCTCTGGCAGGCCTCCGAGGCCTGCAACCGAGCCATGTGGCAGAATTGCTCCTCCAGGGCTGTGCCCAGGCCGCTTGCCTTAGTCACTGGGGCCCTGACCTCCAGGGAGGGCTCCACACCTGGGAAACCCTCTGGAGTCTGCAAGGAGTGCTGCTTGGGTGCTGTGAGAAGAAATAACAGTTTCCTGGTGGTTCAGTGCTTACCCTGTGCTGGATTCTGTGTTGGGCACTTTGTATTTATTCTCTTGATCACTAAAGCAACTTGAGTCGTAAGGCTTACATGAGCTTATCAAGTCCAGCTCACTCAGATCATGGAGCAATGACTCTGGCAGGGGGCATAGTAATAACATACAGCCCCAGCCTTTAGGGAGTCACTGTCTGATCTTAATCCTCCAATTTTGGAAGCTGCTCTGTGTCTTTGTCTTCTAGAGTTTGAATCCTTGCTCTGCCACTCATTCGCTGTGTCACCTGAGAAGTGGCTTACCCTCCCTGTGTCTTGGTTTCTTCCTCAGTAACTAGAGATGATCACAGTAGAACTTGCCTCTTATGGCTGGTGTGAAGATTAAATGAGACAGTCATGGGAAGCACTGGGAACAGGGACTAGTTCACAGCACTTAATCATTATTAACCATGTGTGGAAAGGCTTGGAGGCAAGGAGAGTCTGAAATTTTAGGCCAAATAGTGGATGCCTTTGTGTATGTGAATATTTCTCAAAACAAAGGGGGCATAATTAAGGACCAAGAGAAGAGGCAGAAGTATTTCTGAATGAGAAGTCAAGTTTAGATGAATGGCTGGTCTACCTTGCCTACCAAAGAGCTGGGGCTTCCCTGGTGGCTCAGACAGCAAAGAGTCTGCCCACAATGCAGTCTGCCCACGGGTTCGATTTCTGGGTCTGGAAGATCCGTGGAGAAGGGAATGGCTACCCACTCCAGTATTCTTGGCTGGAAAATTCCATGGACGGAGGAGCCTGGCCGAACATGACTGAGTGACTAATACTTTCACCAAAGAGCTGAGTTACATGTGGAAGCTTTGTAAGTAGCACCCCCACCTCTCCTGGGGCTGTCTCAGTAAGATGCAGCAGTCTAATCAGTCAGGACTTGGGGGGACTTCATAAAACTCTATTGAACCTGGTGGGAAACTTAGAGCTCCTCTAGTCTAAATTCCCTCGTTCATCGAAGAGGGACTCTGAGTTTAGCGATTGAACCTTATGTCTCCCTGATAACAGCTCAGAGAAATGGAGAGTTCCCTGATTTGAAAGTCCAGTCAGAAAAGCTGGACTAATACCTGCTTTCTCCTTGCAGGGTTGGTAGGATCAATGAGATGTATGGTTTTGAAGTATGTAAAATCTGTTACCATTGTAATGTTGTTACTTCATGCCCACTTGGCATTACCAGTTGGTCGCATTTCTCTGGAACCAATAGTCTGTATGTATATATAAATGGAGAAAGAGGCAGAGGCAGAGGGGGGGAGGGAGAGGGCTCATGCATTTGTAGAATCAGCAAGATTGAAATTTGTGGGGCAGATGTATGGACAGGCCACTCAAGATGGCTATTCCCTTGCTCTCTGCACATCCCTTGCCTGTATCCCAGTCATCTGACCTTCGTAGGTGCTTGCCCCAGGCCCCAGGTGTTGCTTGTTGTTTTGAAAGGGGCAGTGAGGGACACGCTCCTTTCCCTGGTAACAGATGAGACCACCTGACGTCAATTCCCCTATAACTAATAACCTCCCCTTGGCCCTGGAAGCAAAGACTGCTGCTGGGCCCTCCCCACTGTCTGCCGCATGCAGTGGGGTATTGCTTCAGAACCTGGCTTCAGACGTGTGAGCTCCCTCATCCATTAAACCACTGATGATGTCTCTGTTGCTGACTCCAGGCTCTTTCCTGGTCTTGAAGCTGGTCAAACACAGGCCTCATAGGCCTGTGAGGTGCAGCCCAACTGCAGGCTGGAAATTCAGGTAAGGGTTGACATTGTAGTCTTGAGACTGAAACCTCAAGGTCAGGTCAGCGGGCTGATGACTTGGGTGGGGTTTCTGATACAGTCTTGAGGCAAAATTCATTTTTCTCCAGGAAGAGAGGGAAAACTTCAGTTTTTTCTCTTAAGGCTTTCAGCTATAGGCCCACCCACCTTATAGAGAGTGATCAGCTTTACTAGAAAACAATTGAAATTACTTGAAAACAATTTTATAGATTACCTTCACAGCAGCATCTAGACCACCCCACTCCAGTACTCTTGCCTGGAAAATCCTATGCGCAGAGGAGCCTGGTAGGCTGCAGTCCATGGGGTCGCTAAGAGTCGGACACGACTGAGCGACCTCATTTTCACTTCTCACTTTCATGCATTGGAGAAGGAAATGGCAACCCACTCCAGTGTTCTTGCCTGGAGAATCCCAGGGACGGGGGAGCCTGGTGGGCTGCCGTCTGCGGGGTCGCACAGAGTCGGACACGACTGAAGCGACTTAGCAGCAGCAGCTGGTCCTTTCGGCCTGGATGGACCAGTACAGACACAGGAGTCATGGTGTCGCTCTCACCTCTTCAGTAAGAGTTCAGCACGCTGTTTGGTAGGTGAACAGCAAAGGGAAATTTCCGTGCCAGAGGGTGTGGTGGCTTGGTAAAGAGTGCTTGTTCAGTTCTTCGGAAACCTTATTGGGAGGTTGGCATGAGAGTTAATTACTGCAGTGTTGACCTTCACAGATCTGAGAGAGCAGTAATTGTAGTTAATAAAAAAACAGGAAATGTTTCAAAGAATGCCTCTGAGTCCAGAGTGGTCAGAGGGTATTCTGCATTTGAATCAATTGTTATATTCTAGGTTGAAAGTTTTTAATTCTTTACCATAGGAAGAAACAGATATCCTCATAACATTAGAGGTGGAAACGGGGGAGGTAGGAGTGTGAAGAAGGGGAAAGAGTTTCTGGTAATTTAATCTACTGATTAGCGCCTGCGACTGAGACCTTTTTAAAAAAAAAGATATGGAATTGAATAATTGAATAAGTGTGTGACTGTGGTTGTTGATAAGACTGGAATTTATGTACTTTCTTTTTTGGCTGACATGTTTATGTGTGAAAATAGGCTTTCAATAAAATGTAATGTGGACACATCTTGATTAAAAAATCAGAGCCTCCTTCTTAGAAGGGGTTGGGCTAGGTTTCTCCAGAAAGCAAGGAGCTAATGCCAACTTCTTAATTTTGCCTTATTAGCCAGAGAGGTAGGAGGGTAGGGCCAGACTAGTCCTGAGTTAGAGGATTTCTTCCTAGCTCCCTGACCCTGGGCAAGTTACCCAACACTCTGGGCTTGCTTTGCTCATTTGCAGACTGGGGATATTAACAGTGCCTACTTTTTAGGCTTGATACAAGGGTTAAAGTTAAATGATGTATGTGAAGGATTTAATACAGACCTGGCGGGGAGGGAGGGTCCCACTATTAACATCAATATTATGTGCAGGTAGCAAGTGTGGCAGGAAATTCCACATGGATAGCCCCACCAGTGGCATCTGCTAGGACTCAGCCCCTCTGCTCTGTTCTCAAGACAGCTGAATCATTTGTTCAGGAGTATGTCTTGGGAGATTTGTTGAGCAAATCTTGGTTTTTTGCGTTGGATAATGAATTTCTGAAGTTATGAAGTCAGTTTCTAATATCCTCCTTCCTAAGTGACTTGAATCAGCCAAATGATGCTTTTCCTGGCATTCAGGGCTTCACGGTGTGACCATAACCTTCCCACACAGCCTGGTTGCCTTGATTCCCTTGCACATCCTGTGGTTCTAGCCCACTGGGCTGTGCAGTGTCCCCAGACATTACTTGTTCTCCATCCATGACTGACCTACCAGGCTGTTGCCCTCATCTGGAGTGACATTGTCTTCCCAGCTCCCCATTTCCAGTTCCTTCCAACCCCTCCTCAGCCTCTGCTCCCCAGCATGAAGTTACCTCCACTTCCTCTGAATCTGCATCTTCATCTATACCCCTCTTTCTGAAAGAAGCTTTCTTTCTGTACCATCACCTGTAGCCATATCTACCTCCCCAAGGTCTTGGGGATCTTTGTATTTCTCACAGCGACCTGCTTAGTGCTTAGCAACTGATGTTTCAGACATATTTGTTGGATGGAGGAATCAGGAAGTTGATTAATGCCATGGAAGAACTCACTTGGTAGACCATTTCCGTGGGCTGAGCTATGAGGTCCCTGACCTGGCCAGTCATCATTCCTGTTATTACCTCTCTTATGGGAGGAAACTCCAAGATAAAAATAAAACATGATGGAACTTTTTATGCTGGGTGAAAACATGCAGGAAGATTTGTTTGGTTCCTCTATATAATAACCCATAAACTATATTGATGGAATGTTTTAAGAGCAGGAACTATCTTATACTCTTTTTTTTCTTTAGTTATTAGCAACATCCTTGTTAGGCCTTATGCTTAGTTGTGTCCCGCTCTTTGGGACCCCATGGACTGTAGCCTGCCAGGCTCCTCTGTCCATGAATTTTTTAAGTAAGAATAGAAAATGGAAATAGAAATGAAATGGGCTGCCCTTTCCTCCTTCAGGGGATCTTCCTGGCCGAGGGATGGAACCCTCATCTCCTGTGTCTCCTGCACTTGGCTGGCAGATTCTTTACCACTGGGCCACCTGGGAAGCCCTCCATTAGCATACAGTAGGTGTTTAATGAATGTTTGAGAATGAATGAACAGGTAACCTTTATCACACTCTTCAGCTGCTGACTCTGGAACAGTCCCCACTGGGTGTGGAGAGTCATTAGTACCAGGCTCGGCATCAAGACAGCCTTGCAACATGCCTTCCCACACCGACCCCCAGGCTGGTAACCAGGCTTGGGACTCAATTCTAGTGAGTAAATGCTGGCCTTTTCGAAGCTTCCCTGGAGCCACTGTCTTAGCTCCTTGTCTGGGATCTTGGAGACTTACAGGAGACTGGAATTTGCTTCAAGACCATCCTTCAGTGTTGCCAGTTCTAAGGTTTCTGCTCAGTTTCTCTAGGTTATTTGCTGCCTTCTTGCTTTTCCTATTGGCTGGGACCTCATGTTGCCCATCTCTCTCTTGAAGGCCTGCCATGACTTCAGGGTCCAGATTCACTCCTTCCTGACTCAGGTCTCCACTCCATTCTCTCACCTCCCCTAGCCGAAGCCCAGGATGTGGCAGCCAGCCAGCATGGTGGTGAGCTGCAGTGAGATTAATGGTAACCCTTTCGTGCTTGTCAAAGGCAGAAATTCCTAACCTTTGTCCAGGTTCCTGACTCATCTGAGAATCTGATCAACTCTGGAGAGTTGAGAATCTGGAGAACTCTGTCTCCAGAAGAACTTTCAGATGTAATATTTTGTGTCTTGGAGCAGACAGTCTTGGACACTTCTAGGACACCCTGAAACCTGACCTTGGACTTCTCCTATGGCCACTGCCCAGGATCCCAAGCCCACGACAGACATCGCGCCTGTGCATCTTCAGTCAGTATTTCTGACAGCCTCCAGTGCCGCATCGGTGGTGGCAAACACACTGATGAAGCTAGGAGATGGAGGTGCAGATTCTGTTTCTGTTTCCTTGTTAGCTGTGGCTTGAACAGCTTAACCAGCTTTTCTTGATTCCTGTTGATAATGTTTACCTTGCAGGGTTAGAGTGAGGATTTAGAGACACCGCAGTAGAATGCACAGCCTGGCACCTGTAAATCGTTCTTTAGAGGGAGCGGCTGCAGTTATGGAGAGAAGCCATTTCGTCCATTTCCAATTTCAGCATCCTTTGCGGGGCTCCTTTTTGTCTCTCACACTTTCTGGTACTGTAACCAGAGAGAAAGCTTGAGAGGCTTCTGTGAGATGAGGGAAGAGTGAGTGGGCTCAGTAAGGAAGTGTGGGAGGGGAAGTCAGGACCGCTTCTAGGTGACATCAGAATCCAGTGAGGGGCTCTGCACAGAAAGCCGTAGTCAGGATAGATCCAGGCATGAGCCAATGACTAGAGTCCCGCTGAACTTTGAAAAGGGAAGCCAGCAGGGCGATGGGAGCCTACTCAAGTGGAAAAGTTAGTGCTTAGCAGAGTGAGGGTGCTGACTCATAGCTTTGCTATGCTGAGGTCGTGGAAGAATGAGGTAGCTAGTCCCAGAGCTGGCCGTGTGCTGGGAGCCTCAGCAATGTGACATTCAGCCGAACAAAAGCCACTACCTCCTCCATTCCACTACAGTAGAGGGGAAGCTGAGGAGTGGTTCAAAGCATGGCCACTGACGTGGGACTGCCTGGGTCCACAATCTAGCCTTGACCCCCTTAATAGCAATGTAACTTGGAATTCCTTATTTTACTTCTCAGTTTCCTTAGCTGTGAAAGGGGGATGGAAATAATTGTACGCAGGGTTTTCAGGAAATTGGGTCATGTGAGATGATAGAAAAAATATACATCACCCTGACCCACTGCTCATTGTTCTTGGCACAGAGCTCCTAAAACCCTTATAAATTCCTAAGGGATAAGAGAGGGCCCTAGGAGCATCTTTTGTTCTAATGAAGCCACTCTGGGTGGACTCCTGGATGGGGGCTGGTCACCGGAAAGGCCAAGCCATGATTAGAAGTTTGGAATATTCAGCCCCACCCCACTTCTCTAAAGTGGGGAGAAGGGCTAGAAATGGAGTGAATAATTGATCAAGCCTATGTGATGAAGCCTCCATTAAGCGTCCCAGAAGTATGGGGTTCAGAGACCTTGCAGGTGGGTGAGCACATCCAGGTACCAGTAGGGCAGTGCACCCCAACTCCGTGGTAACAGAAGGCCCTGTGCTTGGGACCCTCTGGACCTCACACTGCACATCTTTTCAGCTGGCTGTTCCTCTATATCGTTGATCAAATCCTACAGTAAGCTGGTGAGTAACTGTTCTGAGTTCTGTGAGCTGCTCAAGCAAGTTAATTGAACCCAACGATGGGGTCATGGGAACCTCAGATTTGTCTCCAGTTGGTTAGAAGCAGAGATGACAATCTGGACTGAAGTGGGGTGGGGCAGTCTTNTTTTTTTTATGTTGATAATAATACACACTTAATGTAGAAATTTTGAAAACTTCAGCTTTAAAAAATTACTTTTGAACCTACTATCCAGAAGTGACTGTTGTTAACATCTCAGAGGTATCAATAAATGTTTATTGAATGAATATATTATGATGTTTTAAAATCAGCAAATAAGTATGTAGTGAATACAGTTTCCTATCTTTTTCTTACTATTATATCCTGAGCATATCTCATTCCATTTGAAAATCTTTTAATTACTTGTATAATATTGTATTGCAGTAATGTAATTTATATACCTCCTCCCCCTGTTGACTTTATTTTATAAATGGTTCAGTGTTTAATATACTTATAGATATGTGAAGTTTTAAATTCTTTCCACTGAGTAGGGTTTTCCTATGCCTGTCTCTTATACACATCTAGAAAAACTGGTCCCCGCCCGCACCCGCACCGCCCCCCCACCGCCCGCCCCGGCCCCGAAAACAGATGAGCTAAGGCTTACAAAACCTTTTGTACTGAAACATTAGCTTTTATTTTGTTACGTATTTGGGGACTTAGGGCTTCAATAGAAGCCCCTGCTCTTTGGACTTTGCTCCAAGGAAGCTTAAAGCACGAGCTGGATTAACATTTGCTCATCTGGGTAGGTACACTGTCCAGTCTCAGACACACAGAAAGAAGATCTTGTGTCTTCAGGAAAAAAATGATCCAGGAGTAAGGAAAATCCCCAATTCTCTGCTGGTCCTAGAAAGCATTCATCTACTAATTTTTACCTTGTATTAGGTCTGTGAGAGGGGGTCTGTTGTTCTGTCGCTAAGTCATGTACAACTCTTTGCAACCCCATGGACCGCAGCATGAGGATCCTCTGTCCTCCACTATCTACCGGAGGTTGCTCAGATTCTTGTCACTGAGCAAGTCTGGCTTAATCTTTAAGCTGTGTTGGGGTCTTATCACTTGCAAAGGCAGCATGGGCTTCAGAGCAGAAATTCCAGGTTTATATCAGGCACCACTCCTGCATATGAGGTCAGACACGTTTCTCAACTCCTTGGAGTCTCAGTATCCTCCTTTATCAGATGGGATACCTATGGGTCAAAGGTTACCTTTGTTGACTTTCCGCAACAAGCTGGGGAGACACAGAAGCTCTGGGTGACTTTGGTCTGCAGGATTTGGTCAGAGAGAAGCAGAGGCTTAAGGCGTTTCTGTGATTTTGAGTCTCCCGTCTCTTGGCTCTTTAGGGATGGGAAAAATTTTTTTAGGCCAAAAATGCTGTTCAGTTTGGTAAACTGATTCAGGTAGTCCCCACCCTAGTCAGATGAAGGTAAAATGTAGGGAAGGTTCTTTGAATGAATGAATGATACTGGTTCTGTTGTTTCAAACTCATGTCCTTAGGGATGATGATGCCATACAACCATCTCATCCTCTGTCTTCCCCTTCCCCTGCCCTCAGTCTTTCTCAGCATCAGGGTCTTTTCCAATGAATTGGCTCTTTGCATCAGTTGGCCACAGTGTTGGATCTTCAGATACTTCTAATTGATTGCTCTTATTTTTTATTTGCAGATGAGAAAAAGAAAACAAAGAAAGTCGATAATGAACTCAACCCTGTCTGGAATGAGGTAGCTTCATTATTTTATGATTTTGTTTCACTGGAATAAGCTACCTCTGATTGCTCATCTTTGGTCAAAGGTTAACCCTTCCATTTGGAAGGAGAATCTCTGCCCTTTCACCCTCACCCCCTCCATCTCCCTTTGTGGCCCAAAGACTGCAGAGCAGTCCAAGGAGACCTAACAGGGCAGACAGACATCTGCACAGTGGTGGTGTGGCAAGTGGAGCCTGGATAGGGTGAGGAGGGTGGGGTTCTAGTTTGGTGCAGCCATGAGCTTGCTGTGCGACCTTTTCTGGTTATGCTGCAAATTAGGGCAAGGGGTGGGATTAGATCCTCTCCAGAGCCCCAGAAGGGAAGCTATGTAATTAAAACCATATCTGCATGTGATTAATTGAGTCTAATCCATGATACTTTGAGAGTCTGGAAGAGTAATGGATTTTTTTTTATGTTGATAATAATACACACTTAATGTAGAAATTTTGAAAACTTCAGCTTTAAAAAATTACTTTTGAACCTACTATCCAGAAGTGACTGTTGTTAACATCTCAGAGGTATCAATAAATGTTTATTGAATGAATATATTATGATGTTTTAAAATCAGCAAATAAGTATGTAGTGAATACAGTTTCCTATCTTTTTCTTACTATTATATCCTGAGCATATCTCATTCCATTTGAAAATCTTTTAATTACTTGTATAATATTGTATTGCAGTAATGTAATTTATATACCTCCTCCCCCTGTTGACTTTATTTTATAAATGGTTCAGTGTTTAATATACTTATAGATATGTGAAGTTTTAAATTCTTTCCACTGAGTAGGGTTTTCCTATGCTGACTAATTTTTGAAAAGTCTATCATCCATCCCATTGTTTTTCCAAAAGCTAGGTCAAACCTTTCTGGAAAAGTACAGTGATAAATATCTTTGTTATTTTGCTAAGTTACCAGGCTGTGAAGACTTCCCCTTCACCAACTGCAAACCTCTTCCCCTGTTCCCCTCCTAACTAGTTTCAGTATCCCTATAAGATAAAGATTACTCGTTCTCATTGGATGAGGCCAAGACTAAAAGTTTCCTGGTGCCTTCCTGAAAAGCCCTGCTGGTCTCCTATAGGTTGAGAGGAAATTCCACTTCTGTAGTTTCCCTGGAACCCAGAACACAGCCAGCTAGACTCCAGCTCCCTTAAAGCAGAGGCCTGTCTGGTTGATCCCTGTGGACACTATGGGATCCTAGCACCTCACACACAGCTCCAAGACTAAAACAAAAGTACATACATGTATGCGTTTAGTTGTGTCCAACTCTTTGCAATCCCATGGACTAGAGCCCACCAGGCTCCTCTGTCCTTGGAATTCTTCAGGCAAGAATACTGGATTGGGTTGCCATTCCCTTCTCCAGGGAACCTTCTTGATCCAGGGATCAAAGTTGGGTCTCCTGCACTGCAGGCAGGTTCTTTACCATCTGAGCCACCAGGGAAGTCCAATAATTTAATTTAATTTAAGTTTTTTTAGTGGTAGCATACTACTTAAGTTTGTGCTCAATCCATGTGGCCAGTGGCAGAGAGGAGTGTGGCCACATGAGTGGGGTTGTTCTCCACAGGGTATCATCCTTCTCACACTATTGTGTTTCTGACACATTTTTCTTATAATGCATATATGTTTATCAAGGAAATTTCCCAATTGAAATTTTATAACTGAAGGCAATGGCAACCCACTCCAGTACTCTTGCCTGGAAAATCCCATGGGCGGAGGGGCATGGTGGGCTGCAGTCCATGGGGTCACTAAGAGTCGGACATGACTGAACGACTTCACTTTCACTTTTCACTTTCATTGGAGAAGGCAATGGCAACCCACTCCAGTGTTCTTGCCTGGAGAATCCCAGGGACGGGGGAGCCTGGTGGGCTGCCGTCTCTAGGGTCACACAGAGTTGGACACGACTGAAGCGACCTAGCAGCAGCAGCAACCAAACCTAAATGAAATGCCAATCTCAAACCCACCTGGGTTGGTGGGCATCTTCTAATATGACCTGTGAGATGCCTCCTCCATCCGTATCAAACCATAATCGGGAACTGCTTTACTGTCATTTATTACCTACTTAAAGGCATCGGTGGTGCTAAGTTGATTTCTTTGTTTGTTTTACTATTTACCCTTAGAAAGCAATTTACTGCTTTAAGATGAGAGACTTGCCTGACTACAGCACTGACTGTGGTGGGGCTTAAAAATGAGGGGCTGATGGAATTCAGAAAATGTTTTCTTAGATTTATTCATCTCTTTGTTCAATAGTAATACGATTAAGAAATGAAAGTAATTTAAAATTAACCCTTAAAGAAAGCATTTTTCATTTACAGATCTCATTCTTTTCATGCGACAGTTGTGGTAGGCATTAAGTCTAGACCTCTGCCCATGAGATGAATTTGGTCTTGTTCAAAGCCAAGGAGCCTAGAAAACAGGGAGCTAGGAGTAGCTACCAGGCCCTCTGAGGCTAAGTCTGCTTTGCTTTCCCACAAGTCTCAGCAGCTTCCAGGTTCAGAATTTGATCACTTCTGTCTCACTGTAGAATTGAGTACTTGAAAAGATTGTCATTGGTGAAGATGAACCAGTATTTATTAATAGTATTGGTGCATCTTATTATATTCCCAAATCCTTTTAACAGACTTTTTGTCTTCATAACCTTTCTGTGGACAGATTTTGGAGTTTGACTTGAGGGGTATACCGCTGGATTTTTCATCGTCCCTTGAGATTGTTGTGAAAGATTTTGAGACAATTGGACAAAATAAGTAAGTTGATTTTGATTGTTTTTGTCATTTTACATATTGTTATACTATTGTTTTTATTGAAGGAGAACATCTTTAATGACATAATGTTTCCAATATCATTGTTCTTTAATTCTGTGTGCTGACCTCCTTCCATTTATGAGCCAACATCAGAAGTAGCTAATCATGTGATTGCTTAGGAATGTGATTGCTGTATTCCTAAGAGGTTGGAAACATGAAGCCACCACTAGTCTATCCAATTTGTATCCAACAGGTACTTACAGAGAAACCTGTTCACACTCCTGCAGTTTCTTTGTTAATTACATATAGGCACCGATGGTTTATCCAAACTGAAGCTTTATTGGACACAAAATCATTTCTTCTTCTGATTACGTGTACTCAAGTTCTCTTTCCAGCACTGCTTCCATTTTAATGTCTCACAAATTGAAACCAGATTCCTTGTCTTACTGCCTCTACCAGTTTCAGACGGGGAAGAATCATGGTAGTGATCAGGCATGGTTCAGAGTGTCGTCTCCTGGGTAAGGGTGAGGTTCCCATGGGACAGAATGACCCCAGTAAATTCACCCCAGTCCTTGATCTAGACTTTGGCCTTAGACTCAGAATGCAGTTTTAGATTATCAATTCAAATTAACTAAGCTCAGTAAGAATTGTTCAATTCTAAAACCATAATGCTTGTTATTTTCCAGCGGAAATTAATTGCCTGGTTAAGGAGGGCATTCCTGCTCTCTGATTAATAAATTTAAATTAAAAAAAAATTTTTAGGGTATAGTTGATTTACAGTGTTAGGGTATTATAGTTGATTTACAATGTTTCAAGTGTACAACAAAATGATTAAGTTATACATATATCTATTTTTCAGACTCTTTTCCCATGTAGGTTATTGCAGAGTATTGACTAGAGTTCCCTGTGCTACACAGTAGGTCCTTGCTGAGCATCTATTTTAAATATAGTAGTGTATATATGTTAATCCCAAACTCCTAATTTATCCCTCCCCTTCTCCCACCTTTACTCTTTGGTAGCCATAAGTTTTCTAAGTCTGTGAGTCTATTTCTGTTTTGTGAAGAAGTTCATTTGTGTCATTTTCAAGATTCCACATCTAAGTGATATCATACAATAATCTTTCTGATTTACTTAACTTGGTATGATAATCTGTAGGTCCATCCATGTTGCTACAAATAGCATTATTTCCTTCTTTTTGATGGCTAATATTCCACTGTATATGTGTACCACATCTGCGGTATTCATTTGTCCCTGTCAGTAGACGTTTGGGTTGATTCCATGTCTTAGCTATTGTAAATAGTGCCACAGTCAACACTGTGGTGCATGCATCTTTTCAAAGTGTGGTTTTCTCCAGATACATGCCCTGGAGTAGGACTGCTGGATCATATGGTAGCCCTATTTTTCATTTTTTAAGGAACCTCCATACTGTTCACTGTAGTGGCTATACCAGTTTACATTCCCACCAACAATGGAGGAGGCTTCCTTTTTCTCCACACTCCCTCCAGCATTTGTTATTTGTAAACTTTTTGATGATGGCCATTCTGACTGGTGTGAAACAATATCTCATTGTAGTTTTGATTTGCATTTGTCTAATAATTAGTGACATTGAGCATCTTTTCATATGCCTTCTGGCCATCTGTTTGTCTTCTTTAGAGAAATGTTTATTTTCCTTCATGTCGTATCACATGGGAAACCAAATTACTCTATTTTTTATTATAAGACATCACTGACTGTAAGATGTACTGTTAATTTATAAGACTTCATTGACTATAAGATGTACTGTTAATAACAGGATTGGGGGAGAGGGTAAGAAGCCTGATATTAAATGCCCACATCAGTTGAAGAAGCATCCCAGTGTTTAGTAATGTGAATTTATTTTCAGATGTATGTCTTAGCCTCATGTACATTTGGTATGATCAGAAGGCTGTAATGAGAGCAATAAATTAGTTGAGATAGGGTGACTATATACTCTACTTTGGATCATCCTGGTTTATTATCCCAGCGCAATGATTTATGATGTCCTTTTTGCTGTCAGCGGTGACTTGGGTTGGACAGTAAGATACATGGTCATCCTAGTCATTGGGGTCTTCTGCTTCCTGGCGTCAGACTGGTAGCCTGGACAGTGCTTTGATAGATAGTACCCATGTCACTTTTCACAAGATCCTTTCTCCCATGTAGCTTTGCTGACCAATGCCTCTTGTGACTGATGCATTTTTTTTTCCCCCTTAAGCTACATAAATACATTTTGGCAGGTTTTGACCCTACTTACTCTCTTAGATCAAAAAAACATTCTAGCTTTTTAAGGTTATGCTGTACATCTCAGCTTTGAAGCAAGTATGTGATTTTCTAGCCTCTCCCCAACTCCCCGAGGACAGTTTTATTTCACTGATTTCAAAGTTCTAGGAAAGCAAGTAGTTGAGCCTCACTATACCCTTCTAGCTATTACTATTAACGGTCCTTTCTCTTCTTTCTTCTCCTCTTTCTGCAAGTGGTACCAGCCCTCTCCAATAGAAATATGTGCAGGCTGCGTGTGTAATTAAAAATTTTCTGGATTTCCCTGGTGTTTCAGTGGTTAAGAATCCACCTTCCATTGCTGGGAACATGGGTTTGTTCCCTGGTTGGGGAACTAAGATCCCACATGCTGCAGGGCAACTAAACCTGTGTTTAGTTGCAACTAAGATCCTACACAGCTAAAGAAAGAAATGTTAAAAAAATTATTTTTTCTAGTAGTCATGTTATAAAACAGAAACAGATGAGAATTTTAATGCTATATTTATTTAACTGAATATATCCAATATTATCATTTCTATATGTAATCTCTATTTTAAAAATCATTGAGACATTTCACATACATATTTCCTTATTAAGTCTTTGAAATCCAGTGTGTATTTCACACCAACAGCACATCTCTGTCCAGACTAGCCACATTTTAAGTGTTTCCTCACCGCATGTGGCTGGTGGCCACTGGAGTGGTGGAGAGTGACCACAGGCCTCAAAACCTCGGTCAGGTCTCTCTGGATCTTCTACCTTTCACCTCCCATCCAATCTGTTTTGCCAGATCTTCCTTTCCTTTCTTTCTGCTGTGCCGTGTGCTGCTTACTTTTGGTCACACCTGCCAGCCTGGTTCAGGTCTCATTACTTTATTATCCCTTCTCTATTTTAACATGGCAGTAAAGCCTGGCAGGCTGGCCTGAGAGCTCTCATCTGTTTCAAACAAAGTTGTTGCTTTCCTGAATGTTACATACTCAGGAGAGAGAGAGACAGAAAAAAGAGAGAGAGAGAGAGAGAGACAAATATATGCTGCAGCTGTTGCTGCTAAATCACTTCAGTCATGTCCAACTCTGTGCATCCCCATAGATGGCAGCCCACCAGGCTCCACCATCCCTGCGATTCTCCAGGCAAGAACACTGAAGTGGGTTGCCATTGCCTTCTCCAATGCATGAAAGTGAAAGTGAAGTTGCTCAGTTGTGTCTGACTCGTAGTGACCCCATGGACTGCAGCCTACCGGGCTCCTCCGTCCATGGGATTTTCCAGGCAAGAGTACTGGAGTCGGATGCCAGTGCCTTCTCCGGACAAATGTATGAAGAAATATATAATGGATCAGGTCCTCTGAAATGCTGTAATCTATGGAGAAAACTGTGGTAGCCCAAGAATAAGCCTAGGGTAAAAGGATAGTTATTGAGAGGGGGAAAGTCTTATAGGAGGTGGTGATAAGGTGGCCCTTGAGCAGAAAACACCTAAACAAAGCGAAAGGATGAGCCATGCAGCTTTCTGGGGGAAAGAATATTCTTGGCAGAGAGAAGAAAATGTGCAAAGGCCCTGAGGCAGAAGCGTCCTTGGGGTATTGGAGCAATATCAGGAGGTCAGGGGGCTGGGACAGGGGAAGGAGATGAGATCAGCAAAGCCACAACATACCTGGCTTTGTTAAGCCACGGTGCAGTGCAAGCTTTGGATTTCACTGCTAGCAGGATGGAAATCCACTAAAGAGGACTGAGTGTAATCTAACTTTCATTTTTAAAATATTGCTTAAGCTTTCTGTGGGGAGGTTGGATGTAGGAATCAGTTAGGAAGCAGGGAAAACAATACTGGGAGAACACTATATATTTATTTTATATCTGTTGAAAACACAGGGGCCTCTTGGATGACAGCAGGGCAATGTTTTAGGTTTGTTTGTCCAAAATACTTGTGTATTTTGGCCTCCTGTTTTCAGCTAGGCTTTTCTACTAAAGATCTGGCTTTGGGACTGTGTTCGCTGCTCTTCACTTGGAAGCACTGGGTGGGGGCAAAGAATTATAGGAGTATGGCATGTCCTGCCTGTGGACTTTCCTGTTGCCAAGGAGACTGACTATGTAAACAGAGCTCTCTTTCAGAGTTGCAGCCCTCGGGCATGTAAGCAAACTGCACTGGGCTGCCTGGGTTTGCCTGAGCCCGGAGCCCACACCCACAGGAACTGGACCGGGCAGTCTGAGCCCTCACAGCACTGGCGCATCAGCAGTGTCCCTCCCCAGGCGTAGGGGGCTGGTGGGGCTGTTCTGTGCAGACTCTGTTCTTTCTCATTTTACAGTCATCCAACCAGCCTTGTGAACTGAAAGAAGGTGAGGGAAGAGCCAGAGGAACCCTTGGTCACATGATGAACATGAAATGGTATATGTAGCTGAACTATCAGAGTGGAAGGCTTTTCCCAGCAACTGGAGAATGAGAGTTCCCTTTGCAGATGGGCAATGTGGCTGTCCCTTAATGAACCCTTCAAACACTTTATCCCACCAGTTCCTCACACACACACATGCAGTTTTTTTCTCAGAGAGGTTTAGGCATCTGCTCGGGTCACACAGCAGGTATGTAGCAGGTGTATTCTTTTATAGCCAGACCTGTACTCTTGACTTTTCCATTATACTGAGAACCTCTGACCACCTAGAGGAACCAAAATGTAGGTGGAATGATTATCGTTTACCTTTTCGTGGCTGTACTATGAGGCTGGCAAAATCTCAGTTCCTTGACCAGGGATTGAATCTGGGCCACTGGAGTGAATGCACTGAATTCTGACCACTAGGGAACTCCCTAGCTTAAATTTTTCTAATCTTGCCAAAAAAAGAAACCCCCACTCATTATCAGAATATTGGTACCTCCTTCCTAGGTAAGAGTTTAAGCAGTCATTTCGTGCTACTGAACAATAAATCACTTAAACTCATTCCCTACAAGATGAGTTCAGAGAAAGTATCTCATCTCATGTGATCTTCACGATGACCTTGAGAAGTGGAGATGAGACCTGAGGCTCAGAAGGGTTGAGGCTGAGACCCTGATCCCTTGACATCCTGACCCTGCTGGCACTCCACTTGAGTTTCTAAAGAAAAATCGTCTTCAGGAGCCTGGAAATGTAGGAATGAAAGATATTGACAAGTTTTCAGATCAGTATGTGCGCTGCTCATGCCAAGATGATGTAGCAGGGACCAGGTTTGCCCTCTCAGCTGACACAATCAAAAAAGTAGATGAGATACATGCTGCAGTGGCTTCAGATATTGGGCGCTGGCAGTACAGGACAGTGATCCCCAGAAGGGGGGTAAATGAGCTGAGTTCCCTGAGTGACCCGGCTTCTGGCCTAGAGAGCATTTCCAGGCTTCAGTGCTAAATGGGCAGATCCTAGTTGTCCTCCAAATTGAGGAGGTGCAGGTGGGAGTCTAGAGTCACACACACAGCCGTGTAACACTCACACACCCCCACACCCTTCGTAAGTTTTGCAAAGGGTTCCTCTAGACTCTTCGGGTGAGTACTGGTCCATGAGGCAGCTACCCGAGGGCTGAGGACAGTTAATATTCCCGCCATCCGGAGTGGGAAAGCCTCCTAATTCATGAGCAGTAGGTGGTATTCTGGGAGGAAATGGCAACCCACTCCAGGGTTTTTGCCTGGGAAATCCCATGGACAGAGGAGCCTGGTGGGCTACAGTCCTTAGGGTCTCAAAGAGTCGGACATGACTTAGCCACTAAACAACAACAAGGTACTCAGAAGGATTTTACCTCAGTATTGTGAAAAAAAAAAAAAAAAAACAGAAAAACCAGTATTAAATACACTAGTAGGGTATTATGAGTAGGCATAGACAATGAAACAGGTATTATCATATTCTACAGGTTTGGGAAGGTAGCTTGAGCATGTGAAGTAGAGAAGTGGAAGATATATTAAAAATCCAAATTGAACGGGTAGAGATGCAAATTACAATGTCTGAGATAAAATGACCATAATTATCTAAGAGTTTGCATTTCTAGTACTTTCTTCCCCCTCCATATGTGTGTACTTGTACATTTGAAACTGTCACATACACCCCGACACAAATGCAGAGTGAAGTTGGAGACATCATCTGAAAGTAAATCATCTGTTTTACTTATGTGTAAGAAGGAGATAACAACCTCACAATATATCTAAGAGGAAATTTACCCAAATTCTTGCATAAGAAGTGATGGAGACAAGTGGTCAGCGTGTGATCATGAGATTAGTTTGGGTGTTGGCTCTGCTACCTACTGGTGGGGTGGCCTTTGGCAAGAGTCTTTATCTTTATAATGATCGCTGGATTACTTCCTCAATTAAGGGCAAATTTAATATAATTAAGAAAAACATAAATTTCATGATGAACAACATAATATCTAATATCTATTATGGGCTTACCATGGACCAGGAATTGTGTTAAAACTGCTCCACACATATTTGGTTTAAATCTTTATAATGACTTTCAGTCAGACAGGCTTATTGACATCTTAAAGTTGAGGAAAATATGGCTCAGAGAGGTTCACCAAGTTTCTTGAAGTCACCCAGCTCTTTAATTGGAACCATGTGGATTTAACTTGATAAATCCAGAATTTAACCTCAGACTTTCCAAGGTTTATTTCCTGTGTATATGTGTTTGGGTGAGGGCCAGGGTGCCAGGATGTGAAAGTGAGTGAATATCATAAATAACACACACTCACAGGGTGGTACTTAGGGCTATAGAATTAGAAAAAGGGTAAGCCTGGGCTATGAAATATACTGACTCCCCAGGCAAGGGTGTTTTTGTGTTTGTCTTCTGTTGTTTTTTCTTAGAGAAAAGAGAAAAATTGCAGTTTGGAATGAAATTAATTTGATGGGACAGTGTGGTGTTGCTTATGAGAAATTTTTGTTTTCTGATGTACAAAAGACCTTGTGTTCAAGCTTTCAGTACTTTTATTTCCCCTAATGGTGAGACTGGCTTCTGCTGTTGCCACGTATAAACCTAGCAGGGGGATTTATTGAGGCTGTCCCCGTGACCTCTCCATTTCCCCACTGTGGTTGTTGAGAAGGGTTCAGGTAGCTTCTAGAGTAGCTACTGAGGCTCTGTAAAAATCTAAACTGGAGGCAGATGTTACTTGAAACATAATTCCCAATTCTGATTTCTTTTGACCTCTGTGTTTTCAATGAAGCGGCAGAGCTCTGCAAAGATCAAAGCTGGTTTGGGCTGGCTGGCTCTGGGTGCTGGAAAGGCTGAACCCACTGTTTGGGGAGACCAGTTAAGTAGCTGCCGCAGCCCTACTGGCATCCGTTACCATCTTGCAAGTAAATAAAGGTGGATCACGGCCCTGGAGAAAAACACCCAGAGAGACTGAAAGAGAAAGGCATTTCATAATGCCAAGAACTGTATTATCTCCTAATTGCACTTGGAAGACTATCTCTTAGGAGAAGCAGCTTTATAACCTATAAATCATTTCCAAGATCATTGGACTGTCTTCAGTGATGTATCAGTTTATTCATTCAACACATGTTTGGTAATGCCTGCTGTGTCAGATACTGCTCTAGGTACTGGGGTTCTACATGCCTTTCATGGGGCTCACATCTGAGTGGAAGACACAGACAATAAAAAATTCACATATAGTTTATCAGATGGTTGTAAGTATGATGAAGAAGAATGAAGCAGGGGAAACAGGGAGAAAAGATAGGGTAAAGTGTGTTTTTGTGTGTGTGTACACGTGCTGGTTTAGAAAGGCTTTTTATATAAGGACTGTTCTGGGGTCTGTTTTATAATGAAATGTCTTATGAGACCTGTGGCTTTAAGAGTTCATTCTGATTCTACTATTTGGGTTTCATGAGAATTCAGCTACAGCTGAAATTTACTTCCTGTCTAACCCTGAAAATAAAAATTGTTTTCCATGCAAATTCATGGTATATATAGCATTGAGGGTGGGGAGGGAGCTATTTGATGTATATAAGAGAAAGGATTAGTTTTAAGAGTTCTGCACAGTGATTGTATAGAAATGGCTATGGGCAGTTACAAAGGATTTTTATCTGTTCATTCATGCCTTCATGCCTGCCTGCCCGCCCACACTCCACATAGATAAACCTGCCTCCCTGTGCTTTATGCTGTACATGAGTTCAGGCAAGCTTTCCCTGTAAGCACTGACTTGGAGTCGTGTGATTTTTAAGATCCCTTTTTCTAGAATAGTGTCTGAAATAATAATGAAAAACAATGTTAGCCACTTACTAGATCATCCCTTTAATCATTAATAACAGCACTGTTAGGTAGGAGCTGCCATCACCCCCACTTTGCAGATGAAAAAACTGAGGCTCAGAAAAGTTACACAATCTGTAGTACAAGGATGAGTCTGAATCAGTCAGCTCTGCTTAACTCCAAGTAGTTAATCACTATGTTATGTTGCCCCCCTTAATAAGGTCCAAGTGCTTGATTGATGAATGATGAATGGATGGATAGATGAATGAATGAAAACTACAACCTTGATTCTAATGGATGAGGGCATTAGAGACGGAGCCTGGAAGTTCTGCTGAACTCCAGAACAGGCACGCACAGAGTCAGAACTTTGAGGACTGAATGAATAGCAGAATTGGTCAGGATCAAATAGCAAAATAGCCAGTTACATCATTTATTCAAGAAGTAACTCTTGGACATCTTCTACACACCAGGAATTAGGCTAGTTAACCCACCCCTGGCCTCATAGCCTCTCTGCCTTGGAGGGCTTTGGGGAGGAGAACTGGGCTTCTACTCAGCTACTTCCCCTGTTAAAGTGACACTATCTGTATCAAGGGCTATGATTCAGAGGGGCTGTCCCTGAATCCTGCAAATCCTACTGCAGCCTCCGGGCTAGGTCAATGATTCCAGAGTCTGGACACGGAGTTTGTTATGCCCCAACTCAGGGGGCTTGTGCATGGCTAGGTTTGGGAACCACTGCATGGACTAGGAGCTCTAGGTTTTCTGAAACCCCTGCCTCCTAGTGATGAGCAGGACAAAGGCCTCAAGGCCCTTAGACAGTCTCAGTGTGCAGTACGGAGGGGAAGCCATGGGAGGGTGCAGGTAACTAGGCCTGCCGAGTAGGTTTTGATGGAGTTCTGCTTCCTACTTTATTCCGTTAAATTATTGATTTCTATGTCCATTTCTCAAATGTGAACCTGTATGGTCACACTGTGTGGTTTTTAACAAAAGCTGCACATGTTCCCCTTTCCCCAGATCTGGCTTTGCCAACTGCCTTCCCTGCCCCCCAGCCCTCCACCCACCCCTCCACCTATTCTAGAGGATTGTTCCTCAGACTTCCTGGGTATAAGAATTAACAAAAGGAAAAGTGTGACTCAAGGTCCTGGGATTCTGTAACCGCCCTGCTGACTCTGCGGCAGGGCAGCCACACTCTGAGGAACAGTTTTATGGGCTAATCCAGAGGGAAAGGGTAGGCTGGCTGGGGGACTCAGAGGGTTCCCCACAAGTGAAGTGGATGAGAGACCCAGCCAGGAGCTTGCCAGTGTTTCCTGTGATGGGATTGGCTGCCAGGGCTGCCCATCTGGTAGAAAGCAAGGTGTGAGACTTGGCTGTCCTACCTTTTGGCTCAGGGACCAAGGGAAGAGCTTGACTGATACCGACCAGGACGAGGAGAAGTGTGTGGAAGGAAGCAGACCCAGCTGAGCATCCCCACTGGCCCTTCCCAGCCTGGCTCACATGACAAAGGCGAGCTGGCAGAGAGCCCAGTGCCTCAGAAGGCGGGCAGGTCACGGTCCTGCAGGAGGCCAGGGGGCTATTCAGAAAAGTGTTTGTCCCTGGCCCAGTTGGGGCTTGTCATTCCCCCTAGGAGGATGGAAAGTTGGAGTTCTGCAGCCCCAGGGAGCAGAAACTCTGTGTGATTTACTTTCCAGCCTCCAACTTATTTTCCCTTTCCTTCATGAGGGAATTTCCAGTAAAGCCTCCTATGCTGTGGCCTGGTGCACAGAACAGCTTGCTAGATGTGAGCTCCCCTGATTAAGAACTCCGCCAGCAAAGCCCTTACTCACCGCAGTGGCATGCGGCTGTTAACATTTGCTTTCAGGCCAGTGGGGAGAATGTTTTCCATTTCTTTTTTAAACACACTAGACTCAGTTTTAACAAGAAAGAAAAAAGAGTTCTTGACCCACACTTGCATGATTGAGTTGGCTGGTTTAAACTCCTTATTTCCCCCAAACCTAACATCTAACTTTCAAGCAGTCGCTTCTATGGCTTAGAATGAGTTTGATGTCACATAGAGAACCAGCAACAAACTATATCAGCGATTGTGGGCTGAAATGAATAGGAGCAGGACTGGTTCTTAATTTCAGAATTCATCTGCTATCTATTAACTCCACAGGGAAAGCAGAGCCTTGAGATTCTTTCACTATAAAGTTTGTTTTTGAGACGTGGTCCATCAGTTTCAGTGTTGGCTGGAGTCAATGGAGGAGACTCTTATTGTTCTTTGAAAACACAGGACAAAGATTCCTCATTACCATCACACCATAACATTTTAGCATATTTATGGCACTAGTAATATGAAGGAAAAAGGGTTTTGGGTTTAGTGTCACCTCCTTTAAAGGAAATTGGCTTGTGGTCTGACTGAACTATTCCTATTCCCTGTGTAGGAGGCCAAGTCATCATTTCCCAGTCTCTCACTGTATTTTGTATCCAGGCAACATCACAGGAAACAGGCCAGGCCAGCCTTGCCTTCAGAGTCCCATAGAGTTCAGACTCACTATAGGGGATGTGTTCTTCAACTTACAGTGAAATCTCTTAGAAGTTGTTCTTCAGCTCACTCTACTGTGAAAAATATTTGGGGGATTAAAATCTTTCTAGGCTTTCATCTAAACATACACCATCTTTATTACATAAAAAGAAATGGAAGATGTCTTTCACATCTCCTTCCCCCAGACCCCCAAATTTTATGATGAAAGAATTATAAAATTATAATTATAACATTATAATTATTATTCTTATAAGAATTTTATGATGAAAAAGCAAATCTTGTGAAAGGAGACTAAAGGTTCCTGGAGGAAGGAATTGTGGTCAGACTTTGTGATTTGCTGAATTTTCATTCCGTTCCTGGTCTGTTATATGTTCCATCCTTTACACCCTTTCATGGGGAAGGAAAAGGAGCAGATATTGGATGAGTCAGAATGGAGGCTGTAAAACCTTTCAGAGCCATAAGGGCCAGCAGATGGCTTTGTGTTTTAGGCAAGCCTGCTCTCCCCAGTTAACCACAATCCTGTCACTCCTTTTGTCTTATCTAACACTCACTGTGTTCCACATTTCTATTATTGGCCTCACCTTTCCTCCTGACACCATGTGGGAATCCTCATTTGACTCCTGAAGTTATAGGCCAATACCTTTGAAGGCAGAAACCTTGCCCACTATTCTGGATTGTTCATTATGGAGATATTCTAGCTATTTCCCACCTCCCACAAATCAACAAAGGTTTTTAAGAGAAATGTATAACATGCGATAGTTTTCTGAATAGACATACATAGGAACATTGATGGGGCTTCCCTGGTGGCTCAGATAATAAAGAATCTGCCTACAATGTGGGAGATCTAGGTTGGGAAAATCCCCTGGAGGAGGGAATGGCAACACACTCCAGTGTTCTTGCCTGGGAAATCCCATGGACAGAGGAGCCTGGTAGCTACAGTCCATGGAGTTGCAGAGAGTTGGACAGGACTGGGCAACTAACACTTTTCACTTTCACTTTAGGGGCATTGATGTGTAAGCCAGTCGCAGACTTCTAGAGCTAAAAAGGGTCTGAGGAATTATTTCAATCTACTGATTTGCAGATAATGAAGGGGGCTCAGATTTGGGTGACTTAGCCAAGATCTCGGAGGAAGTTGGGACACTGAGGTAGGTCTAGAACAGGATTTGTCCAATCCAATGGTTCTCAGCCTGTGATGTTTTCACCTATCAGGGGACAACTGGCAATGTTATAGAGATGTTCTAGTAGGTAATGGCCAGGGGTGCTGCACACCTGACAAGGTACAGGACAGCTCTCTAAAACAAAGAATTATCCAGTTCAAGTTGTTAGCGGTATTCAGTTCAGTCACTCAGTCGTGTCCGACTTTGTGACCCCATGAACTGCAGCACGCTAGACCTCCTTGTCCATCACCAACTCCCGGAGTCCACCCAAACCCATATCCATTGAGTCGGTGATGACATCCAACCATCTCATCCTCTGTCGTCCCCTTCTCCTCCTGCCCTCAATCTTTCCCAGCATCNTAAAAAAATGAACTATAACTCAGGTCTGCTTTATCAATTAGAAAATAAAATTGCATGGTGATTTGAGCTGGAAATGTTTAACGTAAAGAATTATTAACTCTGATGGAGATTAGGGAAACTGAGATAGACTGCGGGCGTGTGCTAAGTTGCTTCAGTCGTGTCTAGCTCTTTGTGACCCTATGGACTGTGGCCCACCAGGCTCCTCTGTCCATGGAATTCTCCAGGCAAAAATACTGGAATGGCTTGCCATGCCCTTCTCCAGGGGATCTTCCTGACCCAGGGGTCAAACCCACGTCTCTTATGTCTCCTGCATTGGCAGGCAGATTCTTTACTACTAGTGCCACCTGGGAAGCCCAGGATTGGCTATTAAGGGTAAAAGGAGCCTTAAAGAATTGCAAAGACATACAGAACAGACTTATGGACATGAGGACAGGGAGAGGGGAGGAAGAAGAGGGTGAGATGTGTGGAAAGAGTAACATGGAAACATATGTATCACCATATGTGAAATAAAATAGTTAACCAGTGGGAATTTGCTGTATGACTCATGGAACTCAAACTGGGGCTCTGTAACAACCTAGCGGGGTAGCTGGGATGGGAGGTGGGGGAGAAGTTCAAGAGGGAGGGGAGATAGGTATACCTGTGGCTGAGTCATGTTGATGTTTGACAGAAACCAACACAATATTGTGGAGCAATTATCCTGCAGTTAAAAATCAATACGTTTAATTGTAAAAAAAGAATTGAGAAGACGAGTCACACTACCTGTCAGTCTGAGGGCAGACCACTTAAGGAAAGAACAAATTTTACACAGTGCCCCTTACCATATTTCTCCCTGTAACTTGGATCCAGCTCTTCTCGGAGAGGACACAGCTGTGACCCAGTAAATAGAGACACTCACAAATGTAGCATGCTGGTGCAGTTCCCAGGGGAGTTACTTACTGGGGTTCTGGGGAAGCTGTTTTCAGGGAAGTGTCCCAGTATGGAAACCATTCAAGGGAAGGTGGTGCCGCAAGGAACGTGCCCACAAGCTCCCAGTGTGTGTGTCTCAGGAGCCCTATGAGGTGCCAGGCAGCATGGCCCAGAAAACCCTGAACTGTCGGTCACTATGTACTATAGGAGAAAATCCCCCAGAACCAGGAAGAACCCCTTTATCCACTAGTTCCCTAGACTGCCTTCTATCAGGGATGTTTAAAATGTTGCCAGATGGCAAGGGGGAAATATTCTAGTCTCACAAATAGGACAGTGAAGATGGATTTTGGGTGACGCAACAGATGGGGCTCCCTGGGGGTGCTAGTGGTAAAGAATCTGCATGTCAGTGCAGGAGATGTAAGAGACACGGGTTCAGTCCTGGGTTGGGAAGAGCTCCTGGAGAAGGACACAGCAACCCACTCCAGTACTCCTGACTGGAGAATCTCATGGACAGAGGGGCCTGGTGGTCTACAGTCCATAGGGTTCCAAAGAGTTGGACATGGTTGAAGTGACTTAGCGTATAAAAGATGGCTACCTGGTACAGTATCTACCAACAAATCTACTTTCTTTTTCATTTACTCATTATGTTGTACTGCCTTACTTACTGTACTACAAAATACGATATTAAAAAAAATAAAGGGGAGGAAAAGGAAGGAAGTTAGTTGGGAAAAAAAAAAANCACAAGGCTCACTTCCTGCTCACTCCCAGGATTTATGGGCACTGCCTGCAGGACCAAATGCCACTCGGTTCAGCCACCCCATTAACTAGCTCCCTCTGTCCCCCTCCCCCACACATGCTCCCTCACCCTCCCTTTGGAGTTGTCGGGGGAAGAGTGGGCATTGCATCCAAGTGTCAGGGCCAGGGAAGCGGTTTGGAAGTAGCAGTTGAGGGACGCGGTGCCCAGGGCTACTGACGTGGGCTCCCTGGGGCTGCCTCACCCTGTGAAACACTTGCCAGCCCCAGCGGTTTAATAAAGAGAAGCCAGGTTGACCCGACGCCAGGGTGGCCTGGATGGGGCAAAGGGAGGCCAGAGATGCCCCCGGAGGGTGAACATGAACATTTCAGGGCCTGGGAAATCATGGTGCAGGCATAGGGGCCCAGCGGGCCTGGTGCCAGGCCCTGGCGTGCAGTTGGAGCACGGGGTGAGCGGGGAGCCCCCCCTTTGCCCTCCCTTTGCCCTCCCTCCACGGCTGCTCCCCAGGCCCCAGCTGCAGGTGGCAGCAGCCCCCGAGACTAGGAGCTGAGCCACGTTCCAAGAGGCCAGGACTGGTCCCTGTCCATGCCAAGAGGGTACACAGTGATCCTGCTCGCCCCTTGGAGAAATTCATGGGAAGAGGGGACAAAGGGGGCCCCCTGAGTGCACCAAGCCCCCCAGCTCCTCTGGAGGGCAAGGGCTGGTGCTTGATGGGGGGTGGGCCTGTTGCCCAGGAACTCATTCCAACATGCAGGACCTGAAGACCAGCAGTGGAAATGAGGAGGGGGGTGCCAGGTGGGAGGAGGGGCAGTCACACAATGAAGTGATTCTTCCTCCAGCCCTGCAGGGTGGCTGCCTCATTANAGACGGTTCTCAGTAATTCTCACCTCCTGGTATTTATGCCTTTTGCCAGTACCTTTATTAAATCTCCTTTTCTTCACCTTTATAATATACTAACTTCCCACATATGCTTGATCTACCTCTCTGTTTAACAGATATCTATTCATGAGTAAGCAGCAAACTTTTAATTTCCATAGCACATTATATGTTATATTTGATTTCACTACTTTTCTTTTTCAAAACTTTTAGTTTTCCATATGGCTTTAGAATAAGTTCTTTGGTCCCCCTAAACATCTTACTGATATTTTATATTGAATGTTTCAAGACTATAAATAACTTAGGTAATAACTGATATAGTAATATCAAAAATTCATTTCAAATAATGGGATATATTTTTTAATGTACTTTTCTAAATATTTTCATTTGCAACAACACGGATAAACCTGGAGGTATTATGCTTAGTGAAATAAGTCAGAGAAAGGCAAATATTGTATGTTATTACTTACATATGGAATTTAAAAAATAAAATAAGTAAATAAAATGAATAAATAAAACAGAAACAGACTCACAGATAAATAAAACAAATTAAGTGGTTACCATGGAGAAGAGAGGCAAAGTGCAAAAGAGGGGCTAGAGATTAAGAAGTACAAACTATATTGTATAAAATAAATAAGCTAAAAGGATACATTGCACAGGGGATGCAGCCAATATTTTATGTAACTTTAAATGGAATACAATCTACAAAAATTCTAAATCACTATGTTGTACATCTGACACTAACATAACATTGTAAATCACCTATTCCTCAATAAATAACTTAGAAAAAAGAATGGTAATTTTTTCTAAAGTTTTCTTTTACTCTTCTGGGTAGCATGTTTCTCTTTATTTAACTCTTACACAGTTTTTGGAGTTTACTCCAAGTTATTTTATCTTCTCCCACCACATTTTCTAAATGGCTGCTGTTTATATACAGGACTGTTACTGGTTTCATATATTAATTTTGTTTCCGACTACCTGATTGAATTTTCATATCAGTGATATTTTCCCCTCAGTTGATTTTCTTGGGATACAAGCATTTTCTTGTATACATTTTCCTTCTCTTCTTTCAAATGTCTCATATCCTTCCATTGTCTAACTGTATCAACAAGTACCCCAAAATGTTAAACACTAGTAGTAAAAGTTAACATAACAAGACTGTTTCCACATTGTTTCATTTAGAAAAATAAAGGGGAAAAAAAATAGAAAAAAAGACAAAAGTTGAAATGTTTCTTCAAACTTTTCAATAATAATTGGCTTTTAGCTCTAAAATTTATAGAATAAATGAAATAGTTACAATTAAAAAAACTATTCTTACACTAAAAGGCAACAAGGACCGAAACATATAAATAAAACAAAGGTTGAAAAATAAGAGTCACTCACCTTCCCACTTTTTGGCTGCCAAGCAAGTCTGCAGATTGATTTTGCATTTACCACATCATTGCATTTTTGTAGCAGTGGCCAACTAATAGGACATGTCTGATTGAAAAAAAAAAAAAAACAGGAAAATCCAAGTCTTCTGACTGAAAATAATTATTTTAAATAAATAAAAATGAAAAATAAAATGCAAAATAATTTATTTCCCTTTATGAAAATTCTCCAAGCAGCACTAAATACATTTAATAAGTGGTTTCTTCAAACTGATACATCACTCAGAAAAAAAGCACCTTAATTCACTTTAACCTAATTATGATACAATATTCGATTTACCTAAGTTCCTTTAAGTTTTAAATAAAGTCTTAAATAATTAACTCAATAAGAGTATTTCCTATGTAGGATAAGCAAACAATATACTCACTGAATAAACACAAACAAAAACCCCCAGTACCTTAAAATCTTAAANGCTCTCACTTTGTGTGATGATTCCCTGTTTCATCAGGTAGAGATGGAGTCCTGGACAGCCCCTTGTCCTCAATATATCAGGAAAATAAAAACCCAAGTGAGAAGAAAACATACTCATGTTAAAATAAAAAAGCAAACTAATATATTGAATAAACATACTTGTCTGAAAAATTACTCTGTAAAGGTCCCATCATTCTCAGCATTAACAGAGAGAACTAATTTCTATATTGACCTAAAAGGGCTGGAAAGTTCACTCTTAATCCTCTGGAAGCAAAATTTTTCTTTCCCATTGTCATTAACTGACTACTTGTGATATTAGAAGAGATGAGAACCCATCACGGTTCATTTAATGTTGTGTGTGTATTTGGTCCAAGTTGGTGCACTCTTCCAGGAAACCATGTGCAAATGGTTCACATTGTTGGGTAAATTATGTGATGTAGGGTGCCATCACAATCTTTGGTCTTGTGCAGTATATCTGTGACGAGGGCATGGCAACGCACTCAAGTATTCTTGCCTGGAGAATCCCATGGACAGAGGAGCCAGGTGGGCTACAGTCCATGGGGTCACAAAGAATAGGACACGACTGAGTGACTAAGCACAGCACAGTATACCTATGCATGGAAAGTGAAGTCACTTATTCCGAGTCACTGGACATATGTGGTTGGATGACAGAACTCATATCTACAGTCTGGTCTAATTTCTGAGGTCTGAGTGGGGGAGGAGAATACAAATATATGTCAGTTTAAAAATAATGTCTCTATGTTGACATCAACTTTCACTTCCTGATTTTTAAAAGAAAATGTTCTACATTTTTAAATACAGTGAATATTTCTCCACAGGGGGAACATTCTTGAATTTGTTTTTGCCTGAAAGCCCAAAGCTTTTTTTTTTATCCTCAACTAGTTTCTTCACAATGGGTTTTTCGATATAAGGAATTTCTTCTGTCGTTTTGAAGACTTGATGTTCAGCTTTCTCATTTATTCTAATGATATTCCATGCTATCATATCTGCTATTGGTTGGTATAAGTCACTGCAAATATAGACAAGATATAAGTAAATAACATTGTAAAATTCTTACTATATCTGTTTTCCTTTTTCAGTATCTATACTGAGAGCACACCCCTTGACTCTCTTTGCTTTTTGATTACATTTCACAAAAGGGCTTCCCTGATAGCTCAGTTGGTAAAGAATCCAGCTGCAATGCAAGAGACCTCAGTTCAATTCCTGGGTCAGGAAGATCCACTAGCGAAGGGATAGGCTACCCATTCCAGTATTCTTGGGCTTCTCTTGTGGCTCAGCTGGTAAAGAATCTACCTGCAATGTGGGGGATCTGGGTTCGATCCCTGGGTTGGGAAGATCCTCTGGAGAAGGGAAAGGCTACCCACTCTAGTATTCTGGCCTGGAGAATTCTATGGACTGTATAGTCCATGAGGTTGCAAAGAATTGGACTCGATTGAGCGACTTTAACTCACAAAAGGAACTCCTTCCATTCACCCACTCTCATATCATGTAATACTTTATAACCCCCAATTTACAGACTGTATTCCACAGATTACACTTTTGTATTGACTAACTCCCTGGAGAGGTGTGTTCTCTAAAATTTTTTTTTGATCATGTGTCCTAACTACAAAAAAAATGTTTCTTTCCTTCATTCAGTAAATATCTATTAATTAAAAAAAATATGTCCCAGACTCTGGGGTTAGAGTAGTGAACGACAGGAAACACTTCCCGGTGGTTTACTCTGGTGAGGAGGAACACAGGTGTGCTTCTGCACCAGTATGTTGTGTGCACTGAGGCAGATGGTCAGAACCACAGTGAGATATCACTTAACACCTGTTAGCCTGGCCGTCATCAGAAGGACTGCAGGTAACAAATGTTGGCAGGGATCTGGAGAGAAGGGAAGCCCAGTACGTTGCTATAATTGTAAACTGGTGCAGCTTCTATGGAGAACAGCATGGAGGTTCCTCAAAAAACTAGAAATAGAGCTACCATAGGATCCAACAATTCTCCTTGTATATATATCCAAAAAAATGAAAACAAAAACTCTAATTCAATGAGATATCTGCACCCCATGTTTGTAGCAGTATTATTTACAATAGCCAATATAGGGAAGCAACCCTAAGTGTTCATCAGCCGATGAATGACTAAAGATGTGGCATACATACACACACACACACTCTCTCTCTCTCAATGGAATGTTAACCATGAAAGAGAATGAAATTTTGTAATTTGCACAACATGGACAGACCTAGAGGGTATTATGCTTAGTGAGTGAAAAAAGTCAGACAGAAAAAGGCAAATACTGTATGTTATCACTAATGAATGAATAAAACTAATGAATGAATATAACAAAAATCATAAGAGATGGATGGCTAAGTGGTAGAGGCTGAATATAATCCCTTGGGGTCTTAGAAGGGAGATAAGTACATACATCCAACTTTTGAATGATGCTCCATTACATTTGGTTAACAAGGTCCCCCATCAGTAAACTAGCAACCTATTTACACTTGAAGAAGGTCAACTTAGGATGTTTTTTACAGTGGGCAGTTTTTTTGTTTTGTTTTTGTTTTTAATTATTTATTTTAATTGGAGGCTAATTACTTTACAATATTGTGGTGATTTTCTCCATACATCAAAATGAGTCAGCCACGGGTGTACAGGTGTCCCCCCATCCTGAAACCTCCACCCACCTCCCTCCCCACCCCATTCTTCTGGGTTGTCCCAGAGCACCAGCTTTGAGTGCTTCATGCATCAAACTTGCACTGGTCATCTATTTTGCATATGGAAACACATGTTTTAATGCTATTCTCTCATATTGTCCCACCCTCGAGTAGGCCATGTTTTATGAGTTCTTTTAAATTTCCATTGCAGAAGAATGCCTAAAATTTGTCCTATTCTTCTCTCTCCCTGGATTCTTCAGGGCTTTGTCTCTCACCCACTGATTTCATTTGTGACTTGACATTTCACAGGCATCATAGTGTGACTCTTGAAATGACTACTTGTTATGGAGACGTGATGGCTAATATGTGATTGCTGTCAAAATATCCTGCTAAGGAGAGCACAAAATGGCCCACATTTTGTTATGAGTGATTTTTAATGATAACATATGAACAGTAAGAGAATTAGGAGGTCCAATGAGTAAATGGAAATGTGCCTCTTATGTAGTTTACTGTGCTTTCTCTTTTCTCCTGCAGGTTAATTGGCACGGCCACCATAGCCCTGAAGGACCTGATGGGTGACCAGAGCAGATCACTGCCCTACAAACTGATCTCCCTGCTAAACGAAAGGGGACAAGAGACTGGGGTGAGCGTTTCCCTCTTGCCAAATGGCTTTGAAGTGAGATGGTTAAGCACAAAGATTCATTAAGAGTGACATTATAATTAGCTCACCACACACACAAACACACATAGACAAACCTATTGTTTTTGAGATAAATAGGTGTATTTGCAAATGATATGGCCTCATCCTGTACTCTTACTGACAATACTGCAGGTTAGCTAAACTTGATTTTCTGTGGCAGAATGCTATAGCTTGAGTGGGACCCTCACTTGGTACAGCTCTGTGAACATTCACTGAGGTGTTAACGTTTGCGTGGTGAGTGTAGCTCGTGTGTCAGACGCACTTTTAAACATTCTATAGAAGGTAATTCATTAATATTAGACCAGAATATCAAGATGTTCATATCATGATCTTTATAATTGTGTTGGCAGCTGAATGTTTTCTGATCACAGCCTTTCTAAATAAGTATACCCTGATATTGTCTGATATGAGACCAGAAGAGAGAGAGAGAGACTTTCTGAAATTTACTATAAAAAAGTTTGACTCAAGTATCACAACTCTCTGATTAAAAAAAATTTTTTTTAAATTTATTTTTTGGTTGTGCTGTATCTTCACCGCTATGCGGGCTATTCTGTAGCTGCGGCACACAGGCTGCTCGTTGCAGTGGCTTCTCTTGCTGAGCACAGGCTCTAGGGTGCACAGGCTTCAGTAGTCGCAGCACNAAAAAAAATTTTTTTTTAATTTATTTTTTGGTTGTGCTGTATCTTCACCGCTATGCGGGCTATTCTGTAGCTGCGGCACACAGGCTGCTCGTTGCAGTGGCTTCTCTTGCTGAGCACAGGCTCTAGGGTGCACAGGCTTCAGTAGTCGCAGCACATGGGCTCAGTGGCTGTGTTTCTCAGGCTCTAAAGCACAGGCTTAGTAGTTGTGGCTCATGGGTTTAGTTGCTCTGCAGCACGTGGGGTCTTCCTGGACCAGGGATCAAACTCATGTCTCCTGCATTGGCAGGTGGATTCTTTACTACTGAGCCACCAGCTAAATCCCCTCATATTTCTTAAGATTGCTAACAAGCACTCATAAAGCTTGCCTTAACCTCTGATGCCTTCATTTTCCGAACAATTTATTTTGCGTGGGAGCCTGGGCAAATGGGAGAAAGTTTAAAGTTAAAGAGGCCCTCCCTGTAGGCAAGAATACATTAATGCCCATTAGGAACGTCAGTTTTGCTCGTCTAGTCTCCAACACGTATAGGTTTGCTTTCAATTAGTATTCTAATCATAAAACATAAATTCAGAATATCAGCTCTAATCTATCTACCCAAAACCTGACTGAGAGAAATGATACTAAGGGAAGATGTTACAAGGCAGTGATGTTTCTGGGTGTTTTTCTTCTCTTTAAAGCAGGGAAGGAAAGCATATGTAGAACCCTGAAATGGCAGAACCGTGGTGATTGAATGGAGTAAGGAAGTGTAAGGTCCTGGCCCCCTGCTATCTTCTCACCCCCATTATGGGGCCTTCAGCATTGAACTGAACAGCACCTCTGAGAATCCTGAGGTTATCAGAAAACCATTGATGGTCAAGCCATTCATGGACTCTTCTAGAGTTTGAAAGTTGAATTCTTGGATTAAGTTTGGCCGTTGAGCCCCTATTTGCATTCAGTGTTCCTATTGTTCACTTGTAGCCATGAGACACTGTTCTTCCAATTCTGTATTTGCCAAGAAACTGCTGTCAGAGACGTCATTTACTTTCCTGTTCAGTGTCTCCCAGGTTATAGTTCCTAAGTTGGCAAAGAATGTGCTGATCCATCTGGGAATATTCACTGATGACTAGACAGGTGGGAAAAAACAGGGCAATACATACTGTGTGTGTGTGTGTTAGAGTTTACCAGGGGTAGCAAAAGTAGCAGCAGCAACTGAAAGTGTGGGAGATGCCTGTTTAAATTTGAATTTCAGATAAACAATGAGTCATTTTGTAGGATAGGGATGTCCCCAATGTTATGCCCTATATTTTAACCTGGGTAGAGTGTGAGTGTGCCCCTCTCTTATTTTCAAAGGACATCTTTTATTCTGAGATTTATCCTTCCTCATTTTTGCTGTTGAGATCCTTTATTTTGTGAAATGCTTATAATAGTAGATGGTAGTTGTGGGCATGCGTTTAACAAAATAAAATTAGTGACCCTATGTTGAGTCCCACTAGCAAACTCTTTTGAAATTTTATCAGTTCACTAAATATAAAAGTATAGAAAACTCTGCACTAAAATAATGATCCACATGAGAAATTTAACTCAGATTTTTAAAATGGAAATAATTTTATTTCCTGTAATGAGTTTAGTATGTTTCTTCCTTTCTGACAATGCAAGTTTATGTAACATTTTCTGTTCCTCTACTTGCCTTGGCTTCTAGCCAACTTGGGGTCATATTTAATGTAAGAGGAGTGGTACTTATGTTCAACTTCATATTTTGCATATTTATTTCCTCTTTCATCAGACTTGATTCCCTTTTTTGAACCCCGTTTTATGAATCACGTTATTCTATAACTTTTCGTTGGCCCACATAAAAATCTTTTTGGAGAGAAGTGTAAAAATAAATTTTAGCAATTAACAAAGATGTCAGTGAGCGAACAAAAACCTTAATCACTTAGAATGAGCCTCTGGGACTGTAATTCTGTGATTGGAGGCCATCTACAGCCTAGGAAGGAGGCTCATGACAAGTTCATGCTTGCTCGTCACAACTTTCCTCCGGTTTATGAGGCTGCCCCTTAGCAATGATACACTTGGCAACCTGTACCTGCAAAAGCGGGTACCCCCAGTTCACCTGGGCTCGTGTTTGGAAAGACACGGAGGGTGTGTCACCCTTCTCTCTCTCTTCTCACTTTCCCATCTCCCTGCCCACTCCTTTGAAAACTTTTACTGCTGCCGAATTGATTTGTGTTGTGTCTGAAGCATTTTGATGCCCTGCACTGATTCTGTCTGCAATGAATTTTTCTACCCAGGCCACAATTGACCTGGTGATTGGCTATCATCCGCCTTCAGCTCCACATCCAAATGACCCCGGTGGGAGCAGCGTGCCGGGCACGGGAGGTAAGCTGACTCTGCTGAAGGCCCAGCCTATGCCTTTAGTACGGGGATCTACTGAAGGGACATAAGGACTCACCAGGAAAGCTTTCCTTGTCATCAGACTCTCTATGGGCTTCCCTGGTGGTTCCGTCAGTAAAGAATCTGCCTGCAATGCGGGGTTGGGAAGAGATCCCCTGGAGAAGGGAATTACTACCCAATCCAGTATTCTTGCCTGGAGAATTCCTTAGACAGAGGAGCCTAGTGGGCTACTCTCCATGGAGTCGCAAAGAGCTGGACATGACTGAGCGACTAACACTTTCACTATTCACTTTCAGACTCTCTAAACCTCCCTGCCTGCCTAGACAGGGCCCCAGGAGGCAGGTGGAGCTGCCCTGAATTGGGACATTACAGAGTCTACCAAATGCCCTTTAAAGGAGAAGAGACAGAGACAGTTCCTTGCTGTTCCTGAAATTCAGCCTCTGTACATGGGTGCCAGATTAAAGAGTTTTGGATAAAGTAGGAAGAAATAGCTTTATTGTTTTGCCAGGCAAAAGGGCCACAGCTGGCTAATGCCTCAAGACTGTGTCTCTCACCCTGGAGGAGGTAGTGAGGAGTCTCACAGTGTTCAAGGAGCGGGGTGTGATCAGCTCGTGGACATTCTTCTGATTGGTTGGTGGTGAGGTAATTGGGAGTCAGCATCATCAACCTCTGGTTCCAGCCAGTCTGGGGTCTATGTACTTGTGGGCAGCTTACAGTGAACTTCTTCCTCCTGGTTGGGGTTCCGGTATCTGCAAAACAGCTCAAAGGACGTGGCTCAGAATATTATCTATATAGTCCTTGAAGAACTAAAGGTCTTTGACTTTGCTTCGTAGCTAAAGTATTATTATTTTGTCTGGCTTTACTGTTCTTTCTGCATGTTCTCACTTCTCTGATAAAATTTATTCTTTAACTAAAGCTGTTATACAGACAAAAGGCAGGACACGAGTGGGGGTCTATTGTGGAAAGCCTCCTAGGTTCCTGCCTGGGTACCTTGACTGAGCTGCCTCACAAGGCTGCCCAGCACACGGACTCCAGCAGGAGGTCCCAGGCAAGGCTTTGCTTAGGGTTTGTAGCTTGCACCCTGGAGGATGTCAGCTGGTTGTGAGTCTCTGGAGTGGTCTCTCCACATGTCTGCACCTCCTAAATGTGCCATCACCAGGCTATGCGCTCAGTCGCTTGTCTCACGGGTTGGAACCCCTCTCTCCCTCTTGGCCACAGCCCCTTCCCACCTCCCAACAGCCCCTCTCTCCTTTAACCAAGTGCTTCTGGCTGCACAACCCACCTTGTGCTCCTTGTTCTTGGACGTGGTTTGTGGGTCATTCAGGGTGCTGCTATGGATTGGGTTGGGCCTCAGGGTAAATTCGGGGCTGCAGGTGGATGGACGTCTATGACAGTCAGGCCGTTCACAGTGGAGTCTGACCTCCTCCTGGTGTCTCTCCAGGGTGACCTGATGCTTCTCGTCTCCCTCTGCCTTCTTCTGCCCGAAGGTGTGTCACCAGACGCCCCCTCTCCCCAGCCTTGCCATGCACCCCAGGAAGGGAGGGCCCACTCACCCCGCCACACTCACTGGCACCTGGACATTCTCCTTCTGGAGGGGCGCTGTAACCCTGGTTCCTGCCGGTCTTGGTTCTCGGGACCTTTCTTCTCCGCGTTTCTCAGAACTCAACGCTTTGACCACCTGAGGGGTTTTCCTGGCAGCAGCATCTCCTTTCCTGCCCCGTAGCGTCTGTCTCCTTCCTGTGTGACTTTCTGTCTGCCTCAGCCTCATCCCAGCCATTGCGCCCACGCACCCGCCCTGCAGATGGCTCACTGTTATGGTTTGGACCCATTTACTGACCCGGCAGTGGTGTGTTCAGCATTAGGTACCTGGCTCCTTCCTCCTCAGAGATGGTTATGACTGACACAGCCCCTTACCTCTTCTAAGGACGCCAACACATCAGCAACGCACTCTGCCTTCACCCTCTTGCCAGTGGCACCTTGGGCACGCTGCTTGGTCCTCTAACTCTCTCGGCCTCACACGGGCCTGGCAGTGGCTCAGGAACCCCTGTGGCTCCCTTCGCTGTCACAGCAGTGATGACGGATGCACCACAGAGGAAAGAGTGGGGTCCCGAGCAGCGCTCTGTGAGGGGATGGCCCGAGTGGTCCAACCCATTTCCTTCCCTCCGCCTCCACCAATGCCTGCAGTCGTCAGCATTTGCTCTGGCCTGGGAAGGACAGTGGGTACTTTTTTGCCCCCAAAAAGGCACCCCCAACTGGTGGGCTGTCTGCTGGAGCCATTGAATTGGGAGAGCCAAGGGTGCCTTTTCTTACCCTGATATTTTCCCTAAGCCACTTCCTGTTTCTTAGTTTGCTAAGGCTGCTATAATCAGGTACCACAAACTGGTGGCTCGACCAATGGAAATGTGTCCTCTCTAGTTCCGGAGCCTAGATGGCTGGAATCAAAGTGTCCGATGGTGGGTTCCCTCTAAGGACTCTGTCCCGGGTTTCTGTCCCAGCTCCTGGTGGTTGCTGCCAGCTCTTGGTGTCCTGTGGCTGGTAGACGCATCACCCCAGTCCCCACCCATCATCACATCGTGTTCTCCCTGGTGTCTCAGTCTCACATGGTGCTCTCGGTGTGTCCGTGTCCAAATTTCTCATCTTATTTGGACACCAGGCATTGGATTCAATCCACCCTATTCCAGTGTGACCTCCGGTTAACTTGATTACGCCTGCATGACCCTATTCCAAACAAGGTCACATTCTGAGGTTACAGATGGGCATGACTTTTGCGAGGACACTATTCAGCCCTGTATAGTGAAAGTGAAAGTCGCTCAGTCATGTCTGACTCTGCAGACTCCCCTGTCCATGGAATTCTCCAGGCAAGAATACTGGAGCAGAGCCAGTATTTAGTGGAGCCATGATAATGGAGTGAAGCCACTCCCTTCTCCAGATCTTCCCGACCCAGGGATTGAGCCTGGGTCTCCCTCTTTGCAGGTAGATTCTTCACTGTCTGAGCCACCAGGGAAACCCCTGTATACTGGTAGATAAAAGGCAGTTTCATTGTTTTTATTCCATTTCAAGAGCCAGGATAATGGGCCCTTTTGTGATAGCCTTTCAGCTGGGCCTTTAGAGGGGGAAAAAAATAGCTCTGAGGTTCATTCAAGTAGAAAGCATAAACTTATAGTTTACAGTGAATTAGCACCACACAGATTCTTAGTATTGAATATTTATGGAGTAAAGAAATTGGCTGTTGGGTATTCTGATTTATTGCTCGGTGCTGCACTGCTGAGGGTGGTAAATTCTTTAAGATACAGCTTCTGTTCTCCAGGAACTTTCAGCCAGGTTTGGAGACAAGACTTTTCCTGAAGGTGTAACATTGTGGATAACAGCAAGGGTTTCGGAGTCATACTGGCCTAGGTGGATTCTGTGTCTGTTGTTAATTGACCTTGGTTAAGTCATCAGCCTTTCTGAATCTCTGTTTTCTTTTACTGTAAAGTGAGGAACATAGTAGTACATCATGATGTGGCTGCAAAGATTAAATGAGATAATGCATAGAAAGCACTCAGCCCAGTGCCTGTCATAGAGTAAGTCCTATATGAATGTGGTCTTTATTTTTATTATTACAAAAAATAATTCTGGGTGACTTGTAGTCATGAGCTCAGTCCTTATGAACATTCAGATTGTTTCTTCTAAAAAGCAGAGCTATTAGAAAAGAATGATCTGAGTCACACTGAGATGACTAAGTACTTTCTTGTTAAATATCTGGAAAAAAAAAAACAAACCGGATTGTGTCTTAGTGGACCAGGAAGATTTTGAAAATAAGCAGTTTACCAAGTTGTTGGGAGTATAGGCAGAGGTCCCCTCTCTTGAGACGGACCTTTGTGAGCCCAAGCTCAGAAAACATGCCCTGGAGCAAAGGCTGCTTCCTTAGCAATGAGAAAAGCACCAACTCTTGAACTTTTAAACTCACCGGGGAGAAAACCCTTGCATCCAGACTCCCTTTGCCCGAGGCTCCTTTTCCTCTTGGGTTGTCTGGGCAGCACTGAGCTCCAAAAATGCTAATGGACTGTCTCTCCCATCCTCTTAGGAAGCTGACTCCTCGCAGGTTCTGTGGTGGGTGGCCAAGATCTGCTTCACAAATTCTTTTTAATATCAGATACTGCTGGATAGAGATAGGAAATGAGCCAGAACTTGGGTTCCGTTTATTTGGATTTCAAACAAAGAATGTTGATGAGCTGTGTACACAGGACAATTTTGTGTTAAAGTGTGAATTGAAAGAGTGAAATTTCTCTATTCAAAAAATGAACAGGTTTCTTTGATCCGGAAGTACTGTCTTTGTTCTACAAGATTAACCTTCACCATGACTGGATTAAGGGTAGCATTCTGAATATTGATTTCATAATCCGGCTAAAAGAAACTTTGCTTCAACATTTAAAAATCTTTGAATGTTCTAGATTATCTGGATGTGTTAAGATAAAACTCTTTTTGTCTTAATATGACAATTCAACTAAGCAAGGATATCTTTGAGTCCTTAGTACAACTCAATGCTAGGGAAGACCCTAGGAGCAAAAAACCGACAGCTTACAGTCTTGGGGGAAATAGGACTGACAAACGTGAGACAGAAATAACAGCAAGGCAACCACACCTCCTGCCATCGCAGACGTTAACATACAGACAATCAGGCCCAGAAATTGGTTTTTCCACTTCCCTTAAATTTTTTTTTTTTTTGATGTGGACCATTTTTAAAGTCTTTAATTTGTTACACTATTGTTTCTGTTTTACGTTTTGCTTTTGAACCATGAGACTTGTGGGATTTTAGCTCTCTGATTAGAGATCAGCACCCTCTGCATTCAAAGCAAAGTCTTAACTACTGCATTGGACCGCCAGGAAAGTCCCATCACTTCCCTTAAATTGACTCTTTAAAAAAAATGTTAAAATTTTATATAAAAGTAATGAGTCCGCTCCCTCTAATTCAAATACATCTTTTCAAAGTTTAAAATGTGACTTTGTTGGGGTTGTTTTTTAGTTCAAAAGCAGTATCTGCTTATAAAATTATAAACATCACAGGCAATATAAGACGTAAGAACATACAGACCTCTCACAGTGCCACCCGCCTGTGATAACAATTGTTCACCACTACTGATGTTGATTTCAAAGTTTACCATCCACATAGTGGGTTGTGCAAAGAAGTTGGAAATATTAATGATAGAACACAGAAGTGCAGACTTTCAGAAAAATTCAGCTCTGCAAGTTGAAGAAACTAATTATGACCACAGATTATGGAAATGGAACAATTTGGAGATTTTTTTTAAAAAATAATACTCTTTAAGAGCAATTTTAGGTTTACCACAAAATTGAGAAAACTACACAGAGATTTCCCATATACCCTTTGCCCCCAACTACGCATGGCTTTCCCCACCATGAACGTCACTCAGCAGAATGGTACTTCTTTTTATTTACATAGATGAACCTTCATTGACCTATCATAATCATCCAAAGTCCATAGTTTACCTTAGAGCTCACATTTGGTGTACATTCTAAGGTTTGGACAAATGTATAATGATATATATCTGTTGTCATAGTATCATGCAGAATATTTTAACTGCCCTAAAAATCTTCTGTGCTTTGCATATTCATCTTCTCCCCAGCCACACCGCCTAACCTTTGGAAACCACTGATGTTTTCATTGTCTGCATAGTTTTGCCTTTTCCAGAATATTATAGAGTTGGAATCATACAGTAAGCAGTCTTTTCTGATTGGCTTCTGTCACTCAGAAATGTGCATTTAAGGTTCCTCTAGGTCTTTTCTTGACTTGATAGATCTTTTTTTAATTGCTGAATAATACTTTATTGTCTGGATTTACCATAATATATTTATCCATTCGCCTACTGAAGGACATCTTGGTTGCTTCCAAGTTTGGCAATTATAAGTAAAGCTACTATAAATATCCATGTGCAGGTTTTTGTGTGGACGTAAGTTTTCAACTCCTTTGGATAAATACCAAGGGGCATGATTGCTAGGTGATAGGGTAGGGTATTGGAGAAGGCAATGGCACCCCACTCCAGTACTCTTGCCTGAAAAATCCCATGGACGGAGGAGCCTGGTGGGCTGCCATCCATGGGGTCGTGAAGAGTTGGACATGACTGAGCAACTTCACCTTGACTTTTCACTTTCATGCATTGGAGAGGGAAATGGCAACCCACTCTAGTGTTATTGCCTGGAGAATCCCAGGGACAGCGGAGCCTGGTGGGCTGCCGTCTATGGGGTTGCACAGAGCTGGACACGACTGAAGTGACTTAGCAGCAGCAGCAGGGTAAGGTATGCACAGTTTGTAAGAAACCACCAAACTGCCATCTAAAGTGGCTGTACCAGTTTACATTCTCACCAGCAATTGATGGGAGTTTCTGTTGCTCCATATTCTTGTCAGCATTTGGTATTGTCAGTGTTTTGGATTTTGACCACTCTAATATCTGTGTAGTGGTATCTCACTGTGTTAATTTGCATTTCTCTGATGACGTATGATGTAGAACATCTTTTCATATGCTTATTTGCTAACTGTGTGTCATCTTTGATGAGGTTTCTGTTAAGATCTTTGGCCCATTTTTAACCCACGTTGTTTATTTTGTGATTGTCAAGTTTTAAGAGTTTTTTGTGTATTTTGGGTAACAGTCCTTTATCACATGTGTCTTTTGCAAATGTTTCCTCACCATCTTGGCTTGTCTTCTAATTATCTGGATATTGTATTTCACAGAATAGAAGTTTTTAATTTTAATGAAGCCCAGCTTACCAGTGATTGCTTTCATGGATCAGATCTTTGGTGTTGTATCTAAAGGGTTCATTTTTTTTTTTAGTTGATTTGGCTACACTGGGTCTTAGTTGTGACACGTGGGCTCTTCGATGAATTGCTGCATGTGGGATCATTAGTTGTGGCATGCAAACTCTTAGTTGCACATGTGGGGTTTAGTTCCCCAATCAGGGGTTGAATCCTGGGTTCCTGCATTGGGAGCACAGATCTTAGCCACTGGACAATCAGGGAATTCTTAAGAGGTTCATTTTTAAGGAAGGCTTCCTTGAAGTTCTTAGTGTCAAAATGACAAAGGCTGCATACCGTGGGGCCTTGGTGACTTAACTGAACGTGTGTGGTGTCAAAAAGTCCACTTTTCTTTGCTTGCCTCTCGAGACTTGCTATGACAGAGGAGTGGGCTGACTCAGACCACAGGCTTGACCACAGGCNCAGTAAGCAGTCTTTTCTGATTGGCTTCTGTCACTCAGAAATGTGCATTTAAGGTTCCTCTAGGTCTTTTCTTGACTTGATAGATCTTTTTTTAATTGCTGAATAATACTTTATTGTCTGGATTTACCATAATATATTTATCCATTCGCCTACTGAAGGACATCTTGGTTGCTTCCAAGTTTGGCAATTATAAGTAAAGCTACTATAAATATCCATGTGCAGGTTTTTGTGTGGACGTAAGTTTTCAACTCCTTTGGATAAATACCAAGGGGCATGATTGCTAGGTGATAGGGTAGGGTATTGGAGAAGGCAATGGCACCCCACTCCAGTACTCTTGCCTGAAAAATCCCATGGACGGAGGAGCCTGGTGGGCTGCCATCCATGGGGTCGTGAAGAGTTGGACATGACTGAGCAACTTCACCTTGACTTTTCACTTTCATGCATTGGAGAGGGAAATGGCAACCCACTCTAGTGTTATTGCCTGGAGAATCCCAGGGACAGCGGAGCCTGGTGGGCTGCCGTCTATGGGGTTGCACAGAGCTGGACACGACTGAAGTGACTTAGCAGCAGCAGCAGGGTAAGGTATGCACAGTTTGTAAGAAACCACCAAACTGCCATCTAAAGTGGCTGTACCAGTTTACATTCTCACCAGCAATTGATGGGAGTTTCTGTTGCTCCATATTCTTGTCAGCATTTGGTATTGTCAGTGTTTTGGATTTTGACCACTCTAATATCTGTGTAGTGGTATCTCACTGTGTTAATTTGCATTTCTCTGATGACGTATGATGTAGAACATCTTTTCATATGCTTATTTGCTAACTGTGTGTCATCTTTGATGAGGTTTCTGTTAAGATCTTTGGCCCATTTTTAACCCACGTTGTTTATTTTGTGATTGTCAAGTTTTAAGAGTTTTTTGTGTATTTTGGGTAACAGTCCTTTATCACATGTGTCTTTTGCAAATGTTTCCTCACCATCTTGGCTTGTCTTCTAATTATCTGGATATTGTATTTCACAGAATAGAAGTTTTTAATTTTAATGAAGCCCAGCTTACCAGTGATTGCTTTCATGGATCAGATCTTTGGTGTTGTATCTAAAGGGTTCATTTTTTTTTTTAGTTGATTTGGCTACACTGGGTCTTAGTTGTGACACGTGGGCTCTTCGATGAATTGCTGCATGTGGGATCATTAGTTGTGGCATGCAAACTCTTAGTTGCACATGTGGGGTTTAGTTCCCCAATCAGGGGTTGAATCCTGGGTTCCTGCATTGGGAGCACAGATCTTAGCCACTGGACAATCAGGGAATTCTTAAGAGGTTCATTTTTAAGGAAGGCTTCCTTGAAGTTCTTAGTGTCAAAATGACAAAGGCTGCATACCGTGGGGCCTTGGTGACTTAACTGAACGTGTGTGGTGTCAAAAAGTCCACTTTTCTTTGCTTGCCTCTCGAGACTTGCTATGACAGAGGAGTGGGCTGACTCAGACCACAGGCTTGACCACAGGCTTGACCTTCTGAAAATTTGTTATTTTGCTGACTTGTTTTGCCAGATGTCCTTTAGTTGGACTGGAGCTTACATTCCCATGGCCAGAATAAACTATTTTTAAGATCTCACATCCATTTTTGAAGAACAGTCTGTTAAAAGTATACATCCTTCAGTGCTAGCAATGTAAAAAAAAAAAAATGTAGCTACACTTGGCTGCTTCAAATTCATTTCATTCCACAGATGCCAAAGTCATTTTGCTTGAAATTAAATTTAGTCCAGTTCAGAAAACATTTACTGATACCTGTCTGTGGAGCATACAGAAGAGAGAAAGGTATTATTTGCCACCAAGGAGCTTCTGTTTCAGTACAAAGGTAAGATATAATTGTAGGTCAGAGCTAAGTATAATAAATTCCTCAAGGGAAGACTAAGCTAATTATTACATGGGAAACAATTTCTTAGAGAAAATACTTTTTTGGTTATATTTCAACTGTGTATCTTTATTACTTAGTACAGCACTTAGAAAACCATAATTGTTCAATAAATGCTCAGTTGATTGAGTGAATGGTGGATGAGTAATAGATACAGTTTAAATTTTTGTTCAAGAAGGGGATTTTGGTGAACACCAGAGTATAGGCCAAAATGACTGATACATTCAGAGAGTAATAAAAGGAAAGCATATTCCTGAGGACTAGGAGTGTCAGACTGGGGGGGTCTTTTTTTTTTTTTAATGGAATATTTATTTTAAATTAAAACAATTTTTGGCTGTGCTGGGTCTTTGTTGCTGCTTGGGTTTTTCTCTAGTTGTGGCAAGTGGGGGCTAGTTTCTGATTGTGGTGTGCAGCCTTCTCATTGCAGTGGCTTCTCTTGCTGTGGAACACAGGCTCTAGGGCAAGTGGGCTCAGTGGTTGCAACTCCCAGACTCTATAGTGCTCAGGCTTAATGGCACATGGTCTTAGTTGCTCCATGGCATGTGGGATCTTCCTGGACTGGGGAGGTGAATTCTTTACCACTTCACACTGGCCGGCGGATTCTTTACTACTTCACATTGGCAGGGAAGCCCCTAGACTGAGGATGAATAGACCTTGAGAATCCATGGAAAACTTTCTGGACAAGGGACTGTTGTTCAGAGCTGCCCTGAAACATGACCAATGTGTTAGAACATCAATTGTAGGCACTCTTTCCATGATTGGGTCTCTAATTGGCTTTGTCCAGCAAATTGATTGTATTAGACTATTTCTCCCACTGAGGATATTTAGGAAAATCAAAGTGATCATAATAAACAGATGGTTCTTAAATTTTAGACACAGTAAAATCATGAGGGGAAATCTTTAAATGTACAGATTTCCAGCACCTAGCTTCAGAGACTAGTTTAGTTGATCTGGAGTGCAATCCCCCCAGTCTGTATGGTTAACAGGAACTTCCAGGAGATGCTGATGAAGGCTGGTGTGGTTTTCGTTTTTTAAATATTATTCATTTCAGTCATGTATTTGGCCGCACCCTATCTTAGTTGTGTCCCTCCGGATCGTCAGTCTTCCTTGTGGCTTGCAGGATCGTTTGTTGCGGCCTATGAACTCTCAGTTGCAGCATGTGGGATCTAGTTCCCTGAGCTGGGATTGAATCCAGACCCCCTGCATTGGGAGTATGGAGTCTTAGCCACTGGATCACCAGGGAAGCCCCTGAAGGCCAGTTTTGGAGCTCGTGTTGAGAAGCCCTAGAGTTGAGCATTTTAATCTGGTTAATGTTATCTTGTCTGGACTCAGAGCTGTTGGGCAGCATTTCCTAGATGGACACACAGCATCCATCGATCAAAGGCGGAGGCTGCCAGACTTTCCCTGCAAGCCCATGTTTGTATCGCTGTTCAGTTACAGACCTTTCTATGGTACCTTTGCTTTGGCCAATGTATTGAAACTATTCCATAAGATTCTTAGGGCCTATATAGTGTGATTTACCCCAAAAACCAGAGTGGAGAGAAATGAATTGCTCGCGCTTGAATGCAGACATTTATTCTAGCATGTTAGATACCCAGCAAAGTTATTATTCAACATTCCAGATAAATCAGCATGCCATCTTCAAAAAATTTTCATGCTTAGAAATTTTAGTCTCTCCTGTTCTGCTTCATACTTTTTAACTCGCACTGATTGTATCATGCCCACTCTTGGTCCTGATTTTGCGGCGATCTTTTGCCCAGGGTAATTAAATTCTGCCTTAACCAGTACCAACACTGAACAAGACCTTGTCATGAGAAGCATACTTAATATCACAGGCAGAGACTGACATTCTAGGACTCAGGAAAACAAGGTTGCTGTGTTTAGGAACAGGAAATAGTAAATATTGACCAAAAAAAAAAAAAAATTCGTATAGAAAGGAGTCTCCATTACGGAATGAAAGAAGATTAGCTGGGATGGTGACCCAATAAGTGCATAAGTGGAAAAGATGAGAGGCACAGGGAGTGTTTGGATAAAGGTGCCTGCTGGTCAGGATCGTCCTGGTCACCCTGGTTGCCTGTTTTCTCTGTGAAATAAGAAGTAAGTCATTAGTTGATGGTGAGGAGGACAGAGCATTGGACACTTTCAAGGTAAAAGTAGGTGGGAGTTCGAAAGGGTAGAGGGATTTGACTTTCTTGGCCAATCAATGGCCATCTCAAACCAAGATTTAGGGCAACTTGGAAACGTGGTACAATACGTGTGAGTCTGCTGAAGGTTTGAGATTATGAAATTAAAGTGACACTGGTCAGTAAGGTGTGTGTCCAAGTTCAGTTATCTTTGTGAATGAGTGTAGTCAGTGGAGAGTCAAATGAACCAGGTGAATACGATCAAGGGAGGGATTGAGGGCCACCTAGAGGCGTGGCTGCCGTGTTAGATCCCATAACCTAAGGGGTTGGGAGAAAAGCAAGGACATGAAGAAAGTGGGAGCAGGGGACATGATGTGACCCATAGCTTGTGGCAGCCTGTGTGGCTGCAGACTAGGGACTGGAGTGCCAGAAGGAGCAAACTGGAAGGATCTGAAAGATGGCCAGTGTAGGGGTCGAACAGTGTCCCCCGCTCCCCAATTCCAGTCTACATAGAACCTCAGAATGTGAACTATTTGGGAACAGGGTCTTTCCAGATGTAATCTGTTAAAATGAAGTCATCCTTAAATAGGCCAGACCCTACAGCCAATGACTGGTGTCTTCTGAGAAAAGGTGAGGACCCCTGGACACATGGGGGAGGAGGCAGAGATTAGAGTGATGCAGCCACGAGCCGAGGAACAGGCCGGGAGCCACCAGCTAGTAAGAGGCAGGGAAGGATTTTTCTCTAGAGGCTTCTGAGGGAGCATGGCCCTGCCAACACCTTGGTTTTAGAATCTGGGGATTTGGGTCTCAGAATAAATTTCGGTTGTTTTAAGCCACTCGGTTTGTGCTACTTGATTACAACAGCCCTAGGAATAAATTACCACCAGCAACTTCCTATTCAGTCAGCAGTTCCTAACTTACTGTTGCTCCCTGTGGTTATGAAACACTCATACTTTGTAGATCCTCTTAGCCGCTTTTCAGCATACGCCTGGGTCTCAGTACAGGGCACGCCAGCACAGCGGCTCAGGCTGGGTGATGAAACAGCTTGTGCTGCGTGAAGCTTGGCAGTGCCCTAAGGGCCCAGGTCCTTCTTTGGGGAACACTTAGGGTGTCAGCATTGTTTAATCTTGTGCAGCTTCCCCCCACGTAAAGGGGTGATTTCCTATCCAAATAAACCTCCTTCTGCTACTCAGAGATGCAGGTGGTAGGGATCACCCGGTGCAGTTTCCCGCTGATCCTTCCTTTCAACCTAAAGTCTGACTAGCAGAAGGTGTTTCCAGAATAAATTGGCTCTTTGTCTCCTGTAGTCTCGTTCTGGAGCATCCTTCAAGAGGTTAGTGATTAGGGCTTGTTCAGAGCCCAGCACTGCAAAGGGCTATGATTTACCACTTCTTCTGCCATAAACAATGGAAACAGTGACAGATTTTATTTTCTTGGGCTCCAAAATCACTGCGGACAGTGACCACAGCCATGAAATTAAGACATTTGCTCTTTGGAAGAAAAGCTATGGCAAACCTAGACAGCATATTAAAAAGCAGAGACATCACTTTGCCTACAAAAGTTCATATAGTCAAAACTATGGTTTTTCCAGTAGTCATGTGCAGATGTAAGAGTTGGACCATAAAGCGGGCTGAGCGCTGAAGAACTGATGCTTTCAAACTGTAGTGCTGGAGAAGAGTCTTGAGCATCCCTTGGACTGCAAGATCAAACCAGTCAATCCTAAAAGAAATCAACCCTGACTATTCATTGGAAGGACTGAAGCTAAAGCTCCAATACTTTGGCCACCTGATGAGAAGAGCCAACTCATTGGAAAAGACTCTGATGCTGGGAAAGATTGGGGTCAGGAGAAGGTTGGATGGCATCATCAACTCAGTGGACATGAGTTTGAGCAAATTCTGGGAGATAGTGAAGGACAGGAAAACCTGGCGTGCTGCAGTCCATGGGGTACCAAAGAGTTGGACATGACTGAGCGAATGAACAACAGCCACAAAAACTGCCATAAATAACCATCAATCCCAAGCAGGGAGGAAGTCCTTTTTGGCCCAGGATGGCCCAAGGACATTCATCTTAGTTGATGTGTGCGTGCACAGTCCTGTCTGACTCTTTGGGACCCCATGGACTAGAGCCCACCAGGCCCCTCTGTCCATGGGATTTTTCCCAGCAAGAATACTGGAGTAGGTTGCCATTTCCTCCTCCAGGGGTTCTTCACAACCCAGGGGTTAAACCCACATTTCCCATGTCTTCTGCATTGGCAGGTGGATTCTTCACCACCAAGCCACCGGGGATGCCCTTATCTTAGATGGAAGAAACTTAAAGCCATGTGGCCCAGCCTTTGCCCAGTCTGAAACAGGTTTGTACAAGAGGAGCCTGACCCTCCGGGCTTCCCTAAGGCTGGAGCCAGGTTTGAGAGGGGCAACCCCTAGCTACAGGGTGCTCTCGCCTAAGTTCCGAGTGGGAACTTTGCCAAACTGCTGGAGAACGATACCAGAAAGCTGGAGTAAGGGTTGGGATATCCTCATTCCACATTCACCAAGCCACTGCTGTGGACAAGAAGGGAGTGTGTCCAGCAGGTACAAAGAAGAGAAGGGCAAGCCCCCTGCTTCTGAATAGTGGATGGCAGTAGGAGGCCCACAGTCCAACAGATGCAAGATCATGTGGTGAGGACAGGATAGAACTATGTGTGCTAACAGGAGAAGGGGGGTTCTCTCCATCTGGTGGGGGTGGGTGGGACAGACCAAGACTGTTTCATCTGGAACTTGAGGGAGGTGAGGAGCCCACCTGGTCGAGAACAATAGGAAGGGCATCCTGAGAACTTGGATCCAGGCAGCAGGCAAGCCCTTCTTTTGATGCTTCTTTAAGAACAGGGAAGAAGAAAATCTAGGAAATTTACTTTATTGTTCATTTCTTTTAGTTGTGCTATGCAATGGAGAAGGCAATGGCAACCCATTCCAGTACTCTTGCCTGGGAAATCCTATGGACAGAGGAGCCTGGTAGGCTAGTCCATGGGGCCGCGAAGAGTCGGACACGACTGAGCAAATTCACTTTCACTTTTCACTTTCCTGCACTGGAGAAGAAAATGGCAACCCACTCCAGTATTCTTCCCTGGAGAATTCCAGGGATGGGGGAGCCTGGTGGGCTGCCATCTATGGGGTCGCACAGAGTCCGACACGACTGAAGTGACTTAGCAGCACCAGTGCTATGCAAACTGCGAGATCTTAGTTCCCTGACCAGGGATCAAACCCATGCACCCTGTATTGGGAGCACAGAGTCTTAACCACTGGACTGCCAGGCAAGTCCCAAACCTAGGAAATTTGGACGGGAGAGGGACGAATAGTGTAGAAACTTAAAGCACCTTTAAGGACAAGGAGGAAAAAAAGAGGGTTGGAGATTTCACTGTGTGAATTAACAGTGCTGAAACTGGATAGATTAAAGGAAATGTCAAACAATTAAGCAGGTAGCAAGCCCTGCAGGCCTGCAGGAAGAGCATTCCGGGAAGGAGAACTGCAGTTGCAAACTCTTTGGATTGGGAGGAAATGGAATTTGCTTGAGGAAAAAGCAAGGCCAGCGTTTCAAAAAGCTGAGAAGAGATAATCATCAAGGGTTTTGCTTCTCTCTTAGAACTGAGTTAGCTAGAGTCAGTTTCTGTGCCTGCAAGTGAAAGATAGTTAATAGCGAGTTGAGTTCTTTCAGTTCTGTTTTTCTATTGATAACCTCTCTATTTTTTAAGGCAATGTCACTTTGTTTTGTTTACAAGTATGTTGATTATCTGTTAAGATCACTATTTTGTTATTGCCCTTTGTGAGTTTCCTCATCTGTTTTGCTTGTTCTTTCAGATAAAATTTACTGTTTTAATGTTGCCAAAAATTGTAAGTAAAATTAGCAATTATAGAAATAAAATATTTTTTAGGAAAAAAAAGTGGGGGAGGGAGAGGAGGCCCAGATTATTGTGTAGAGGGCAGAGGGAGCCATTCTTCAACTGTGGCTTCTCTGGGGTTTCCTAGTGTCCTGACAAAGATGTTGAAGACCCAAGAAGAAGGCATTGCCTTTACTGCTGCTGCTGGTAAGTCACTTAGTGTCCGACTCTGTGCGACCCCATAGGCAGCAGCCCACCAGGCTTCCCCGTCCGTGGGATTCTCCAGGCAAGAGCAGTGGAGTGTCTTTACTAGATCCATTCATAAACCAGTGAGGCAGAACAAGGACGTGGTCTTGGTTTTAGCTAAGTTCTTAATAATGTAACAAGTTGTCTCTGCTTTCTGGACCTCAGTTTTTCTACCTATAAAACAGGGTGAGGAGCAGGTTGGATTGAAGATCTTTTTTGGGGGGGGCGAAAAAAAATTTTTTTTTTTTNGAGAGAGGAGAGAGCTGAGAATAAAAATAAGATAGGAACGAAGTAGAGATAGGAAGGTAAAAAAAGGTGATAGGACCAAGTATGTCTACAGAGAAGGGGAAGCCTCCCTCCCACCCCCACCCCACGCCTCTAGGCCATCATAGGGCACTGAGCTGAGTTCCCTGTGCTGTACAGCAGCTTCCCACTAGCTATTTCACACATGGTAGTGTATGCACGTCAATGCTGTCCTTTGTCTGACCCACGCTCCACTTCCTCTGCTGTGTCCGCAAGTCCATTCTCTACGTCTGCATCTCTAGTCCTGCCCTGAAAACAGGTTTATCAGTATCATTTTTCTAGATTCCATATGTATGTGTTAATATAGTTGTTTTTCTTCTTCTGACTTACTTCACTCTGACAGACACTAGATTCATCCACATCACTACAAATGAGCCAATTTCTTTCCTTTTATGGCTGAGTAATATTCCGTTGTATATATGTACCACATCTTCTTTATCCATTCATCTGTCAGTGGACATCTAGGTTGCTTCCCTGTCCTGGCTATTGTAAATAGCGCTGCAGTGAACTTTGGGGTACATGTATCTTTTTGGCTTATGGTTTTCTTCAGGGTATTCGCCCAGCAGTAGGATTGCTGGGTCATGTGGTAGTTCTGTTTTTAGTTTTATAAACAACTTCCTTACTCTTCTCCACAGTGGCTGTATCAATTTACATTCCCACCAACAGTGCAAGATCTATTCACTTCTAAGTTTGTTAAAACAGAGATCTGTTGTTGGTAGGGGATTAAACATGTTATGATTATGCCAAATTTCCTGGAGTTACTCTAGAAAAGATGAGGCCTATATGTTGACCTAAAGAACATTTTCCAAATCACAACTAGGCCTCAGTTTTTGAATTACCCTGTTTGGATAGACTTGTTTATTCTATTGGTTTCCTCAATAAGTGATTGATTCTCAACATAGTAATTTATTGATTTTTTTTTTCTGAGATGCTCCCATTAATTTTTAAATTTTGTGAGGAGAACATGTTTTCTCTTTCAACTAAGACAAAGGACTCTGCAATCCAGTGCCACTGGTACTTGCCACTTTTCAGAATGATTCTCATGGCAATGGTTTTTCCATAGAGGAGACAATTTTTAGTTTTGCTGAGTGATTTCTGTTCTCTTAAGAGAATCAGATTTGATTTCTTCTGTGACTTGTTCCTTTCCAGTGGATGATGCCTTCTCACAGACAGTAAAGGAAATATTTGGAGGCATCGCTGATAAGAAGAACCTAGTAGACCCTTTTGTAGAAGTTTCCTTTGCTGGAAAAAAGGTTTGTATGTGATATCAATGTAGATGCCTCTAGAAACATGTATTTAAATCACTGTGCTTTCCTTGGGCTGATTTCCTGCTTATTCTTTTTTAAGTAGCCCCCTGATGAGCTGGGCACTGTGCAGGAACACAGATTATCAGACTCTGAACATGTCAGACATCTTAGAGGTTTATTTTGGAGTGGAAAGTATGCCGGACTCAGATTAGAAAGACATGGTCTTTTGTAAGAGTAGAAACGATTCCCAGGCCCCAGCATTATCTTCAGTTCAGTTCGGTTCAGTCGCTCAGTCGTGTTCGACTCTTTGAGACCCCATGAATCGCAGCTTACTCCTAGGCAAAGTCCCTAACCAGCAACAGTGATCCCTGGTCAATGTGGCGGGAGTTCCCACCCTCTGAAATCTAATGCCTGGCGATCTGAAGTGGAGCTGATATAATAACAATAGAAAAAAGTGCACAATAAATGAAATGCACTTGAATCATCCTGAAGCCACCTCCATCCCCCTTCCATGGGAAAATTGTCTTTTACAAAACTGGTCCCTGATGCCAAAAAGATTAGGGACCGCTGTGTAGAGGAGAACCTCCAGTACCCAGATGCCCATTTCTATTATGTTTCTTACCCATCCACCCCCTCTCCCCATGTTCCAATGAGCTGCAGAAACTGGAGAGTCTGGCAGGGGAACCCATCTCAGTCCTCTGATGAGAGCTGAGGGACTCTTGGTGTAAGAACACCTGTAACTACCACTTTTACCTACAAAGATGGTCAAAGATTGTAGAGTGGGATTCCACAGTAGAATAACAGTGTACCACAGTCAGTTCTAGGCATGAAGAAGTAGCATCTACTACATATTGGAACTGTGTGTATGTGAAAATGAAGTTTGGCAACAGACACACAGGGTTATGTCCCAGGAGAGTCAGTGGGAGATGGCATAAAAAGTCTCAGTTCTGGAGCTAAACGAGGCTAGATTTAAATTCAAACTTCACCTCACTCCATAGCAAGTGAAGTCAAATTCTTTAACCTCTGAGTCTCAATTTCCTGAATTACATATGAGGATAAGGATAATCTCATAGGATTGTTGAAAGAGTTAATTCAGGAAGTAAACAGTGGGAGCCTGCTAAGTATCAGATACTGTCCCTCACGTTGGAGATAAAGAAATGAGGGGAACAGTCTTTACTCTCATGGAGCTTACTGTGTGATAGAAAGGACAACAATAAGCAAGCAAATAAAAAGTTACGTAATTTCAGTTAGTGCTGAGTACTAAGCAGAAAATAAAGCAGGACAAGAAGTGATGGGTGCAGGGTGTTTGGAGGGGTTTCCAGTTAGTTTATCAAGTGGGATATCTTGGAGGAAGTGACATTTGAACAGAAGCATGGAAAATGCAGAGATATTGGCAAGGGGAGGGCTTCTAGGCAGAAGGAAGAGCATATGTAAAGACCCCAGGGAGGAGATATGTTCACAGTGGATGAATGCCATCATGGCTGGAGTGGAGCAAGCAAGGGATGAAACCAAGAGATGAGCTCAGAGAGATGAGGTGAGGTGGGCAGGCAGGGCTTTATCAGCCGGAGGATGAATCAGGACTTAGTATTCTAAGTATGCCTGGCAACTGACTGAAGATGCTACACGGGGAATGACATGAAAGTGAGGAGGCAGGAGAGGAAGTGGGGATCCAGATGGGAACCAAACACAGGCATCTGGGGCAAGATCAGATGAAAACAGGGATGTCAGCATTTTCTGATGGATTGCATGAGGCACGTGAAGGAAAGAGAGGGGTTGTGACTGACTCTGGTTCAAATCTGAATACTCTTGCGAACAACAATGGAAAGACAGCAGCTAGTTTGGGGAGCAGGGAGAAGGGCTGGTGGGCAGGATCAAAAGATACGTTTGGACATTTTCGTGAAGAGATGCGTGTCAGACAGTATGGTAGCAGGTGTCCACCTGCCAATGCAGGAGACCTGGGTTTGATCCCTGGCTTGGGAAGATCCCCTGGAGAAGGAAACAGCAACCCACTGCAGTTTTCTTGGCTGGGAAATCCCATGGACAGAGGAGCCTGGCAGGCTACAATCTGTGGGGTCGCAAAGGAGCTGGGTACTACTTAACAACTAAACAACAAGTGCTCACTAAATAGCAACTCTTGCATCATTACACTAATCCAATATTAAAATTTGGCAGTTTGAAACTAGCTCTTAGTGCATAGAAGCATCAAAGATCAGTATTCTAAATCCATGTCCTATTTTACCAAATTGATATTAAGAAAACTTTAATGAGGTTACCAAGTCTATGGGCTTCCCTGGTGGCTCAGCTGGTAAAGAATCTGCCTGCAATGTGCGGGACCTGGGTTTGATTCCTGGGTTGGGAAGATCCCCTGAAGAAGGGAATGGCTACCCACTTCAGTATTCTGTCCTGGAGAATTCCATGGACTGTATATTCCATGGGGTCACAAAGAGTTGGACACAACTGTGTACCAAGTCTGTAACATAAATATGCCAGAATCATAATCCACTATGCATATATTATAAACTTTCCACAATTAGAAATTTGAATACCTACTCTGTTTTGATTATTTTACAGGTTTGCACAAATATAATTGAGAAAAATGCAAACCCTGAGTGGAATCAAGTCGTTAATCTTCAGATCAAGGTTTGGCTTTCTTTTGTTTCAGAAACAAAGTAAGAATACCCTAGTAGTTACTGAATAAGTTGAGAAATAACTACTTTTTTTCTCTTTTAACAGTTTCCTTCAGTGTGTGAAAAAATAAAACTGACAATATATGACTGGTGAGTTAAAAAAGACTTGTGTCTAATTGCAAATTGGAGAAATAAATATTTGGATTTGGAGAAACTTTACTTTAGATGGTATAACCCTTACTTTTCAGGACATTTGCTTTTCTTCCAGACAGAAGTGGTACACTACTCCTGGAATCAGGTGTTTTCTTTAAAAATAATAACAGTAGCTGTTGCAGAAAAGTTTTGGCTATCTTGGTTCAACTGCTCATGAACAAAAGGAAGGAAAAATGATCTGAATATGCCCCAAGATAAGAAATTAAAGCTTTAAATACTATTAGGCTGTCCAAAATAGACTTCAGAAATGGAATAAACTACTTCTAGGGAAGAATCAATCAAAACATTGAGAGCTGTTCTCTGTCATTGTTAGAAGGGAAATTGGAGAGAGCTTCCTATGTGATTGAACGCAAAGAAAATTTGTTGAAAGTTTCTGATGGACGTCATACTAGACCAACATCCTAGCAATGATTAGCCATAATGAGGCTATTCTTGGGGGTATTCTAGTTGGATGGGGTATTCAGTTGGCAGCCCTTAGCTCCCCGAGAGTAGAAAAGATAAATAGCATCATCACTGGTGCTGGCATCCTCACGACCAGCACCACCGTCATCAGTGTTTATTATGATGTTAGCCGCTGTGTTCTGAGCACCACTGGTGGCGGGTGCTGTGCCTCTTGCCTTCCCTAGACTATTCCATTTACTCTTTAGAGGAACCCTATGGAATGGAGACTATTATTAGTTCATTTTGCAGATTGAAGACTGAGGCTCAGAGAGGTCAGGTGACTTGCCCACAGTCACTCAGGGACTCGGTTGGGTTTCAAACCTGTCTGGCCCTGATTTTTCCTTTGGCTAAATGTATTTGACTTCCATGTTAGTTCCGTCTTGGCACTGTGGTAACAGGACGCTTTGGGAGGAGGGGAGAAGGCTTTATTTTGTTCAGTGACTGCATCATAGTTCATGGAGGTCCATGAGGGGGCCTGAGGACAAAATGCCCCTTCCAATGAGTATGAGCTTGTTTTAAGTCACTCGGACCCTCAGTTGACACCCAAAATGTGCTCTAGGGGCCTGCAGAACTCTGCGGAGTGTGAGTTTGGCTCCTATATAGCTCAGATGGCCACTCTGGCCTGCTGATGGCACAGTGGGAGGCTCGCTGGCTGAGTCATCCTAGAGTTGCTCATGGTCACGGCAGATGTGGGTTTTCCCCTGATCTAGTCGGCCCTCTCGAAAGCAATGGTAGATTCAGTTGTTCAGAGAGACCCTATTTAACTGGGGAATCCTTGGATCCAGATCTTTTGTTATATACCCTGTAGGTGTTTGCACAACTGAGGGAAAGCTAAGGATTCTTAAAATGTAGTCTAGATCCTTCTGGATAGACTGAGAGGATGCAAGCTTCACACATGTGGCTTAATAACCCCCAAATAATAATTTTTTCCTCATGTATACTGTTGTTAATTAGTCACTTTCTGTAACCTAATTTTATTAAACCATATAATATATATAACATAGTATTGCTATAATATATAATAACATACTATAGTATAATCTTTCCTCAAAATACTGAGTCAAACTTTCCTCCCTCCTATGGAGTTCTAAACTTCAGAGTAAGTATGACACTAGAAGGAAAAAAGAGAAGGAATTAAGCAGAAGATGTTATTAATATAAACCTGTTTGTTCCACTCACTGTGCGCCCAGCTAGAGACCACTTCACGGGTTAGGCTCACGAACTCTCTTAAGATACAGACAGATACACAAAGTTGTATTACTTACAGTGAGCAAACTTACATAACAACATAGATAAGATTTAGGTTATAGACAAGCAAATGAAGTCACACAGTAGATAATCAAGAAATATTTGAATTGAATGGAAAGGGAATTTTTTCCCCCATGAGGGATCCTTAGAAAAGCCTGTTGTAATTTTTAAACCATCATAGTAATCAGTATGAACATGATAAAATAAGATAGAAACACTTATTCTATGTAGTGAGATTTTTATTACCCTCATCATGTTATGTGCCTATAACTGACCCATTCACTTNAGACATGAGTTTGAGTGAACTCTGGGAGTTGGTGATGGACAGAGAGGCCTGGCATGCTGCGATTCATGGAGTCACAAAGAGTCGGACATGGCTGCATGACTGAACTGAACTGATACATATATAATGAAATATTACTCAGCTATTAACAATAATGAAATAATGACATTTGCAATAACATTGAGAACTTGGAGTTTATCATACTAAGTGAAATCAGATGTCTTCAGAGAAACACAAATATTATATGATACTGCTTACATGAAGAATCTAAAAAAATGATAAAAACAAACTTATTTACAAGACAGAAACAGACTCAAAATTTAGAGAATGTACTTATGGCTACCAGGGTTGCCAGGGTGAGGGGGAGGAATAGATTGGGAGTTTGGAATTAACATACACACACAACTATATTTAAAAATGATAAGCAACAAATACCTACTGTATAGAACAAGAAACTCTGCTCAATATTCTGTGATAACCTAATTGGGATTAGAATTTTAAGAAAAATGGATATATGTATATGTATAACTGAATCACTTTGCTGTCACCTGAAACTAACACAACATTGCTAACAAGCTTTAATCCAACATAAAATAAAAATTAAAAACAATTTCACACATACACACAAAGTAACTTTTCATATTTCAGTATATCAAATGAATTCCTCCATGTACTTTTTTGTTTGTTTAAGATACCCTGGGAAGATATGATGCCTCACAANTATATGACTGGTGAGTTAAAAAAGACTTGTGTCTAATTGCAAATTGGAGAAATAAATATTTGGATTTGGAGAAACTTTACTTTAGATGGTATAACCCTTACTTTTCAGGACATTTGCTTTTCTTCCAGACAGAAGTGGTACACTACTCCTGGAATCAGGTGTTTTCTTTAAAAATAATAACAGTAGCTGTTGCAGAAAAGTTTTGGCTATCTTGGTTCAACTGCTCATGAACAAAAGGAAGGAAAAATGATCTGAATATGCCCCAAGATAAGAAATTAAAGCTTTAAATACTATTAGGCTGTCCAAAATAGACTTCAGAAATGGAATAAACTACTTCTAGGGAAGAATCAATCAAAACATTGAGAGCTGTTCTCTGTCATTGTTAGAAGGGAAATTGGAGAGAGCTTCCTATGTGATTGAACGCAAAGAAAATTTGTTGAAAGTTTCTGATGGACGTCATACTAGACCAACATCCTAGCAATGATTAGCCATAATGAGGCTATTCTTGGGGGTATTCTAGTTGGATGGGGTATTCAGTTGGCAGCCCTTAGCTCCCCGAGAGTAGAAAAGATAAATAGCATCATCACTGGTGCTGGCATCCTCACGACCAGCACCACCGTCATCAGTGTTTATTATGATGTTAGCCGCTGTGTTCTGAGCACCACTGGTGGCGGGTGCTGTGCCTCTTGCCTTCCCTAGACTATTCCATTTACTCTTTAGAGGAACCCTATGGAATGGAGACTATTATTAGTTCATTTTGCAGATTGAAGACTGAGGCTCAGAGAGGTCAGGTGACTTGCCCACAGTCACTCAGGGACTCGGTTGGGTTTCAAACCTGTCTGGCCCTGATTTTTCCTTTGGCTAAATGTATTTGACTTCCATGTTAGTTCCGTCTTGGCACTGTGGTAACAGGACGCTTTGGGAGGAGGGGAGAAGGCTTTATTTTGTTCAGTGACTGCATCATAGTTCATGGAGGTCCATGAGGGGGCCTGAGGACAAAATGCCCCTTCCAATGAGTATGAGCTTGTTTTAAGTCACTCGGACCCTCAGTTGACACCCAAAATGTGCTCTAGGGGCCTGCAGAACTCTGCGGAGTGTGAGTTTGGCTCCTATATAGCTCAGATGGCCACTCTGGCCTGCTGATGGCACAGTGGGAGGCTCGCTGGCTGAGTCATCCTAGAGTTGCTCATGGTCACGGCAGATGTGGGTTTTCCCCTGATCTAGTCGGCCCTCTCGAAAGCAATGGTAGATTCAGTTGTTCAGAGAGACCCTATTTAACTGGGGAATCCTTGGATCCAGATCTTTTGTTATATACCCTGTAGGTGTTTGCACAACTGAGGGAAAGCTAAGGATTCTTAAAATGTAGTCTAGATCCTTCTGGATAGACTGAGAGGATGCAAGCTTCACACATGTGGCTTAATAACCCCCAAATAATAATTTTTTCCTCATGTATACTGTTGTTAATTAGTCACTTTCTGTAACCTAATTTTATTAAACCATATAATATATATAACATAGTATTGCTATAATATATAATAACATACTATAGTATAATCTTTCCTCAAAATACTGAGTCAAACTTTCCTCCCTCCTATGGAGTTCTAAACTTCAGAGTAAGTATGACACTAGAAGGAAAAAAGAGAAGGAATTAAGCAGAAGATGTTATTAATATAAACCTGTTTGTTCCACTCACTGTGCGCCCAGCTAGAGACCACTTCACGGGTTAGGCTCACGAACTCTCTTAAGATACAGACAGATACACAAAGTTGTATTACTTACAGTGAGCAAACTTACATAACAACATAGATAAGATTTAGGTTATAGACAAGCAAATGAAGTCACACAGTAGATAATCAAGAAATATTTGAATTGAATGGAAAGGGAATTTTTTCCCCCATGAGGGATCCTTAGAAAAGCCTGTTGTAATTTTTAAACCATCATAGTAATCAGTATGAACATGATAAAATAAGATAGAAACACTTATTCTATGTAGTGAGATTTTTATTACCCTCATCATGTTATGTGCCTATAACTGACCCATTCACTTCATGACAACAGTATTGAATGTGACTGTAGGCAAATTCCTGGGCCTCTGTAAAAATCTGTTTCCAGCTGAAATTAGTTGTCTGGTTAGATCAGCATTTCTCAGAGAGTTGTTGGAGGACCATCTGTGTAAGAATCAGTTGGGATATATACTTGTTATAAATGCAAACTCCTGTTCTTCATCTCTGCTTTCATTGAGTCACAAGCTTCAACAGGAAATTAGAAGTGGGCAGGGTGTGGGCCGGGGAGCAGTGGTGGTTTCCAAGTGATTTTAAAGTGCAGTGAAGCTGGAGGCCCATTGGACAGGGTGATTTCTGAGATCTAGGGTCTTTTCCAGACCTATTGTTGAAACAAAGATCTGTCTTCATAGGTGGAAGTCTTAACCTGCTCTTTTAACACAGGGACCGTCTTACCAAAAATGATGTTGTTGGAACAACGTATCTGCACCTCTCTAAAATTGCTGCCTCTGGTGGGGAAGTGGAAGGTGAGTCACACAGGGAGCAGGAATGAGACAGGGTGGAGAACTTCTGGAGAGGGAATGAACTGGGTAGCCACCCAGCAAAAGAGCTGGTTTCTTAAAAGCCATGTGTGATGAGTCTAATGAACCATTCAGTGATGTTTTGATGGTGATCAGCGAAATAGTAGATTAGTAATTAATAATTGGGTAACTATCAATTATTTGTGGTGAAGGAAATGGCAACCCATTCCAGTATTCTTGCCTGGAGAGTCCCCATGGACAGAGGAGCCTGGCGGGCTGCAGTCCATGGGGTCACAAAGAATCGGACACGAATGAGACTAAGACAAGACATCAGTTATTTGAGTTTAAATTTTTTAACTTTCTTACTTCAATCCAAAAACTTTCCCAGTAGGTGTTTTACAGATTTTTGAGTGTCAATATAGAGAGCACCTTTTTTTTTTCAAGTGACATTGACATCAGTCCACCCATACATATAATAACATTCCCTTCTCTATAGACTTCTTTGGCAGGAGTGAGGTCAGATGGCATTTGAACCATGTCATCTCCACTCTAGATATTGTGTGTCTTGTTTTCATACATTTTATGCTAACGAGCACTGATAACCAATATACTTTTCTTTTTGTTGTTTTATGTATTGAGAACTAATTGCTTATACCTGGTATTCTGGTTCTGTGCATATGTGTGAAACTGTAATAGTGAATGAAGGAATAAATTAAGATGGTCAGAAAAATTTAGTGTTAACCCATTACTATCATCAGTGGCTTATTGTTCATTACTAAAATAAAAACTAAAAAAATTCCTATAATTATCACTTGCTTAAACACATTGAATAAAATGAGAAAATTTGAGGCAAAGTTTTGTTTTGGAAAACTTAAGATTTCTCTCATCCTCATCTTGTTTAAGAGAGGACTTTACGTTCTTAGTCACTCAGTCATGTCCAACTCTTTGTGACCCCGTGGACTGTAGCCCACCAGACTCCTCTGTCCATGAGGATTCTCCAGGCAAGAATATTGGATTGTGTTGTCATGCCTTTCTCCTCCTGGGGATCATCCTGACCCAGGGATCAAACCTAGGTTTCCTGCATTATAGGTTTTTAAAAAAGATACTGTAAGCCAAGCTATAGATAATATGAATAAGAATCTGAAATATAATAGAGACTTGGTGAAAAAGATATAGATTTTCTTTCTCAAGAAGAAGAAAAAGGCATTAGAAATTCTGAGAGAAATAAAGAGTTGAACCAAGAAGATAATAGTCCAAATATAAAGTCAGGTATAGCATTATTTTAAGCAGCTGGTAGAAGGTGAGACAGAGAGTCCATCTAAGCATTGTCTGCTAAGTGGCATAGGGGACCATGTTGCTGGACCTGTACAAAAGAAATGTAATTACAATTCTTCTTTTCTCTGCAGAGAATACTTATGTGGTTGTTATAATGTGAGCACTATTAATTTTTTCTAAAATATTTTTGTTAAACTTGTAGTCAAAGCTCTAAAGAGAAGGTAAATATCACCTCTTACAATGTAAAAGTACAGAAGATAGAGCTTAGAGGTGAAAAGAAGTGGAAGGTTGGAGAGGGTGGGCACGCTATTAACTTCGTATCAAGCGAAGGATCCAGATGTAAAGGTTAGATTAGACAGATGAGTGGATAAAGAAACTTTGGTGCATATACAGAATGGAATATTACTCAGCCATATAAAGGAACACATTCGAGTCAGTTCTAATGAGGTGGATGAACCTAGAGCCTATTATACAAAGTAAGTCAGAAAGAGAAAAATATCATATATTAACGCATATGTATGGAATCTAGAAAGATGGTATGGATGAACCTATGTGCAGAGCAGCAGTGGAGATGTAGACATTGAGAGCAGACTTGTGGACACAGTGGGAGAAAGGGAGGGATGAATTGAAAGAAAGACATTGAAGCATATATATTACTATATGTAAAATAGACAGTGGGAATTTTCTGTAGACGCAGGGAGCTCAAACCTGGTGTTCTGTGACAACCTAGAGGGGTGGGATGGGGTAGGAGAGGGGAGGGAGGTTCAGGAGGGAGGGGACAAGTATTTACTTATGGCCGATTCATGTTGATATATGGCAGAAACTAACACGGTATTGTAAAGCAATTATCCTCCAATTAAAAATTTTTTAAAAGGTTAGATTAAATCATTGGGTAGACAAAAACTGGTTAAAAATTAGATGGAATTTATTGGTCAAAGGCAACCAATAGAGTAATTAAAATCATGCTATAAACTCTTATGGGAGAAAGCGTAAAAATCACTGTAACTCATTTATCATTAGCAGGAAGTCATTAAATATCACCTAAAAATAATTATCCAAGAAATAATGGAATAAAGATTTTTCTTTGTGGTATGGTGGTAATATCCCGAAGAACTACAAATGAATTGTTACAAGCAGTGCCAGCCTCTGTCTCTGAGGCCTTCTTTCACTGCCAGCCCTGCAAGACAGTCTCTCATAGGGTCTCAGAATAACAGTGAGCAGAAGCCATTCCCTGCCAAGAAACAGGATAATGTATTGGCAACTATAGGCCTTGGTTTACACAGCCTTCCACTAAATTAACTTGGGCTGTCTGGTCTTAGTCCTAGCTGTCAGAGATGAGACACATAAATGTTTTATTAAAATTATGGAATGTTGGTAACTTCCCCAGGCCTCCTCTGATGGTGGGAAGCTGGCTCTCAGATGCTTCACTGCTTTGGGGCTGATGAGGTTGGGCTCGGGTGTCACAGAGTCTTGAGCCATTTTGTATTTAACTGCTGGTGATATTTGTATAAATGACAAAAGGGTCATGTGATTTGAGTCTGGATTTGGGATTTTCCTGGTGTTGCTAAACCGATTACCTATTGTTGGATTTGATTAACTTTTTCAATGTCTCTTTTATAATGCCTGTGTTTCTCTTATTGTTTAACCAATGGTATTTTTACTACATAGATTTCTCATCCTCGGGATCTGGGGCTGCATCGTATACAGGTTTATGCTTTGTAATTTTGCTGTCTTCTAGATCTTTCTGTTTATTATTATCTTATTAAGAACTTATCAGCTGATTGCTTTAGCACTTGTTTTTTTACTTACATTTTATTGTCTTGAATATAGTTATGTTAGAGTAACAATTTTTGTGTTACTGTTGCATGGTTGTCCTGCAAAGCCGAGTTTAAGCAAATGGGCTAACTGGGCTTTGCTACATACCTCATGTTTTCACCTAGACAAATACCATCCTGGCTTCACTGTAAATAACTGTATAACATTTTTTTTTTCCACTTTGTACCTTGAACAGTCATCTTCCAACTCTGTGGGATCAGAGCATGTCCTTGGTTCACACATTTGCCATTCTTTGCAAGTTTGCTCAATGCGCTCACACTTGACCTTGCAACCCTCTTACAGCAGATGTTGTTTCCCTAATAGATGAAGGCTTTGTGATTTAGAGAAATTTGCTTCTTTCAAAAAGAAAAAAAAAAACAAAAAAAAAAACATGATACTAGCTGCCATTCTAACCACCCAAGGTTGCAGTGAGAGGGGAAAAAAGGGATTGCATGTAAGAAAGCTTGCAAACTGAAAAATTAAGGTATTATCATCTACCTTTATATTATTGACACAATGCCTCAATCTTACTTGTTTTTAAAAATCCAACTTCATTATCTTATAGTCATACTTTATGTGACTATTAAGTGGTCTTTAGGTGTGTAACAAACATGGCAGATTTGATCATACTTCATTCAACCAATCACAAAATATTTATGTGGTAGTACTCCAAGATAGAACTAGGACTAGGAGTTTAAGGATTCTGAATAAAACACACTTGATTCTTACCCACCCACCAAAGGAATTTATAGTGTTCTCATAGACAGAGCAGCTATTTAAAGTTTAAAAATTGAAATATAAAGCGATAACTTAATAGAAGTTCAAAATGCAAAAGAGCCTCAAAAAGGTGAAAAAGATTGCTAACTACAAGTGTATATAGTTTGCTCAACTGTTTATGAGTAGGTACTCTGCTCACCTACTACTTGACATTTATCCTTCTGCCTTAGTTTTAAGCATAGAGTTGGAAAGGGCCATAGAGTTGATCCGGTCAACCTCTTATCCACAGAGGAAGAGTTTTTGACTATATCCTGAAAGATAAAATACAACTCTTGGCCTTAATATTTCCTCTGCTCCCAATACAATCTGTCCCACTGTGTGACACTACTAATTCATAGAAAGACCATCCTTACATTGAGTGAACCGAAGGCGGCCTCCTTGTAGCTCCCAGTAGTGGTCCTCCCCCTGCTTATTGAAGCAAGTCCATCCCTCCTCCATATGGGAGCCATTCGGATGGCTGAAGGCAGCTCTGGTATTTCTCTGTCTTCACCTGCAGTCTCTCTTTGACTCCACTGTTTCTTACATTGCCTGCAGTGCCCTTCACTGGGGAGTAGTCTTGCTGAGACCAGGTAGCAGAAATAAGCATATTGGATCCTCATCAGAGATCATGAATGTAGATTTCACATTGCTTATGAATATCATAAGGCCATAACAGTAGGCAGACAGTTCACTATTATATATAAAAATTTTAAATGTCTTGTATTTTTAAAATCACCTGCCATCATACTAACTACTTGAGACTAAATGATATTTTGGAGGAACAAATAAAATTAATCTGGTAAATGTCATTTAAATGACTTCCCGAAACAGTATACTCTAGCCCAGTTGTTGGTGACATGCTTGCTACAATTGCCAATTATAAACTTGCAAAAAATGTGAAGAAACTTCTTTCATTTGAATAGTATCATCTTTATGTTTACCTGAATTACCCCCCCCCATGTTTATTTAGTGTTTTATAGTGATAAGATAGAAATATGGCAGGTCTCACAAGTGTTTACAATTTGCACTAATATAACTAACATAAAATAGAGGAAAACTGTCTCACCCAGCTAACTAATAACTAATATCTATTTCAACAGAATGGTGTTAAAAGCCTAAAATACTAATGATGATGTTATCTCTCAGTGAATACAGGAGAAACAGAGGTGGGCTTTGTTCCAACTTTTGGACCTTGTTATCTGAACCTTTATGGAAGCCCCAGAGAGTACACAGGATTCCCAGATCCCTATGATGAGCTAAATTCTGGAAAGGTTAGTTCTTCCATTAAGGTGTGTTATTAATGAACACTGATTCCAGATTTCTTTTTCTAATGGTTATGATTAAGTCTCATATTTAAGAGACCTCCCTACCCTCAGAAGCCCACCAGATGACAGATAATGTGTTTTTTGTTGTTTCTTGGTTTTGGTTTTGTTTTCTATTTTTTGGCCTTGTGGCCTGTGGGATCTTAGTTGCCTGACTGGGGATTGAACCTGTGTTCCCTGCAGTAGAAACAAGGTGTCTTAACTGCTGGACCACCAGGGAAGTCCCTGATTAAGTGTTGAAGAATGGAAATCTCATGTTCCTCAAGTCTTAGAATGCAAGGTAGGAAAGGATCCTGAGGTCATTTCACAAGGCAATTGCAAATGCATAGCATGACCTTAGGAAGCATCACTATGAACAAAGCTAGTAGAGGTGATGGAATTCCAGTTGAGCTATTTCAAATCCTAAAAGATGATGCTGTGAAAGTGCTGCACTCAATATGCCAGCAAATTTGGAAAACTCAGCGGTGGCCACAGGACTGGAAAAGGTCAGTTTTCATTCCAATCACTAAGAAAGACAACACCAAAGAATGCTCAAACTGCTGCACAACTGCACCCATCTCACTTGCTAGTAAAGTAATGCTAAAAATTCTCCAAGTGAGGCTTCAGCAATACATGAACCGTGAACTTCCTGATGTTCAAGCTGGTTTTAGAAAAGGCAGAGGAACCAGAGATCAAATTGCCAACATCCGCTGGATTGTTGAAAAAGCAAGAGAGTTCCAGAAAAACAGCTATTTCTGCTTTATTGACTAAGCCAAAGCCTTTGACTGTGTGGATCACAGTAAACTGTGGAAAATTCTGAAAGAGATGGGAATACCAGACCACCTGACCTGCCTCTTGAGAAACCTATATGCAGGTCAGGAAGCAACAGTTAGAACTGGACATGGAACAACAGACTGGTTCCCAATAGGAAAAGGAGTACATCAAGGCTNCTGTGTAACAGGCTAACAGTCAGATTTGGTTTAGTTTGATTTACATTTTTACTTAAAGAATACCCTTTTGTTTTTTAAACACTTTATTTTTCAGAGCAGTTTTAAGTTCACAGCAAAGTTGAGAGGAAGGCAGTGATATTTCTGACACCCCCCTGTATATACCTGACCTCCCCTGCCATCACACCTCTCACCAGAGTGGTGCATCTCTTCTAGCTGATGAACCAGCACGCACACATCATTTCCCCTGAAGTCCGTAGTTTACACCGGGGTTCACACTCCATGCTGTACATTCTGTGGGTCTGGACAAATGTGTCATGACGTGTCCACCATTAGAGTATGATACGGAGTATCTTCATTGCCTTAAAAATCCTCCCAGAGAAAATTCCTGGGAAATAAACCCTTATGTGGCATTAACGGGAGGTGAATCTTGTTGAATATATAATACATTTGATTACCCTGGTGCTAATTCACCATTTACAGTGACTGCCTCCCAAATGCTTCTGCGTTATTAAGTCATTGCTTCTTTGAGTTAAATCTAAGAGAAGTTAAAAAAAAGCACAAGCATTCTGTTGATGCAGAATGTCATCAAAAGTTCCCAATTACTACTAAGTTTCTTTATGAGAATCTTTCCTACAAGGAAATAGCCTGGTTAAGGGGCTGATCATAAACTCTCAGCTCCTTGCTTACCCTGTGAAGAGGTGGGGATTCTTTACTGAGCCCATGATTTAATCTTTCATAGAAGATGCTGTTACTGTTTTGGATTTGGTGCTAAACCAATCATCCTAGGAGACAGGCTCCTTCTGTGGGAGACTGAACAGACTGGGATCCAAACAGACTGGAAAACTGGAAATGATCATTTATTCACTATTGACCTCTCAGCTTTCATGAGACACTGGGAAGAGGACATCCCGGCAAACAGAAAGAAATAAACAGCATTTCCAAAAGGACTAGTTTGTGTGAGAGGGGGAAAGTCTAGTGTTGCTGGAACCTGGATTGAGCAGGGCAGATNCCAGCCTGTGTGCCTCGGTAGCCTTGAACCGAGTTCCGGGCTGTGTGTTGGTGCCAAAGAATTGATACTTTTGAACTGTGGTGTTGGAGAAGACTCTTGAGAGTCCCTTGGACTGCAAGAAGATCCAACCAGTCCATCCTAAAGGAGATCAGTCCTGGGTGTTCATTGGAAGGACTGATGTTGAAGCTGAAACTCCAATACTTTGGCCACCTGATGCAAAGAACTGACTCATTGGAAAAGACCCTGATGCTGGGAAAGATTGAAGGCAGGGGAAGGGGACAACAGAGGATGAGATGGTTGGATGGCATCACCAACTCGATGGACATGGGTTTGGGTGGATTCTGGGAGTTGGTGATGGACAGGGAGGCCTAGTGTGCTGCAATTCATGGGGTCACAAAAAGTTGGACACGACTGAGCTACTGAACTGAGCATGCCCATTCCTCCTTCCTAGACTTGGGGCAGATGGCAGTAATCAATGTTGGCTCTTTCCAAAAAGCAAATGTGCTATCTCAGAATTCTGTCGAATGCCATATTCTAGGAATCTGCTGAAAGATTGAAAGTGACATGCTTGATATTGCTATCCCTGATGTGATCCTACCTCTTCATTTTCTAGATGAAGACATGGAGGCCCAGAGGTGGGAGGTGCTCTCTCCACCACATTAGAAGCCCAAGTACTGTCTTTTAGTTAGCTGCCAAAGCCCAAGAAGGGAACTAGGGTAGAGAGAAAGCCCTGGGGGCTGAAGGTGGGGTAGAGGGGCTGGCAGTGGAGGTGGAAGCCTTCCCTTCCTCTCCAGAGGGTTCTGCTGCTAACACTGCTACTGTGTTGGGAGGAGTATCCACAATTCATCCTCACACTCCACCACACCCAGAACATCTTCCTCTTTTATTTCATGGCTCCTCTGAGACTTGCCCTGATTGCCAACATGGCTGCCTCCCTATTCTGAGAAAAGGAGCCAAGTTAATGCAGACAAATGCAGACCTGAAGTAGAGATTTCAAGCCCCTCCACTCCCACCTCAGCCCCTGGGAGCCCCTTCCAGATCTAAGCATGGCTTGAAAGCCTCTGGCCCCCCAGCCGTGACTAAAATCCCTTTTAGCCCTGACTACCCTGGCTCTCCCTGGGATCCTTCCTGAAGTCATTTGTTCTTCTCTCAGATAACAAAGACCAGCTGAGAGAGTTACTGACTGGTTCATTTTGGGAAGGAGAAATTTGAAGTTGTAGCTAGGTTAGCCCTCTAGAGAGAGCTTTTGACTGTTGTTCATGCCTGGAAAAATAATCCTGCACTGTTGCCTTTCAGGGGGAAGGAGTTGCCTACAGAGGCAGAATCTTGGTTGAATTAAGCACTTTACTTGAAAAGACACCACCAGATAAAAAGCTTGAGTCCATTTCAAGTGATGACCTGCTGGTTGTTGAGGTAAATGTTGGTGCGTGTACAGCATGTGGTATGGAAAGGATGCTACAGAGAGCGGGTGGTGGAGGGCTAGTGTTGGCCTGCCTGAGTCAGTGGGTCTGAAGGGGACGTGCAGGGACTGGAGGGTCAGCTGTGGCAGAGGTGGAGAGAGGGGAGTCATAGCAAGAGCCCCTCAGCATCCTCGTGGTCTGTCTATCACAGGGTGATGAGACTTACTTTATCTTTGAGATGTTAACACTGTGCTGCAAGCTGGCAAGTGCAGTGATACCCCCCAAACAGAATGGCTTATTTGCTAACTGGGCTTGGGTGTGTCATGGGGACGTGGCCACAAGAGCTATTCCAGATGGTACAGCAGCCATTAAAAGTCACTTCCATCTTCAGAAGTAGCTGCCATATCTCAGGCTTCCTAGCATGTGAGGGCATGTTTATATTAATGCCCATGTTACAGTAGGCATTGAGCCCCCAGTCCTTCTCAAAGACAGGAAGTCTTCCAAGCTCACCTTTTCAGCTCTTTATTTTTCCTTTTTTCTTAAAAAAATTTTTTTTAATTAGAGTATGTTTGATTTACAATGCTGTGTTAGTTTCAGGTATCTAGCACAGGGATTCAGTTATATAAATATATTTTTTCAGGTTCTTTTCCCTTACAGGTTATTATAAAAATATTGAGTATAGTTCCCTGTGCTATACAATAGGTCCTTGTTTTTTTTAATATTTATTTCGGTGGCTGTGGTGGGTCTTAGTTGCAGCATGCGGGTTGACTTAGTTATGGTATGTGGGATCTTTATTTGCAATATGTGGGATCTAGTTCCCTGGTCAGGGGTGAAACCAAGTCCCGTACATTAGGAGCGCAGAGTCTTAGCAACTGGACCACTAGGGAAGTACCCAGTCCTTATTTCTTTTTCTTTCTATAAATCAGCTCCTTCCCCAGTATGGAGACACTTATGCATAACACCCATGATTCGTAAGACAGAGAGCCACAGATGTGATTTTTTCCCCTAGTAAAATAGTGTAATTAATTCAAGGCAATAAATACAAAAGAAGAACATTCTCATCATGAAACAATTACTAATTGACATGTGTGGTACAGATTTGTTAGCATGTGTGATAGATAGCTCAATGTTAAATTAACCCTGTCTCTGTTACTCACTGAATTGTTTCTAGTACATTCTATACCATTATTATGACTGTTGCTGTTTTTTGTTTTGTTTTTTTGATAAATCATGGTAGTCTACTTTTTTGGTTTTGAACTTTAAAAATATTATCTAACATATAACATTATGGAAGTTTAAGATGTACAGTGTGCTGATTTAATGCATTTAGTGCCCCCTGTGAAGCCCATACATTCAGTATGATATCATCTTACTGTTAGCTAACACTTCTCTCATGTCATAGAATTATCATATTTTGTGGTGAGAACATTTAAGATCTAGTCTCTTAGCAACTTTGAAGTATATAATGTAGTATTGACTATGATTACAATGCTGTGCATTAGAGCTCCAGAACTTACTCATCTTCTAAATGCAGCTCTGTACCCTTTGACCTCCTCAATTCTCCCAGCCCCTGGTAACGACCATTCTACTCTCTGCTTCTATGAGTTCAGCATTTTTAGATTCTACATATATGTGATATCACACAGTATTTGTCTTTCTCAGTCTATCTCACTTAGCATAATGCCCTCAAGGTTCATCCATGTTATTAAGCAAATAGAGAATTTTCTTCCTTCTTGTGCCTAATACTCCATTATGTGTGTGTGTAGATAACATACATATATATATGCCATCTCTTCTCGAACCATTTCTAAGAATCATGGGTTGGTCCGTACATGTTCTAGAAATCTGAATTGTTTCTCAGAGTAGCCAACTCATTGATGCCCATCCTCCCCGCCTCAGGCCTCTCTCTGCTGGGTTCTACCACCCATTCCCTGATGGCTCAGATGGTGAAGGATCTGCCTCTATTGCAGTAGCCCAGATTTAATTAAATAGTAATTTAATTATTATTAAATAAATAATGATAATTAAACAATAATTTAATTATTATTAAATAGATAATAAGGGACTACCACTTAACAAACACACCACCCCATCCAACTTCCTCCCCAGCTCACAAAATTTTTTATAAATAATAAAATATTACATAAATGTAATAAAAATGAACTATATGAACCCAAATCCGCAAAACAGTTAAAACCCCCAAATTATGGAAGTTTGTTTTATGCCCAGTCACCTGAGTTTTGTTTTTCCCTTTTTTAGATTTTTATTTATTTTTGGTTATACCTTGAGGAATGCAGGATCTTAGTTCCCTGACCAGGGATTAAACCTGGGTCCCCTGAAGTGAAAGTGCAGAGTCTTAACCACTGGACTATCAGGGAAGTCCCCCAAATCCCAACAATATTAAAAAGCAGGAGAGGAGCTGAGATTCCAAGGATACACTCACTCTTCAAGGTACCAGGAGCCCAGAAAGAGAGATGAGCAGATACGTGCAATTGCTGGGAGGGTCCTTTCATGACAATGGTCAGCCTGGAATGTAATCATGACCTTTGTCACACTTAAAAAGATCTTGTGATTCATTTACAAGTAATGAAACTTTCTGGGAGAGTTGAAGAGGCTTTAACAAAAGGGCAACTTGGTCCCTGTGAAATAAGCGTTATTCACTCAGTCGTGTCCAACTCTTTGCGACCCCATGGATTATTGCCCCCCAGGCTCCTCTGTCCATGGAATTCTCTAGGCAAGAATACTGGATGGGTTGCCATTTCTTTCTCCAGGGGAACTTTCTGACTCAGGGATCAAACCCAGGCCTCCTGCATTGCAGGTAGATTCTTTGCTGTCTGAGCCATCAGGGAAGCCCCGGAATAATATAATATATATTTGTCTCTGGTTCCTGACACAGAACTCCTAAAACCTGTGTGATTTCCTAAGTGATAAGAGCACTTGTGAGCATCTTTTGTTCTCATAGTTGGCCTTTGATTCTTGTTCCTGACATAGAGTTCCTAAATCTCTTGGCTTTCCTGGATGATAAAGTCTTTCGTTCTAATGTGGTGACTTGGTGGGCTCCTGAATGGGGGCTGCTGACCAAGCCATCATTAATAGCTTGGAACTTTCAGCCCGATCCCCTCCACATCCTTCAGAGAGGGGCTAGAAATTGAGTTAATCATTGATCATTCCTACAGTATGAAGCCTCTATAAAACCCCCAGAGTACAGGGTTTGGGGAGCTAATGGGCTGATGAACTCATGGAAGTGCTGGGAGAGTGGTGTGTTCAAAGAGAGCTCCTTCCCACAAACCTTGCCCCATGCCTCTTTTCCATCTTGATGTTCCTCTGCGTCCTTCATCTTATCCTTTTATATTAACTCATATACAGTAAGTGGGCTTCCCTGGTGGCTCAGATGGGAAAAAATCTGCTTGTAGTGCAGAAGACCTGGGTTCAATCCCTGGGTTGGGAAGAACTCCTGGAGTGGGGCATGGCAACCCACTCCAGTATTCTTGCCTGGAGAATCCCCATGGACAGAGGAGCCTGGTGGGCTACATTCGTTGGGGTCACAAAGAGTCACACACGACTGAGTGGCAAAGCACACAGAACATATACCGTAAGTAAACTGTTTTCCTGTGCTTTGTGAGCTGCTCCAGCAAATTAACCCAAAGAGGGGATTATGGGAACCTCCAATTTGTAGTTGATAGGTCAAAAGCACAGAGGAAGTGGATGGGGGTAGTGTTGTGGGAGTGAGCCTTTTAACCTGTGGGATCTGATACTGTCTCCAAGTGGATAGTGTCAGGATTGAGTTAAACTTTAGGATACCCACCTAGTGTTGGGCTTCCCAGGTGGCACTAGTGATAAAGAACCCGTCTACCATTGCAGGAGATGTAAGAGTTGTGGGTTTGATCCCTGGGTCAGGAAGATCACCTGGAGAAGGGCATGGCAACCCACTCCTGTATTTTTGCTTGGAGAATCCCATGGACAGAGCAGCCTGGCAGGCTACAGTACATAGGATCACAAAGAGTCAGACATGACTGAAGTGATTTAGTGCAGAGCATGCAATTCTGGCATCAGAAGTATTAACTGTGTGATTGTAGTGTGAGAGTAAAGGAGATACACAGGAGGAAGCGTGAGGTTTTCCTATTCAGTTGCCAAAAATCCCAATTTCCCCTCTTTACAGAGCAGAAGCTGATGTGGTGCTCCAGATGGGCTTGGTCAAGAGAGCCTACAAAGATAGGTGGGAAGATGTAGCCTGGGTATTTTCCTAGGCAATCAGGCAGGTAAAAGATCAGCTGTTGCATCCTCAGCCTTAGCTCTCCCATAGGTCTGGCTCACGTTAAGTGTCAATAAGTATTGCTTGAGTAAGTACCTTGAGATTCATCCATTAGCTTCTTTAGATCATAGGTGGCAAGCTGTCAGTTTTCTTTGGCACAGTCTCCTTGTCTGTGTCCTTTAATGTCCCATGCTTCCTGGGCCCACAGCCACTTTTAAGAGCTTGTTAACTTTCTCTCTCTTATCAGGTATTCTGCTTGACAAAATCATCCCCTTCCCCAAATGTATTTCTAAAACTGTACCTTACACTTCTTGAGAGTCCCTTGCGTCCCTTTGAAAAGACCCTGATGCTGGGAAAGATTGAAGACAGGAGGAGAAGGGGACAACAGAGGATCAGATGGTTGGATGTTCTCACCAACTCAATGAACATGAGTTTGAGCAAACTCTAGGAGATAGTGAAGGACAGGAAAGCCTGGCACGAAGAGTCAGACAGGACTGGCTTGCACTGATCATGGATAATCAGAAAGCCTGAAGGCCCTGCAAAGTTAACACCCATCAGGATATAGTCAATAGACTATAATTTATGTTCTTCAACTTGCCCTGTTATAGGAGGTTTTCCCCCAAGGCCATTAAGGACAGGGAACAGAAGCTGAGGCTTACAGACTGGTCTAATCTGTTGCTGGTTACTTCTTACACCTCTTTGTTCTCAAAGAGCACAAAGGAAGTGGGAAAGGACTGGGGGAAGGAGAGAATTCTCAGCCTCACTATTCCTCCAGGACCCCAGGGCTCTGGGCAGGTGAGCAGATGGTCTGGGCACCCCTCATGGACTCTGACTTGCACAGTGGCCCAGGAATCTTGCTCACAGTGAGAACCTGCCCTGTTAGGAGTCGTGATGGTCAGAAAGCCCCGTTTTTGTCTTAGAGCTCAGACCCTCCAGGGCGAGGATCCTATCAGGGTTCTGTAGGTGACTGTGAGTTCTGCACAGGAAAATCCAGAGAGAGCTAATGGAATCCTGGCCACGAGAGATGTGCAGGGCAGAGCCAGCTGGACCAGAGGTAGTGTCCCCACCTCTTTGTAGCACCTTCCCATATAACTTCTCTTTTCTCTGCAGTAGGAAGTTATTGTTGTTCAATTATATCTGACTCTTCATGACCCNTGGTGGCTCAGATGGGAAAAAATCTGCTTGTAGTGCAGAAGACCTGGGTTCAATCCCTGGGTTGGGAAGAACTCCTGGAGTGGGGCATGGCAACCCACTCCAGTATTCTTGCCTGGAGAATCCCCATGGACAGAGGAGCCTGGTGGGCTACATTCGTTGGGGTCACAAAGAGTCACACACGACTGAGTGGCAAAGCACACAGAACATATACCGTAAGTAAACTGTTTTCCTGTGCTTTGTGAGCTGCTCCAGCAAATTAACCCAAAGAGGGGATTATGGGAACCTCCAATTTGTAGTTGATAGGTCAAAAGCACAGAGGAAGTGGATGGGGGTAGTGTTGTGGGAGTGAGCCTTTTAACCTGTGGGATCTGATACTGTCTCCAAGTGGATAGTGTCAGGATTGAGTTAAACTTTAGGATACCCACCTAGTGTTGGGCTTCCCAGGTGGCACTAGTGATAAAGAACCCGTCTACCATTGCAGGAGATGTAAGAGTTGTGGGTTTGATCCCTGGGTCAGGAAGATCACCTGGAGAAGGGCATGGCAACCCACTCCTGTATTTTTGCTTGGAGAATCCCATGGACAGAGCAGCCTGGCAGGCTACAGTACATAGGATCACAAAGAGTCAGACATGACTGAAGTGATTTAGTGCAGAGCATGCAATTCTGGCATCAGAAGTATTAACTGTGTGATTGTAGTGTGAGAGTAAAGGAGATACACAGGAGGAAGCGTGAGGTTTTCCTATTCAGTTGCCAAAAATCCCAATTTCCCCTCTTTACAGAGCAGAAGCTGATGTGGTGCTCCAGATGGGCTTGGTCAAGAGAGCCTACAAAGATAGGTGGGAAGATGTAGCCTGGGTATTTTCCTAGGCAATCAGGCAGGTAAAAGATCAGCTGTTGCATCCTCAGCCTTAGCTCTCCCATAGGTCTGGCTCACGTTAAGTGTCAATAAGTATTGCTTGAGTAAGTACCTTGAGATTCATCCATTAGCTTCTTTAGATCATAGGTGGCAAGCTGTCAGTTTTCTTTGGCACAGTCTCCTTGTCTGTGTCCTTTAATGTCCCATGCTTCCTGGGCCCACAGCCACTTTTAAGAGCTTGTTAACTTTCTCTCTCTTATCAGGTATTCTGCTTGACAAAATCATCCCCTTCCCCAAATGTATTTCTAAAACTGTACCTTACACTTCTTGAGAGTCCCTTGCGTCCCTTTGAAAAGACCCTGATGCTGGGAAAGATTGAAGACAGGAGGAGAAGGGGACAACAGAGGATCAGATGGTTGGATGTTCTCACCAACTCAATGAACATGAGTTTGAGCAAACTCTAGGAGATAGTGAAGGACAGGAAAGCCTGGCACGAAGAGTCAGACAGGACTGGCTTGCACTGATCATGGATAATCAGAAAGCCTGAAGGCCCTGCAAAGTTAACACCCATCAGGATATAGTCAATAGACTATAATTTATGTTCTTCAACTTGCCCTGTTATAGGAGGTTTTCCCCCAAGGCCATTAAGGACAGGGAACAGAAGCTGAGGCTTACAGACTGGTCTAATCTGTTGCTGGTTACTTCTTACACCTCTTTGTTCTCAAAGAGCACAAAGGAAGTGGGAAAGGACTGGGGGAAGGAGAGAATTCTCAGCCTCACTATTCCTCCAGGACCCCAGGGCTCTGGGCAGGTGAGCAGATGGTCTGGGCACCCCTCATGGACTCTGACTTGCACAGTGGCCCAGGAATCTTGCTCACAGTGAGAACCTGCCCTGTTAGGAGTCGTGATGGTCAGAAAGCCCCGTTTTTGTCTTAGAGCTCAGACCCTCCAGGGCGAGGATCCTATCAGGGTTCTGTAGGTGACTGTGAGTTCTGCACAGGAAAATCCAGAGAGAGCTAATGGAATCCTGGCCACGAGAGATGTGCAGGGCAGAGCCAGCTGGACCAGAGGTAGTGTCCCCACCTCTTTGTAGCACCTTCCCATATAACTTCTCTTTTCTCTGCAGTAGGAAGTTATTGTTGTTCAATTATATCTGACTCTTCATGACCCCATGGACTGAAGCACAACCGGCTTCCCTGTCCTTCACTATCTCCTTGAGTTTGCTCAAACTCATGTCCATTGAGTCAATGTTGCCATCCAACCATCTCCTCCTCTGTCATCCCCTTCTCCTCATGCCCTCAGTCTTTCTCAGTATTAGTCTTTTCCAATGAGTCAGTTTTTTGCATCAAGTGGCCAAAGTATTGGAGCTTCAGTATCAGTCCTTCCAATGAATATTCAGGATTGATTTCCTTTAGGGTTGAGTTGACTGGTTTGATCTCCTTACAGTCCAAGGGACTCTCAAGAGTCTTCTCCAACACCAAAGTTTGAAAGCATCAATTCTTCAGTGTTCAGCCTTCTTTATGGTCCAAATCACATATCCATACATGACTATGGGAAAAACCATAGCTTTGACTATATGGACCTTTGTGGGCAAAGTGATGTCTCTGCTTTATAATATGCTGTTTAGGTTTGTCATAGCTTTTCTTCCAAGGTGCAAATGTCTTTTTTATTTCATGGCTGCAGTCACCGTCCACAATGGTTTTGAAGCCTAAGAAAATAGTCTAGCACTGTTTACATTTTTTTCCCATCTGATTAAGCTAGAGCAGTAGCAGGTGTCTCCAGCTTAAATACTGATTATTCTTTCTGGGCCCTGACATAGGCCCCAAATTATGTTTCATAGTTTTGTTCCTTTTCATCTCTGATAGGATCCTAGATGGTTTACAAAGAACAAGTCATGCTGTATAAGATCTGACTAATACAAATAAATTCCTACTTTTAATTTTCATGCAATTTAAACCAAACCTAGAATTTCCACAGCACTTTGGAACCATAGATTTTTTTCAGGGGACTTAGCTGTAGGTATTTAAGGAAACTCCTGACAAGTGACAGAAGTCTTCCAATCCCCTCTCTACCAAAGTGAAAGTGGACTAAGGTATAGAAGTTTTTAAAGCATAAGCTCCAGAAGATGGGGCCCAGCTATAAGTATAATTTAAAGCTCTTCAGGTGTCTTTCAGTATGTAGCTAAGGTTGCAAACCAATGTTTTAGAAAGGCTTTCAGAAAAGTTTGAGACTCAGAGGGGTTTCTAATGAAATACTTTGGGATGTTTCAGGTATACCATGTCAAAAATTTCGTTAACCAAGATGGAGGTTTTGTAATAGTGGGATGTCCCAAGGGTTTTTTGTTTTGTTTTTTGAAAGTATAGTTGATTTATAATGTTGTCTAATTGCTTATGTACAGCAAAGTGATTTCATTTATACATGTATTTATATACATGCTTTTTAAAAATATTATTTTCCATTATGGCTTATCATAGGATAGTGAATGTAATTCTCTGTGCTGTACCGTAGGACATATATTTATGCTATTTATGCAGTCCATGTGTAATAGCTTACGTCTGGTAAGGTCCCCCTTCCACTCCATTCTGCCCCCAGCCCTCTCCACTGTGGTAACCACAGTCTGTTCTCTATGTCCACGAGTCTGTGTTTTGTAGATAGGTTCATTTGTGTCCTCTTTTACATTCCACATATAAGTGACATTATATAGTATTTATTTTTCTCTTTCTGACTGACTTCTCTCTATGACAGTCTGTAGGTTCATTCACATCTCTACAAATGACCCAATTTCACTCCTTTTCATGGCCGAGTACTGTTCCACTGTACGTGTAGACCACATCTTCCTTATCCCTTCCTCTGTTGATGGACGTTTAGGTTGTTGCCATGTCCTGACTATTGTGAGCAGTGCTGCTGGGAACATAGGGGTGCATGTATCTTTTTGAATGTGGATTTTTTCTAGATATCTGCCCAAGAGCAGGATTGTGGAATCATATGGTAATTCTATTTTTAGTTTTATAAGGAGCCTCCATACTGTTTACCATAGTGGTTGTACCAACTTAGATTCCCACAAACAATGTAAGGGGGTTCATTTCTCCACATCCTCTCCAGCATTTGTTATTTGTAGAGTTTTTATTGATGGCCACTCTGACCAGTGTGAGGTAGTGCCTCATTGCAGTTTTGATTTGCATTTCTCTAATGATTAGTGATGGTGAGCATCTTTTCATGTTCTCATTGGCCAGTTGTATTTCTTTTTTTTTTCTTCCATTTTTATTCTTTGGAGAAATGTCTAGGTCTTCTGCCCATTTTTCTATTGGGTTGTTTATTGTAGTCATGTTGTATGATATGTCTGTATATTTTGGAAATTAAACCCTTATTGATTGCATCATTTGCAGATATTTTCTCCTATATCTCATCTTTTTATTTTTCTGTTTTATGGTTTCCTTTGCTGTGAAAAAGCTTTGCTTAGGTCCCATTTGTTCATTTTTGTATCCTTGGGAGACTGAAGGCATTGGTAAGAAAACACTGGTATGATTTATGTCAGAGAATGTTTTGCCTGTGATTTCGTCTAGTTTTATAGTGTTATGTCTTACGTTTAAGCCGTTTTAAGTTTATTTTTGTGTATGATGAGAGGGTGTGTCCCAGCTTTATCAATTTACATGCAGCTATCCAGCTTTCCCAGCACCAACAGCTGCTGAAAAGACTTTCTCCCATTGTTGGCACATTCCCCTCCTGATTCCCCTTCTTACTTTCTTCTATTTTCCCCTTTTTTCCTTTGTCCTACCTGGCTACTTGGGGATTTTCTTGCCCTTTCAGAGGTCTGAGGTCTGCCAGCACTCAGTAAGATATTCTGTTGGAACTGTTCTACATGTAGAGGCACATTTGATATATCTGTGGGAGGTGAGCGTCATGGCCTACTACTCTGCCATCTTGATCATTCTACCCAAGTTTCTTTCAGACAGCAAACTGCAGTCACTGTCAGATGTTTTTAAAATGGTACTCAAGAAGTGTAAAATAGAATTACCATGTGTTAGGCCGTGCTTAGTCGCTCAGTCATGTCCAACTCCGTGACCCCATGGACTGTAGCCCGCCAGACTCCCTTGTCCATGGGGATTCCCCAGGCAAGGATACTGGAGTGGGTTGCTATACCCTCCTCCAGGGGATCTTTCCAATTCAGGGATCAAACCAAGGTCTCCCACATTGCAGGTGTATTCTTTACCAGTTGAACCACTAGGGAAGCCCAGGAATACTGGAGTGGGTAGCCTATCCTTTCTCCAGGGGATATTCCTGACCCAGCAATTGAACCGGGGTCTCCTGCATTTCAGGTGGATTCTTTATCAGCTGAGCTACCAGGGAAGCCCGTATGATCCAGGAATTCACTGCTGGTTATATACTCAAAAGAATCAAAACAGGAGCTCAAGTGGATATTTGTACAGCAAATGAATAGCAACATTATTCACAGTAGCTGAAGGGTAGAAGCATCCCTGAATTCATAAATTTATGAACAGATGAACAAAATGTGGTATATACACACTATTTTATTAATTTAACAAGGAGGCTAGGACTTCCCTTATAACTCAGTCCGTAAAGAATCTTCCTGCAATGTAAGAGACCCAGGTTTGATTCCTGGATCGGAAAGATCCCCTGGAGAAGGAAACAGCAACCCACTCCAGTATCCTTGCCTGGAGAATCCCATGGACAGAGGAGCCTGGCAGGAGCCTGGCAGGCTATAGTCCATGGGGTCGCAAGAGCTGGACACGACTTAGTGACTAAACCATGAAACAAGAAGGTTCTGATGTCTTGTCAACCTACATTAAGCAAACTAAAACTGAGGTTTGGCAATATTTCGAGATTAAGAAATCAAAGGACAACAAACCAGAAATATCCAAACGGGCTTTCCCAAATAATGCAACCTCTGAAGCTACAGCCAATCAGATAATCTCCTTGTCTTCCTCCTGCCTGTGCACTGTAAAAGGTTTCCCCCCCTCACTTCTGTCCTGGAGTGCTCGTAAGCAATTTTGTTGCCAATTCCAATCAATGTTTGCTCACATAAACACTTGAGTTTTTAAATATGTCTCAGCTTATCATTCAACAATACAATGAAGTATTATTCAGCCTTAAAAAGGAAGGGAATTCTGATACATGCTACACCATGGCTAAACCTTGAGGACATTAGGCTAAGTGAAATAAACCAGTCACAAGAGGACAAATACTGTTTGATTCCACTTACATGAAGTACTGCAGAGTTGTTAAGCTCACAGAGACAGAAAGTAGGTAGAAATGGGAAATTAATATTGAAAGGATACAGAGTTTGATTTGTAAGATGAAAAAGTTCTTGTGGATGGATGGTGGAAATGGTAGCACAACAATGTGAATGTACTCAATCCCATGGAACTGTGCACTTAAAAACAGTTAAGATGTTGAATTACATTATCTGTGTTTTACCATAATTTTTTTTAAAGTTTTAAAAATAGTTGGTTAAGTACTTCTGCAAATGAATTTCTGCATTCTTACATCATACTAGGCAGAAGACCCACCCATGAGGGTGATTCATTTGACAGAATTAAGGTCATGCATGGTATGAATGAATAACGAGGGAAGGAAAATAAGTTAATAAATATCCTTCAGGCATGAAATAATTTTTATTAGCTTTTTAGAAGTGAAAGTTGTCACTATTCTGCTACTTAGATGGTGGTACACAAATTGGTAGAGAAGTAACTAATAGGGAAAAAAGTGCAACAACAAAAAAGTCACCGTTTGTCAAGGTAAGATAGCTATATGACTTCTAAAACGCAAAGGACTACGGAACTGGGAGTTCCTTCTTTAGAGGTTTTTGAACAAAACTTGCTATGTTGAGAAATTTGTCAAGCAATTTGAATATTGTCATTTGTGGGTCCCACAGATTTGCCAGTGGAGCACACAGCCAATGTGGTGACTCTATAGTAAATACATGTTCTCATCTCCAAGCTGAGCCAAGTATATAGAGACTGAGTTCCAGTAAGGACCCAGAACAGACTCTAGATGCGGACAAAATTAAGTGGCAGAAAGCTCAAGACATAATGAAGCACAGCAACTTAAACCATTTCATGTCTCTCTTTGACTGAAAAAAAAAGTGTCTGAAGATCAGTGTTAATCTGATCCAAAAGAAGGCGAGATGCTATCTGAGCAAGGATTTAGGGCAGGATGGGGATTCAAGAGACTGTATGCACCCTAATGGAGGAAGGCCTGAAGGGCTCGTGGTCATTTCTGCTAGGCTGATAGATACTCCACATGGTCACTGTTGGCCCTATGTTCAGCTCCCTCACACACACATACACTCAGTAAGCCAGTAATAAAACAAGCAACAAGTAAATAACAAATGTTGGAAAGGATGCAGAGAAAAGGGAAACCTCATGTACTGTTGGTAGAAATGTAAACTGGCACAATTGCTATGGAAAATAGCATGGTGGTCCCTCCAAAAATCAGAACTGCCATAGGATCCAGCTTTCTTAGCTGTGCAAAAGTTTGTAAGTTTAATTAGGTTTCATTTGGTTACTTTTGCTTTTATTTCCATTGTCTTGGGAGACTGACTGAAGAAAACATTGCTGGGATTTATGTCAGAGGATGTTTTGCATATGTTCTTTTCTAGGAGTTTTATGGTGTCATGTCTTACATATAAAAGCCTTTGGGCCGTTTTCAATTTATGGTGTGAGGGTGTGTTCTAACTTCATTGATGTGCATGCGTTCCAGCATGTGATTGTCCAGCTTTCCCAACACCACTTGCTGAAGAGACTGACAGTAAAAGTCTTATCATTTATGACTACAGAGTACCAAACAATTCAAATTATTAGAAATGTGTAAGTTAGATAGTAACATTAGCCATAATCTCTCTACCTTCCCCAACATAACTACTGTTAACAACTTGATTTATCTTCTTTATTTGCATATTCTTTGTATACAATGGTATTAAAATATATATTTATTGGGTTCACTTAAAAATACACCTTTATCCCCATGTTTACACATATGTGTCTACCTAAATCTTTTTATGAACTTTTGCTCCATTGTATGGATGTTGATAGCTCAGTTTGGAAAGAATCCACCTGCAATGCAGGAGACCCTGGTTCAATTCCTGGGTTGGGAAGATCCACTGGAGAAGGGATAGGCTACCCAGTCTAGTATTCATGGGCTTCCCTCATGGCTCAGCTGGTAAAGAATCCACCTGCAGTGCGGGGGAGCTGGGTTTGATCCCTGGGTTGGGAAGATCCCCTGGAGAAGGGAAAGGCTACCCATTCTAGTATTCTGGCCTGGAGAATTCCATGGACTGTATAGTCCATGGGGTCGCAAAGAGTCAGACATGACTGAGCAACGTTCACTTTCTTTCATGGATGTAACATAATTTGCTTAACCCGTGGCTTGTTGTTAAACATTTGTATTGTTTTGACTTTTTTCCCTCTATTTTCAATTAACTCTGCAAAGAACATCCTGGTATTTCTATCTTTGCGCTCTGTGTGAGTAAGAGGGGAACTGCTACATCCAAGAACATTCTCCACTGTCATTTGTTAATTGTGCTTGGTCACTCAGTCCTGTCTGACTCTTTTGTGACCCCATGAACTATAACCTCCCAGGCTCCTCTGTCTATGGAATTCTCCAGACAAGAATACTGAAGTGGGCTGCCATGCCTTCCTCCAAAGGATCTTCCCAACTCAGGGACTGAACCCAAGTCTCTTGCATTGGCAGATGGATTCTTTACCATTGAGCCACTATCCCCTGGCATTTAACTCAGCACTAATTATTAGGGTTCGAATCATATCTGCTAAAGATCCACGTGTAAATGAGAGCAAAAGGAGTTTCTCTGAGCCTGGTGTCTGCTGGTGCTTTGCAGAAGTATCAGCGAAGGCGGAAGTACAGCCTGTCTGCTGTGTTCCATTCAGCCACCATGTTACAAGACATTGGCGAAGCCATTCAGTTTGAAGTCAGCATCGGGAACTACGGCAACAAGTTTGACATGACTTGTAAGCCTTTGGCATCAACCACTCAGTATAGCCGTGCTGTATTTGATGGTAAGACTGACGCTGGCTGTCTCTCCTGCACATGTTTACAGCGGGTACACCACAGGATGAGAAACACGGAGTGCATTCTCTCTCTGGCGGGTGTTATTCCCAGCATATGCATAGTGAAAAGGCAGAAGGCGGAAGAGAGGTGGCTGGAGTGTAGGGGCTGAATCTCAAGGCTTCTCCCATGCCCAGTTTTAACACTGGCTCTGTTTTGTAAGTCATAAGATGGCAGCTAGCTGAACACTGAGCCTCCCCTAAAACAGCTCCTGCCCCTGCCCACCTCTGCCCTGCCTGGCCCCAAATTGCTTTCAGTTTGAGTAGTTGAAGTGGATGGAAAATCAGCTTCTGGTCATTGCTCTGTTTCTCCCCAGAACTATGACCGAAGCACATCACTTCACTCTATCCCTCATCTTCTCTAGAGTTGCCATGAGGATTAGATAGCTATATTCAAACAAAGATGGATGGGAAATAGTCCCTACTTTTATAGGACTTACATTCTAGAGTATAAAATAAATCATAATAGAAGTCCGAGTATGAGAATGCCCTAATAAAGATGTGGACAAACGGTTGGAGAGTAAAGAGAAGGGAGCGAGAAATTCTGATCCAGTGTCTCAACAGCATTGCCACAGTTTTTAGCTAATTTTTAAAAGCAAGTAGTGTTAAGCTAGCGAACGTGGGCTAATCTTTATAAGGCTCTGAGCAATACCAAATTCCATGTATCCAACTAAAGTTTTTAAAAAACAGAAAACTCTTTTTTCTTGTCCCATTCCAAAAAAATATTTGCTTAGGATAACCGTTTTCAGGGACAAACACATATAATCTAGTCTCAAGATCATGAGATCATTGTGCTAGGTTTACCAGGCCTTTTTAGAGAGATTTTTCAAAGCAGGCGCACAAATACAGACTTTCTATTTATCCCTCAGTTGCTTACTTAAATAAAATGAAAAAATCAGACTACTCCAGACCACACCCTCCAGGCCTGTGATTAACCAAGCAGTCCAGTTCGTACATCTCTTCAAAGAATGTGTTAAGTGTCCAATGTTCACTTACCCTCAATATTCTACACCAGGAAACTACTATTACTACTTGCCTTGGGCTCACTCGAAGCCAGTTGTTACACTGACTTCCTACTGGGAGGATATCAGTCATCGCCTGGATGCTGTGAACACGCTCCTAGTCATGGCAGAAAGGCTGGTGAGTTTCTTTTCTACATTTCCTTTTCACCAAACAGGATGAATCGTGTATTAGTTAGAATGCAGTTAGGCTACTGAGGTGGTATCTGAGGTACCACAAGACCTCAGAATATACTGGTAGGCAAGATGAACACTGTCTCCTTAGTAACAGTTGAGGTAGGTAATCCAAGGCTGGTGTGGAGGCTCACTGGTACTGGGGCACCCAGGCTCTTGCCCCTCCACCTGTTGCTCTGCTATCACTGGCATTGTCGCTGTTTGCAAGGGAGAAGCAGCTCACCACTACACCACCCCTGCAGTCTGAAGGAAGGGGAAAGAAAGGGAGAAGATGACCCAGGCTCTCCCCTTCAAGGGAAAGACCCAGAAGTCACACACTTGATTTCTACTCATTTCCCACTGGCCAGAATCCAGTCATGCAACCACATCTGACTGCAAGAGAGTTGGGAAAAGCAGTCTCAGGCCTGTGCAGGCGTATGTCCAAGTCAAGTTCACTTACTGCGGAAAGGAGAGGATGGATGTTAAAGTAGAAGGGCAGCTCACACTTTCTTCCATAATTTGTATGTGGAACGTGGTGTGGAGAATGGTTCATTCCAGTAGAAAAAGCGCAACCCTTAGAGCTTTGCTGTCAAAGCAGTAAAAATCCCTACTGTGGAAGAAGTGGGTTCAGAGGACTTGTTGCAGGTGGGAGAGTTCCCTCTGGTGGGAACTTGCAGAGATGTGACATCTGTGGTTATCCATCTGGTTGATGTTAATGAGAGGAGGAAAACATGGTTGGGATATTTCTAATAAAGTCAAAGATGCTAAGTTATTTCTGTCAGGTACTGATAAAATCCATCTGGTATTAGTGTTTTGCTTTCCAAATTATATGAATATTAATTTCTCTAAGATGTTCCAACCTCTGTCAGCCTTGTACCACAATGCGGAGGGGTCCTGGAATATACTTGAGCTAAGACTCCATGACAAAATCTGAAAATGTTGTTTTATGCTTCAAAGACAATATTGAAGAGAACTGTACATTTAACTTAGGCATAATTGTCCACATAACAAAGTTACAATTGATACACAGTGTGGTTGTGTTAATTTCCAAGTTTCCATGTCAAGGGACTTGGTGGGAATTGGTCACACCCCTATTCTAATTAAGTTTCGAGTATCTCCAGCTTTCTTCATCTTCAGTCTTTTCATCAGCTCTCTTCACTGTCCTAATTCCATAATAATCTGGACAGGACGGTGGATTTCCATGGTCAGACTTTTGGTGACCATGGTGGGCCCTCCCTCTGTTGGTAGATGCTCAAAGTGACACAATAATACGTGCTGAGTTTATCGTACGCTTTCTGTGGCCCAACTCTGGAACCTCAGTTTCTCTAAGAAGCCCTGGTTCCTTTTAGTGGGAGAGGAATGTAAAGAATAATACCTGGCAGGGTCCTGGTGTGTTCACTACTATTGAGATGTCTTTGCTTCTAGGCCTTCTCAGCAGACAAACCATACATACATGTGTGTACATATATGGATATTTTACATCTCTCAGTATACTGAGTGCAATGAGTTTATAAGGATGACTTCAATTCCATTTTATTGATAATATTACAGGGTTTATTCCAGTCTTCCCTATTTCCATATTTATAGCTCCCTTCTGCAGGTTCCATTATCCTCAATATATTTACTCATTTGTTTAGTTCTCCATAGGTAAAGTACTGGGAAAAACAGATCTAATTAGAGTTTGATATACTTACAGTTCTTTCCTTTCTTCAAACTGAGGGAATCATTGTGCTCAAAAGTTACTTGGGCTAATTCAGTGTATTATTCATCTGAAATATAGTTAGGTTCACTTGTTTATGTTCTACATTCCATTTTAGGGTTCCTTCCCCCATCCTTGTTGGTTTTTCTTTTATTTACTTTCTGAATATATAAAATTTGCTTCATTTCAAAGGTCAAAGTTACAGGAAAAGGTTGTCTTATTACTTTATATTATCGGTGTTGGTTTCATTTTGAAGAAAAATAGTGTTAATCTGTGGGGAACATGTTAAATGTAAAGGAAAACAACCTTCATTTTTATGTTAAATCTTTTTGTGTATTTTTCTTGAAAATGAAAGTTAAACCTTTGTCAGGTATAATGCACAATTACCAATTCTTTCTCCCCTCTCCATATTCTTCAGCAATCAAACATAGAGGCTGTAAAAGCAGGGCTACAAGGTAAAATTCCTTCAAACCAATTGACAAAAATGTGGCATAAGCTCATCGATGAAGTTATAGAAGACACAAGGTACAGTGATCTTACTTGTACTCTGGAATCCCCAGCTGTGCTCCCCTCTCTTAAACTGTAAGACCAGAAGTGTCTCCAGAATTTTCTAGTGTTTGCCAGAAAATTTGAATCAGCCAAGTTTCTCAAAAGGGAAGAGTCTGTGAATCACCAGCAGGAAAAGCTCTGCTTTCTGCTGGTGCCAATTGTCAGGCAGCGGAGGGAGGCTGAAGGCCCCTCCAGGAAGTCGTCCCAGGGCAGCCGCAGGGATGGGATGGGCAGGGGGGAGGGCCGGGCTGTCTGGCCTCTGCCTCCAGGCAGCCCTGGTGTGCCCACCAGCCCAGGAAAGGTGACTCCTGTCTCCCACAGAGGATGGGATCTGATGGTGGGGCATTGATTTTAGAACCATTTAGAACAGCGTTCTTAATTCATAAACACATTTTCAGAAACAGCGGTTTTACTCTTCTATCAGATGACTGAGTCCTCTGGCCGAGCCTTCTTTAGGTGAAACTGGAGAACCTTTATGACTTGGGGAAACTGTTCAGATTTGTGGGCATTTGGAAATCAAAGGCGGAAGTGATCATTCTGAACTCATTTTAAATGCTGGCCAATTAACAGGGAAGTCCCAAAAGAAAAGCATACTATTAGCCCCGGCTCTTACTAGTGCAGTCCACCCACCGCCGCCCGCCTCGCCTCTGAGCGAAGCCTGATCGCTGTCTCCCAGTCTCCTTCCGCCCTCTAGTGGTTTGCCTAGGTAATAGTGATGCAGCTGAGATTAAATCGCAGCTGGAAGCCAAGTTTAAATGCAGAGAATTTATATCTGGGTCCTAAGAGGTCATCTCTTCCAATCTTCTTATTTTGTCTACAAAAGAGGCCCAAGAAACAGAAGCCCAAGGAGGTGAAGTGACTCATCTGAGGCCCGGAGTTGGGTTTATTAGCTTCTTTTCCTACCATGTGTTTCCCACTTGCCATATCTATTTATTGAACATCTTATGTGTGGTCTTTGAACTACAGCTTCCATCTACATTTTTGCCTCAAAGAATCATTTCAGGGACTTAACCCTTCTAATGTATTGCCATAATTAACAGTGAAGCCAAACAATAACATTTGGTAATACCTTTCATGTAGAAAATGCCTGTGAATTTCAAGGCTTGTTGAGCAAAACACAAAAATATTTATTTATACTTTTTCTTGAAGAATCAAATTGGATACGTTTTAATTTTAGGATTTATGTTTAGGGAAGTCAGCTAGGATTTCCTTAAGAGTCTGGGTGAAATTCTAACCAATGAAAGTTCTAGGTAGAGACAGTGAGAGTAGAATTTCCTGGAACAGGTGACAACTTCACTTTGACCCCATCAGCAGCCCTGGTGAGAGGGAGGCCCTGGCAGAAAAAGGCTAATTCTGGCTCCAACTCAGCTGTTCTAGTGGGAGCTTGACCTATACAAGGGGTTCTTGCCTTTTTAGGGAATGGGCCCCTTTGATTATCTGAGGAGATGCCACTGATGACGGCAACATCATTTAGACTGTGTGTGTGTGCACGCGCGCACACGTAGTCTCAGTCGTGTCCAACTCTTTGAAACGCCACAGACTGTAGGCCACCAGGCTTCTCTGTCTATGGAATTCTCCTTGCAAGAAGGCTGGAGTGGGTTGCCATACTCTGCAGTAGACATTGCTCTAAAGGCTCACCATATATTAATTTACTTCTCACCACAACTCTAAAGGTAGATATTATTTTCCCATACTTGAGGATAGGAAAACAAAAGATTCAGTAACTGGTCAACATCACAAAAGTAATAAATGATGGAGTCAGGACTTGTACCCAGATATTCTTCTCTAAAGTCTCTGGTTTTCATCATGATGCCATCTTTATCATGATGTCACACTGCATGCCAACCCACACAGACACTTTTGTTTATAAGTTTCAGGGAGTCACAGACCTCCAGAGGCCTCCCGCAGACTGCCCAAGGGTGCATGGGCCCTAAGTTGAGAAGTCTTATGCTAAATAATCTCCAAATGTCCCTTCCTTCTTCATTTTGTGGGTCTGTACAGTAATCATAGGAAGCAAAAGGGAAGGCCAGTTCTTCGCAGCTGTTGCTTCTGTTTCCATCTTCTTCCCAGTGATTCCACAGGCCTTGGGTCAAATCCAAGGAAATGCTTTGGAATTTTCATCCCCCTGCATGCCCATGTCTGTCTGGCAGGTCTGCTCTGCCAAAGCCACATACATTCACCTTCAGCTTTAATGTGGTCACTCTTGTAGAGTGTGTTAGGAAATTGGTGTGGTTTGCAATATTGAAACCAATTGTAAATGAATTTGATAGTTCTGAAACCCAATAAGCCATTCTGCATATTCTATTTTGTTTTCCCGTTTTAGATACACGTTGCCTCTCACAGAAGGAAAACCCAATGTCACGGTTCTCGATACTCAGATCCGAAAGTTGCGATCCAGAGCTCTCTCTCAGATACATGAGGCAGCTGTGAGGATGCGGTCTGAGGTCCCAGAGGTCAAATCCACGCTGGTGGAAATCGAGGACTGGCTCGATAAATTAATGCAGCTGACTGAGGAGGTAGGGCTTTTAAACTTCATCTGATGTGGAAGTGGGATTCTGCAGAATTGCACCAGGGGTAGAGATGGTGGTGGGAAAATCTAGTACATTATCTTAGGCATTGAGCAGACCTGATGGATGATGAAATCAAGGAGTTATTGGACTGAGATGCTAATGGATAAACATCACTGAGGTCAGGGTAGAAGAATTTTGAGTTGGTTGTCCTGGAAAGGTCTTCATAATGGACACGCTGCCATTGTCATGGTACAATCAGGGAACATTTCAATTAGAGTGATACAGTAGCAGATCTGTGTAGTACCTTTGGCTGGGACCAAGAAGACCTGGCTTGTGAATCCTGGATCTACCATGTGTAACTTTGGGCAAGGTATTCAATCTCTCTAAGCGTCAGTTTTCCCATAGATTAGATGAAGAGAATTTCCCTAGTGGTTTAGTGGTTAAGAACCCACCTGCCAAGGGGACACGGGTTCCATCCCCGGTCCAGGAAGATTCCACGTGCTTCAGAGCAACTAAGCCCATACTCCACAGCTACTGAGCCTGAGTGCCACAACCCCTGAAGCCTATGCACTGTAGAGCTCCCCAACAGCACAGCGAGAGAAGCCACCACGAGAAGACCATGCACCCCAACAAAGAGCAGCCCCTACTCGCCCCAACTAGAGAAAAGCCTGCACGCGGCAGTGAAGACCCAGCGCAACCCACAAGAAAAGAAAGACATATTTAAAATAAATAAATAAATGGGGGGAAAGTAGTACTGTTTCCAGCACTCCTTAACGAAGTTAAAGAAGATGAAGAGTGAAAAGGCCTTAGCCCAGTGTGGGACACACAGTGAGTGCTGGATTACTGTCAGCGCCACTGACCTCTGTGGGTTGGAAGGACAAGGGGGCAGGAGGCCCCGCCCTCCTGACCTTCACAGATGGGGAGGTGGAGGGCAAGTGTAATACGTTTGTGAGTAGAGGTACATTTGAAAAACACATGTGATGACAGGACATTTTTATTTTTCACTTTCTGTGCTTTGTTACTTTCAACGTTTTTTATGGTGAACTTATATCAGCTTTAAAATCAGGGAAAAAAGGTATTAAATAACTACATTAATACTGCACATTTGGAAAATGTCGGATTGTGAGGTACAGATGCTCTGTGTATGCCCTGTGAAATAGAGGAAGCCTGTAACCCCTTGACTGCTGTGGACGTCTTTCTTCAAATGGTGGAAGAGAGAAAAGGGGGTATTTCACACAGTTTCTCTGTCGAAAGGGCCTTTGGCAGGTGAAGGCCCTCTGTTTCCCTCTGTTCCCTTTGGCCAGTCACAGGCCAACAGCCTGTGGTCCTGGAAGCCGAGAGCCTCAGAAGAAATTACAGCAGCGCCCTAACCACATTGTTTCTTTGATAAATGGAGCCCTGAGGGTCCAGCTGCAGGCTCTGTGGTGTTTGTGCATTTAGACTAACTCCAGCCTTGCGTCCTGTTCCATCCCCTCCTGTGACCAGCCTCAGAACAGCATGCCTGACATCATCATCTGGATGATCCGGGGAGAGAAGAGATTGGCCTACGCGCGCATTCCCGCGCATCAGGTTTTATACTCCACCAGCGGCGGGAATGCGTCTGGGAAGTACTGTGGGAAAACCCAGACCGTCTTTCTGAAGGTATGGCGTCCTCACTGTGCAGCGTGAAGTGCTTGAGTGCAAACCCCGTGTTCCCAGGAAGGGCTGTTTTATAATCTGCCAGCCACTGAATGGCTAGGGGTCTGGTCCCTCCTCTAGGGTGGTAATTACCAGAGTGGCCTGAGGTCTGCTGGCTTCAGTCAGGGACACTTCCGTAGAGGTCTCTGTGACACTAATATTAACATGGCCTTGTGAATGCTTTGCCTTCTGGCATGAATTTTCCACTTCTAATGTCTCTTGTGAGGCAATGCTACTCTTGCCTTTCCTACTAGTGAGTGTTTGGGAAGCAGAAAAGAACAAAGGTAATATAGGTAGTCCATGCAATCTATGCTCTAATCAAATGGGTCCTTAAATTGAAAAAACTTTGAGAATTACTACTTTAGGGTTGGGGTTCTGAACATATTTGGAGACATGAACTCCTTTAAGAGTCTGATGAAAGCTGTTGGCCCTGTCTTCCAAAATAACACACATCTTAGATGCCTCCAACATTCTACATATGATTCAGGGGCTTTATAGAACCCATCAATTCATCCCAGGACCCTGAATTAAGACCTTCCCTTGTGTGCAAAAGAAGAACCAGAGGAGGTTGGGGATGGAAACAAAGAGATCCAAATAGTTGCCAGATACAGGTTTGACATCCCTCTCCCTTCCAGACTCCGCCTGAGTTCCTTAGAATATGAGGAACGGGGGATAAATCGAGAGAAAGAAAAGCAGTCACGGGAGAATGTTCCATTAAAACAGGAAGATATCTGCTAACTTTTAATAAATGCACTCTTTGCTCTTTAATCAAGAGGGTGAAAATAGAACCAAGGTGATTATCTTGTTTCAAGTGTCTCTTGGTGGAATAAATTTTACTTAAGATAGAACCACAATTATAACTGACCTCAGCACTGCATGGAAGCAAACTGATTAATAAATAAAACTTCACAGCGGGTGGGAGAGGAGGCAGAGTGATATTCTCTGTATTGGGTTTTAGAACTCAGTGGATAAACAGTAAAATGGTTTTTAAGAGAATGTTGTATATATGTATTGATTTTGTTAATACTCATTATCCAGTTTAGGTAACCATTTAAGCCAGTTGTATTTTTGTTGTTGTTGGTCTTGAGACCTCTTTTCACTCTCAGAAAAAAAAAAATCACTGGAGACCCCAAACACCATTCGTGTACATGCTTCTGCTGCTGCTGCTGCTAAGTTGCTTCAGTCGTGTCCAACTCTGTGTGACCCCATAGACGGCAGCCCACCAGGCTCCCCTATCCCTATCTATCAATATTTACTGTAATTGAAATTAAAACTGACATTAAAAAGTATTTAAGATAACTATAATCCATTATATTTTAACAAACTATATATTTTTATAAAATGTAACTGTATTTCCTTTTAAAAATCAGAATGCTGAGTGATACTGTTTTGCACTTTTGCAAACCTGGCTTCACAGAAGTATAACTGAATTCTCAAAATTGCTTCTACATTTAGTCTGATGCTCTGAGTTGCTTGGTTGAAGTGTATGACAAGAATCTGACCTCACATATGATATGTATTTGGAAAGGGGTGGACTATTTGAATAACTTTTACAGATAATTGCGGGTACTTATCTCTGATACAACACTAAACTCAAGTGGTAGCTTTTTAAAAATTAATTGCAATATGGAAGCTGAAACCATATCAGTGAATTCTTCATTCTCTGCTACATTAAAATATATTCGTCTACCTTGTACTTTGAATGGCTCTTTTACCCATGCCTGATTTTTGTAACATAAAGCTTTCATCATTTGGAAAATATTCGTTCACTGAGTTAGGCAAATCTTCCCAATGCTGACACGTTTCATCATACAATAAAAAGTCACATTAATATCACTTACAATAAACACTCTAATGTATTGGGACACTATTAGGTTCACCCACTGAGGCAGAAACGAACTTTCCAAAATTCTAATTTTTAACTTGAAACCTTGAATTTTATCATTGGCAAGAAAATAAAGTCACTTATTGTCCTTGACGTGACAAAGCTCACTTGTTTATGTTCAAGAAAACATCTGCACCATATCCAAGTATGAATAGCCATATTGGGCAGCCAGTTGCTGTTTCAGAAAGGAAAGGTATTACATTTAAGAAAAAGTCTAGTTCAGTTCACAGCTCGATTGCATAAGATTCTTTTCTCAAAACATACAAATACACAGAAGAATTTCATCATACAAAATATTAAAAAAGACATGTATTTGGATATCATGATTTAGGATTAGCCATTTTTACTGCTTTATCAAAGGAATTCTTAAGTGAAACTGGCATTTTGTTTTTTTTTCACTGAGAGTGATGAAGAAAACTTTTACTACCAGTACAGTTTGGTGTAGCTGCCTTGATTCCTGCTACAGAGCTTGGAGTCTTATCCACGCTTGCTTTTTTTTTTTTTTTTACCGTCAGTGCAAATGTCAATACAGTGGAAAAAGCAAGTAGCATCCTAGTATTATTAGGAAAATAATTTTGACCTTATGAGCCTCCTGGAAAGATCTCAGGGACACCCAGGCGTTCCTGATTTAGTTGTTATTTTAATCTTTGTAGATGGGTCATTTGGAAATATTTTAGCTGCACAAACAAAATTAGACTGTTGAAAACAATGATTAGACGTCCAGTCTACTTTTGTTTTCAGCTTAATATCACAGTCTGTGCTGTGCCTGGCATAACGGCTCATGTTATTATACATCTCACAGTATCCACAAGAAAAAAGCAACGGACCAAAGGTGCCTGTGGAGTTGCGTGTGAACATTTGGTTGGGCTTAAGTGCTGTTGAGAAGAAGTTCAATAGCTTTGCAGAAGGAACATTCACCGTCTTTGCTGAAATGGTACATCATTATCTTTTCCTTTTTGTGGGGGAGCACTGTTATGTCTCAGTTTGGATGTCAAATCAACCACTAGCATAATTGCTAACTAAAATTTCATCCAGCAGCCCTTCACTAAGGGGGTTGGGAATGACTGACTGGAGGTCTTTGTTGGGACACCCCAGTGTGATTCACACAGAAGCACCCCCGGAGTGAAGAATGCTTGAGAGGCGCCAACCGTGAGAAGCCTGCTTGGGGTCTGTTTCTGCCATATAGCAAAGTGTCTGGAGTCTTTAAAACACAGAAGATTCATTCTTCAGAGGGGTTTGCCCAGGGCCAAAGAAAATGCTGCCTGAATACTTTAAAAACAGTAAGAGATAATTTGTAAATCCTTCACTGGGTTAAAAATCCACTTAGTTTATCCAAAGAGTTAGAGTTAAACCCTTGAAAACAATTTTCACAAACTGTTACAACTAACTCCACTTTTAGATGCATTTCTTTTATTCAAAGTGCTTATTGATATAAGTATATTAGATATAGTCAGTGGATGTCTTCTGACAATTTTCAGATGAGTTCCATTCTTTTACAGATGGGCCTTCATGCTCAAATAATTGAGGAGAAGACTATCTTCATTCTAGCTAAACTGTCATTGTGTTTCTACTATACTATACCTGACTGCTGGTTCAGGATTGTAGCTCTGATCTTGCTGGGCAAGAAAACCCATGGCCATCTTTTAGTTTTGCTTTTCTTTACCTGGCACATAGTAGGCACCTGAAAATGAAAGTGAAAAATCGCTCAGTCATGTCCAACTCTTTGCGACCCCATGGGCTATGCAGTCCATGGAATTCTTCAGGCCAGGGTAGCCTTTCCCTTTTCAAGGGGATCTTCCCGACCCAGAGATCAAACCCAGGTCTCCTGCACTGCAGGCAGATTCTTTACCAGCTAGCCACAAGGGAAGCCCAAGAATACTGGAGTGGGTAGCCNATGGAATTCTTCAGGCCAGGGTAGCCTTTCCCTTTTCAAGGGGATCTTCCCGACCCAGAGATCAAACCCAGGTCTCCTGCACTGCAGGCAGATTCTTTACCAGCTAGCCACAAGGGAAGCCCAAGAATACTGGAGTGGGTAGCCTATCCCTTCTCCAGAGCATCTTCCCGACCCAGGAATCGAACCAGGTCCCTCGCCAGACCCCTACTCAAATGTCTTCCATCCTCCTTTAGCCAAAAAGTCCCCAGCTACTTACGTAAATCATGTTCTCAGTGAGCTCATCAGCAGACAAATGGAGATGTCAGCTTGGACCCAGAGACTGTTGCCACTGGCAAATCTCAACCCTCTTTATGGTCTACATAGTGCAAAACCGACCAGATTGTAGATTTATAAATCCTAACTTAGAAAGGAATGCCCTATCAACCTGGATCTGCCATTGCCACAAAACCTGCTTCCAGAAAGGTCTTGGCCTACTCCCCATACTCAAGAAGCAGTGAAGGCTCAGAACTTTTTGACCACATAGAGGCTGGATACTAAAGGNAGCTTGTGCTTCATCCAGTCCAGCATTTCTCATGATGCACTCTGCATATAAGTTAAATAAGCAGGGTGAAATACATAACCTTGATGTACTCCTTTCCTGATTTGGAAGTTGTTCCATGTCCAGTGGTTCAGTTAGTTACTTTAAATATGACTACTAATTTGTGTATATTTTTCTTGCATCCAGTCACTTAGCAAACTTTCCCATTAATGGTAAAAGTCTGCTATACTATGTTGAGTTTTGTAGGTATACAGTCACAGCATGTGTACTATGGTTCAAATGTATGCATACTAAAATAACATTTCATCCAAAAATGAAGTGAAGTAGCTCAGTCGTGTCCAACTCTTTGCAACCCCAAAGACTGTAGCTTACCAGGCTCCTCCGTCCATGGAATTTTTCAGGCAAGAGTACGGAAGTGGGTTGCCATCTCCTTCTCCAGAGGATCTTCCCAACCCAGGGATCAAACCCAGGTCTCCTACATTGTAGGCAGGTGCTTTACTATTTGAGCCACCATCCAAAATGCTTCTCAAATGTGAATAATAAATTGAATATGGCACAGAGTCTTTTTAAAAATTCTGTTTTCACTTCTAAGCCTGAAGAAAGCTCTCTAAAGGAAGCCACTAACAGATAAATTTATTTCAGGTAAATTCTAGCTAGACTCCACAATTTAGAAAAATTGCCAGTCAGAAATTGTGTAAATCAAAGTGACTCTGAATAAATATTTATACTGTCTATGCTTTTCAAATTGCCAACATCCGCTGGATCATCGAAAAAGCAAGAGAGTTCCAGAAAAACATCTATTTCTGCTTTATTGACTAAGCCAAAGCCTTTGACTGTGTGGATCACAATAAACTGTGGAAAATTCTGAAAGAGATGGGAATAACAGACCACCTAACCTGCCTCTTGAGAAATCTGTATGCAGGTCAGGAAGCAACAGTTAGAACTGGACATGGAACAACAGACTGGTTTCATATAGGAAAAGGAGTACGTCAAGGCTGTATATTGTCACCCTGCTTATTTAACCTATATGCAGAGTANTTCATCCAGCAGCCCTTCACTAAGGGGGTTGGGAATGACTGACTGGAGGTCTTTGTTGGGACACCCCAGTGTGATTCACACAGAAGCACCCCAGGAGTGAAGAATGCTTGAGAGGCGCCAACCGTGAGAAGCCTGCTTGGGGTCTGTTTCTGCCATATAGCAAAGTGTCTGGAGTCTTTAAAACACAGAAGATTCATTCTTCAGAGGGGTTTGCCCAGGGCCAAAGAAAATGCTGCCTGAATACTTTAAAAACAGTAAGAGATAATTTGTAAATCCTTCACTGGGTTAAAAATCCACTTAGTTTATCCAAAGAGTTAGAGTTAAACCCTTGAAAACAATTTTCACAAACTGTTACAACTAACTCCACTTTTAGATGCATTTCTTTTATTCAAAGTGCTTATTGATATAAGTGTATTAGATATAGTCAGTGGATGTCTTCTGACAATTTTCAGATGAGTTCCATTCTTTTACAGATGGGCCTTCATGCTCAAATAATTGAGGAGAAGACTATCTTCATTCTAGCTAAACTGTCATTGTGTTTCTACTATACTATACCTGACTGCTGGTTCAGGATTGTAGCTCTGATCTTGCTGGGCAAGAAAACCCATGGCCATCTTTTAGTTTTGCTTTTCTTTACCTGGCACATAGTAGGCGCCTGAAAATGAAAGTGAAAAATCGCTCAGTCATGTCCAACTCTTTGCGACCCCATGGGCTATGCAGTCCATGGAATTCTTCAGGCCAGGGTAGCCTTTCCCTTTTCAAGGGGATCTTCCCGACCCAGAGATCAAACCCAGGTCTCCTGCACTGCAGGCAGATTCTTTACCAGCTAGCCACAAGGGAAGCCCAAGAATACTGGAGTGGGTAGCCTATCCCTTCTCCAGAGCATCTTCCCGACCCAGGAATCGAACCAGGTCCCTCGCCAGACCCCTACTCAAATGTCTTCCATCCTCCTTTAGCCAAAAAGTCCCCAGCTACTTACGTAAATCATGTTCTCAGTGAGCTCATCAGCAGACAAATGGAGATGTCAGCTTGGACCCAGAGACTGTTGCCACTGGCAAATCTCAACCCTCTTTATGGTCTACATAGTGCAAAACCGACCAGATTGTAGATTTATAAATCCTAACTTAGAAAGGAATGCCCTATCAACCTGGATCTGCCATTGCCACAAAACCTGCTTCCAGAAAGGTCTTGGCCTACTCCCCATACTCAAGAAGCAGTGAAGGCTCAGAACTTTTTGACCACATAGAGGCTGGATACTAAAGGACCTTCATGTTTCAGATGGGTCCTTTGTGCTAAAATATACCATTAATTCTAATATTGTTTCTGTGGGGAATGTGTCCCATGTTCTAGGTAGACGACTTATAAATAAACTTTTAGAAGGCTACATGTTCATAAATTGAGGGCTTTTGTAGGTATCTAAAAGATTAGGTTCAGAGAACTATTTGGAGCCATTCAAATTAATGGTGGAAACAACTTGCATGATATATCAATGTTTACAAAGCACTCTCACAATCAATCATTTGGACTTCAGAATAATCCTATGAGAAAGGGAGTATTATCCTCAGTTTAAAGATGAGAACACTGAATCTTAGAAAGATGAATGATTTACCCAAGGTTGCAAAATCAGTAATAGTCCAACTTAGGTCCATACCTTCTGAATATAAAGCTTTTTCACTTCTCATTGTTTAGCCTAAGTCCTAACGGACCTGAAAATTTATATGTTGGCTTTATTTCTTGCTCCCTGATTATGTTTCTCCAATTTCTTTTTAATAGTATGAAAATCAAGCTCTCATGTTTGGAAAATGGGGCACTTCCGGATTAGTGGGTCGTCATAAATTTTCCGATGTCACAGGAAAAATAAAACTCAAGAGGGAATTCTTTTTGCCTCCAAAAGGCTGGGAATGGGAAGGAGATTGGATAGTTGATCCTGAAAGAAGGTACGTTTTCTATTTTCTGAGAAAAAAGGATGGTAGTGGTGTCTTTCCTGAGAAACTGCTAAATGAATCTTCTAAAGGCTTC